>OY978216.1:13459219-13967475 GCA_963854785.1 Vaccinium vitis-idaea | reverse complement strand
AAGAGAGAGATACACGAGAGAACTGGCGAGGATTTCATTATTGTGAGATTGAGTGTGAGTGTGTAACACAAGAACACGGATTTTCTCCGGATTATAGTGAAACCCCCCTCCCCGTGGATGTAGGTCCGATTTGGCCGAACCACGTATATTGTGTGTCGTGTTTATCTCTTGTTTTACTGCTTCTGTTGCGTGTGGTGCGTTGTTGGAATCCTAACAACCTCCAAAACACTACTCGTTATTCAAAATACATTCTGTACATTTCTCTCAAACACTTCAATCAGATTCAAAACGCATTCTAACCATAATATAAAAAGCCAAAAAGCTATAAACTAAAAAAAAATGAAAAGCTGAAAATGAAGCTCGCACAAAAATAAAATAGAAGAAATAAAATTAGTTTGGAATCTAGTGCACTACCATCTGAGTAGCTGATAATTGAGTTACATCAATCATGGACAATGTTGGAGTAGTCATTAAAATACAGAATCCCATGCAATAAACAAGATAAAGAAAGATCATTCAAGTGACCCGACCCAGAAATACGAACGCACATCCTCCAGGCTCCACCCATTGATCTTTCTTTTCTAGTTTCAGGAAACTCACTAGCTGTAGAACAAAATCTTTAGCTATTTTGGATAACTCATTCAGCTCACAAGCATTTACTAGGTCTTTATAACAATATTTGTATTTATATTATTTTTTGGCCAGACGATACAATTCTCACGGGTTACTAGTTGTTAATTGTTATAACGGGAGTCGAGCACCTCGTCCATGAGGACTCGAACTTGAGATCTCTTCCTTACGGAGAGTAATGAACTAGCTGGCTAGCCACGTGTTTGACATCAATATTTATCTTGGTTCTTAGTTAAAGTTTTTATCCTCTTGGTTCTTAGGAAATGCTAATCTTGCATAAGAAGGATTATCTTTAATTACTGTGTAATTAGTGCTTCAACTAATGATTTTGGACAACTGAATGTGGATGTTGGGACTTGGTGTTGCTGTTGTGCACCCCGTGCACGGCAGGTGCCGTGCACATCCGGGTTGTCCATTGCTCGGATGGACGGCCCAGACGCATAACAATGAATGGTTTGGATGCAAAGGTGCCGAGGTGAAGTTTGGGTCATCCATCCGAGTAACGGATGACCCGGATGTGCACAGTAGCAACCGCAATGAAATTGAACTCTCGGACCATGTTATTTCAATTTATCTAGTTCTCTGTGAAGAGGAACGAAAGAAAAAGAAAAGAATTCCTGAATGGCGGTCCGGATACAGGTGAAATAAAAAGCAAAAACAATTCGACCAATTGGAAAAGGTCGGCCGAAAAACTTATTCGTTAGAAAATAAAATTGAAATTGATTTTGTTTTGGTTTTGGTTTTGGAAGGAGTAGAACCAAAAAGGATTGAACCGAACCGGAATCATCTAACACTCAATCATAATTCATCTCCACCTTCCACTTGTACGGAACCAACCCTAATCCTAAACCTAATGCATGATGAAGCCCACCCTATTCCAATCTCTCAATCATTGTTTTTTTTTTTGGTAATTTAACTTTTATTGAAAGAGAACACCGAGATAAGGATCAAAGGGGCATACTTAATTTTGAAAACATACATAAAAAACAAGCTAGAGGCCAAGACCTCAAGGCTAACAGAGCCTACATCACAAGCAAGGCAAAAACCTAAACAACAATAGAGGCACCTAGCAGAAAACTAAGCCAGCTAAGAGCTAAAAAAAAAAACAACATGAGGGATATTCCAACTAAGACACAAAAGCCTATTATCATCTGATCGCTTGATGCCTTGCCAAGAACAGATGCAAGCACGCAAGTCAGAGTCAATCTTGGTAGTGCGATCCAAGACAGTAAGAGGTTTCTGTTGGAAAACCCTCCTATTCTTGCTATGGACAGTTTAAAAAGTAGATCCCGGAAAACCTTCCCTTTTGTGTGATGCAATGCCTGCACAATCTCAGCCATCAAGCTTGAACTTGGCCTATGGATAGCACTAGTTGAATAAGGGCATCCAAAAACAGATGGTTACCTGATGATTTGTCGCAACGTAAATAGTTGGGAATAACACATAGGCCCTGCTTGGATGGAGGAGAAGCCTCCCGGATTAGTTTTCACCCCCTCAAAACCCTGGGCCCCACTGTTAATCCACCGTTTGGCAACACCATGAAGCAGCCGGATAACTCTTCACCCCCTCTTCCGTTATACCCCTCCGGGGTCCTTCTCCCGGATAATTTTTGGGCACCTCCCAACCTCCCCAAAAATTATCCGGCTGTAGAGGGGAGGCTTTTTGTCCATTTCACCCCTCCTTATCCCCCTCCTACATCCCCCATCAGCCTATTCCCTCCTTTCTCAACTATCAATTCCAACAAAACAAACAAATAACAGATCTAAAATTCCTCATACAGTCCGATTAAAAAAAAACAAGAAAATTGATTTTGTTTTTTTACCTTCCTACAAATCAACAGTAAATTCAAAAGTAAGTTCAAAACAAGAACCAAACCGGATCGTGCTTTGCCCCCAGACATCCGATCACCGGACTTCCAAAATGACCGCCACAGTAGACATCAAAAAAATACCCTTTTTCGTTACTGACCGTCGCCGTCGGTTTGAGTTCGGCCCGAGAGAGGGAAGATTTGTGCAGGAATTTCGAGAGAGAAGATTTGTGCAGGAATTTCGGTCCAAGAGAGAGAAGATTTGTTTCACAGAGAGAGAGAGAGTCGGTGAGTGATTTTGAGTAAAAGAAATGAAAACCAGTGGGTGGGTTTGATAAACTGTGGGTGGGTGGGTTTCTCATATATCATTTCTCTTTTGAGAAACAGTGGGTGGGTTTTAGTGGGTGGGTGGATTTTGATCCAATACAAATAAATAATTTCATTTTTTATCAAAGGCTTTGATCTAATGGCCCATATTCAATAACTTTGATCTAATGGCTTGTAAAAAAACATTTCTTTTAAAAAAATTAAAAAAAGAATATTTTCAGTGAAATAAATTAAATTAACTTCAAATTGTCCAAAAATAATAAGTCTTGTACTTATATAATTAAATTAATGCATAATAAGGTTTGGTACACCACAAGGGCAAAATAGTCATTTGATTGCTTTTTCCATCATCCACCCCCTCTTATTTTTAAGTCATCCAAACCAAGCCAAAAGTTATCCCCCTGTTTAATCCCTCATCCAAACCATCTACTTTTTTATCCCCCCTTCATAAACATCACATCAACCTGGGCCCCCCTCCAAAAATAATACCCCCTCTTATTTTATCCCCCCTCTAAAACTTATCCCCCTGAAAATAATACCTCATCCAATCGGGGCCATAGGCAAGAGCACTGAATAATCACTCCCCAATTATTCGTGAAAAAACAATTTATTCTAAAAATACCCATTGTAAAACACCCTCTTGGATAGGGGTGTCAAACGGGTCAGGTCGGCACGGGCACGGAACGAGCACGACACGTTCGATGGCGGCAGGGCACGCCAAAGGCACGGTAAAAACCTGAAATGGCACGGAATGACACGGTATAAGTTGGCACGTGGCACGACACGGGCACGGAATTGAGTGGGCACGACACGGTCTAAGGCGGCACGTGGCACGACACGTCACAGTCTTCTACGGGCACGAGCACGGAAATTGGCCTGGCACGAAAGTAGGACAGGCATGGCACAGCATGGGCACGTCGCAGCACGGACTCACGGTTCTAGCAAGGCATGCTAGCACGGCACGGGCACGGCAAAAGGCAAAAAAAAAAAAAAAAAGAGATTGTTAAATACTTTATTTCTATCATTCTATGTATTTTTTTGATAATTCCAAAAAAGGAAGAATTAATTTTTGGTTGTTTTAGTGAATTATATATTTATATCAAGTTAATAAAAAATGAAGTCAAGTCATGAACAAAAAAAGGAAAAAAAAAAACAAACAAAAGGGAAAAATAAGTTACAAATTTTTTTTTTAGAGAGAGAGAGTGTGTGTGTGTGTGTTTGGACAAAAAAAATAATTAAGCTTTTAAAATATTTTATATGATTAATAAATTTTGAATCAAAATTCAAACTAGTAGATATTTGCAAAATAATAGAAGGGATTTCGGGCAATATAGGGGAAGAGAGAGAATGCCCCTACACTCTTCGGTTGAATGTAAACCCAGTAGATACAACAGAGAAGGGACACTCTTCGGTTGAATTCAAACCCAGTAGATACAACAGAGAAGGGACAGACCCAGTAGAGCTAATTTATTATTTTTATAGTTCTTCATCTTCAACTCCAATTGCAAGTAAGTTTTCAATCTTTGGGAGGCTAGCTAGTGATATGTACAGAGAGGGGTAGATCTTGAGTGAACAAGGGTGTAGATCTCGGAAGTGGAGAGTTGAAGGAAATTGACAAGATTTTAGGCGGAAGGAGTGAGAGAGAGAGAGAGAGCAGTTGAGGAGAGAGACTGAGAGGGAGGTGGGTCTATTGCCGGTAATGCTGCAGCACTCGTGTTTTTGGCCGTTCAATTAGAGAGAAAGAGAGAGAGAGAGTCCGGGGAGGAAGACAGAGATTTGTTCAAGAAAAGGGAAAGGACATAATCGGGTATAGATGGTGCATGTGGGCGTTTCCAAAAAGGCTCAGATTTTTATGACGTGTCAAATTCTCATATGCTGACTATAAACCTGATGTTTACAAAACGTTCGTGAATAAGTTTTCCTTGTGAAAAGATTACTACTTAGCCATTACAAACATGTTCAAATTACAGTGGCTATTAAATCTCCAAATATAATTGATTTATACTGGATGGAATCAATTTTGAGAAATTATTATTTGACTAATTTTGTTTAATATCTATATCATATTCTTTTATATTGTTATGTAGATGTATACTTTTATTATATTTTAATATAACGGTTTTGTTAACGTGTGCCCAATAGGACACAGTAAGCACACAAACAAACAAACACACATTTCAATACACTTTCACGTATTCTTATACATTTTTCACACATTTTAATATATTTTTTCAACATTAACATGTGTCTATTGAGTGCACGTTAGCATTTTCCTCAATGTAATTATAAAATCGAGGTTTAGCTCCAGTTCGACTGCGGTTTAACTAGTGAGCCATCCGCCTGGCTCCATTTTCAATTCGCTCATCGATCCGATTTTTAAAACATTGTAGCAAACTCAGGGGGTATTCGACTAATTAAAAAAAAATTCCAAAATCAAGACAGGTCATTCACTCACTAATACATCATATAACAAATCGTAAAAAATCAATTTATTCGAAAAACTAGTTTAGTGAAAAGAAACAATTTACAACAACCACAAGGGCAAACATGTCATTCTACTCGAAGATGTAGGAGTACTATTTACTGCTAACCTGTAAAATTCGAAATTCCAAACCACGCGCTCTTTGCACGCCATCTGAACCTCCGCAACACACAAGCAACACCCTTCCCGCTTACCACGTGCCACTCCGGTTTCAGATCACCTTCCAACGCACGTGCCACGATCACCCAACGTCAGCAAAATTAAAAAGTTGCAACAAAAAAGCACCCAACACGCTCTGTAGCAACGCTAGTCCTCTCACGTGCCAACCCCATCACCTCACCTCACGTATATTACTCCATTATTAACTAATAATTACCCCTAATTAACCAACGATTTATTAAAACCTCCCAATAATTTACCTCCGTACGACGTAGCTTAAATACCCCCAACCAACCGCCTTCACTCCCACCCCTCGCTCTCTCCAACCATAATCACTCACTCGAGCCACCAAGAACCAGAGAAGAAGACAAAGCTGCTCATCTTGTCTGTACGGAAACCCTAATTTTCCGGCTTCGGCGTGCCGCTGCCAACTGCAAATCAACGCAGAGCTTTTTTTTAATGGCGGTCCAAATGGTGCTCTCTCCCTCTTTCTCTCTGAATCTTTGACTTTGGATTGTGTTGATTCTTCTAGATTTCTTTTTTTTCTCTGTCTTCTTTAGGTTACTGCTGATCCATTCTCTATTGTCGTAATCGCTGCCATTTTCTTCGCATCAGATTCCCAAATCGAAAACCATCTCGAAAAAAGCCCGAATCCTTTGTTTCTAGACCACTATTAAAACCAAACAATATTCGAGATCCTTGAGCTTTTTGACCTGGTAGTTGAAAACACCAAAAGTGAAATTTATCAAGAGATAATAAGGCTGGAAGAACAGGAGGATTGGTGACTTTTTGTAAAATGTGCCAGTTTCAACCGGACAGTTCTCACGAGACACCGTATTATTCAAGCGAGAGCTCAATATCAATGACAAGTAGCATCGACAGTAGCGTGAGTTTCAGCAGATTATCCTTCGAAAACCTAAACCTAACCAGATCGCAATCCTCACCGGACAACAGCAACGCGTCACTAAAGCCTCACCGCTCATCGGACTCCTCCTGGCAGGCGATACAAACGGCGGCGTACAAGCGGAAGGCGGCGCTGGGGCTGCGGGACTTCAGGCTGGTGAGGCGGATCGGGAGCGGCGACATCGGGACGGTGTATTTGTGCCGGCTGGGGAGCGGGAGTGAGGGCGGCGGAGTCTATGCGATGAAGGTGGTGGATAAGGAGGTGTTGGCGGCGAAGAAGAAGAGCGAGAGGGCTGAGACGGAGAGGAAGGTTTTGAAGATGTTGGACCATCCGTTTTTGCCTACGCTTTATGCCGAGTTTGAAGCCTCGCATTTTTCGTGTGTGGTGATGGAATACTGTTCCGGCGGCGATTTGCATTCCCTCCGCCATAAACAGCCCTATAAACGCTTCTCTTTGAGCTCTGCAAGGTACATACATTCATTGATCATAAACAACCAATTAAATTTCTCAGTACATTTAAAATCGTGAAGCTATTTATCTGTGTCTGTTTTTTTATTTTCTGCATGTTTAATCTATTCTGCTGGATTTGTATGGTTCACGAGGAAAGGATCCCAGATTTTTACAGAAATGTCAAACGACTAATAATTGCCCGTGCCGGAAGACATGTCGCTTGAACGCGCGACGCGGCTAATTACCCGTGCCTAAAAACATATCGCTAACACCCGAAGGCGCGACGCTAACACGTTTTGAGCAAAATTTGCCTTTTTCAACCTCTGAACAACCCAACCTTTTAAGTTCTGACCAACAAAAATTTACCTTTTTCGATTCATTTCTGAGCAAAGTTGAGACCTATGCTTGTTTATTAATGTGAATTTCTTCTTGTTTATTAGTCGCAATTTCTTTTCTCACTGTCTTTTCACCCCTTTTACCATTATTAGAGTAATCCTGTTTTGGTTACTCGAAAGTCCAATTTACCAGATCAGGCATGCCTTTTTGAGAGGCCTTATCCAGAAGATTTTCTTCTTTCCAATGTGTAAATTTAATTAGTAATATTTCCTTCCTTGTGGTCCCGTTTCTGTAGAAAATCTGAAAATTACTAACCTGTGTGGTCCAATGAAAAAAAAAAGAATTACTAAAATCTCTCTTTCCATTTTTCCATTCCAGGTTCTATGCAGCTGAGGTCCTCGTAGCACTGGAGTACCTCCACATGCTGGGCATCATCTACCGAGACCTCAAACCCGAAAACGTCCTCGTGAGATCCGACGGTCATATCATGCTCTCCGACTTCGACCTCTCCCTCTGCTCAAACGCAATCCCTGCCGTCGAATCCCCCCACTCCTCACCCGATTCATCCCCCACCGTTCTTCCACAGCACTCCCACCGTACCAAAAAACTCTCCCCGTTCTCATGCCTCCCAAACCTCCTCTTCCGGTCCAAGAAAATCCAGACGCTAACGTCAAACCGTCTGTTCGTCGCCGAACCGGTCACGGCCCGGTCGTGCTCGTTCGTCGGGACCCACGAGTACGTTGCACCGGAAGTCGCGTCGGGTAAGTCCCACGGGAATGCTGTTGACTGGTGGGCTATGGGGATTTTCCTTTACGAGATGATCTACGGTAGAACGCCGTTCTCGGCGGAGACAAATGAAGGCACGCTGAGGAACATCGTGAAGAAGCCCCTCGTTTTTCCGACCGAGTCGCCGTCGTCGGCGTGTGAGAAGCACGCGAGGGATTTGATTTCCGGGTTGTTGGTGAAGGACCCCGCGGGTCGGATCGGGGCGAGGCGCGGTGCTGCCGAAGTTAAGACCCACCCATTTTTCAAGGAGTTGAACTTTGCACTCGTACGGTCGCTCACGCCGCCGGTGATTCCGGGTACTGCTAAAAGACAGAAAACGACGACGTCGGGTGATGGAAGGGATGGGAAGAAATCAACGGCGTTTGATTACTTCTGATTGTTCACGAACAGCGGGATGTGCGCCACGTGTTACTGGCGTTCCCGCCTATTTTTGCCAGTAGGCAATAGTTGTGTGTATAGTCGGAGGCAATAGGTGTTCTTTTTTTCTTTTTCTTTTTTTTTTCCCTAAAAAAAGTTTGAGTATTTTACGTAGTTAGAAAGTGTTAAAGTAGAGTATTAATTAGACAAGGATAATGTTAGTAGTTTATACAAGATGATATTGACGTGTTAATGGAAGATTAGATGAGGATTATGAACTAATGGGGGTAGTGTAGATGGTGGTGGGTTTGGTGAATTAGGCCTCCCAATTATTTGGATCTTCAATATTTTTGCACGGCAACACTCATTTCCCTTTTCCTGAACACTTTCGGAGATACTCCCTTCGTCCCATAAAGTTTGATCACTACGAAAATACGTGTAATTTTCAAGCTAAAAAATAACGTGCTTACGAAAATAACGTGCCTATGAGTATTTTTTATGTATCTTACTAGCTCTCTTCATTATACTGATCACTAAAAGTCAGTATTATTCGAATAGTTAGATTTGCACAAACGAGCTGAACTTCGACCTCCTTACTCCGGTCTCATAAGTGGAATTGGGAATCCTGTACAGGTTGTACTGCGGCATTCGAGGTGTTGATCGCACGTTCAACGACTCGGATTTAATTTTGGCACTTGCATGATCTGAGCCATCTATTGCCGAGATGAAATCTGAACCCTTGATTACCAAGATTAATTGCTCGTGTGTTGAACTATAGGATTATAGTACGGCATCGCCGTGTAGGATCCCTGGATCCCTCATAAGTGCACTATTAAATCCTAATGCTGTTGATCCAAATCCCTATTTGTAGTTCAACCTGGAAATTGGTAAAAGGAGGAAAGGAGTAGTGAGAGTTTTTTGCGAAAAAGTTCTGCTTGTACTTTTGGGTCTTTCATATTCCAAATTTTGACCGACAGGAAAATGGGAGAGAGAGACACTCTTTTCCCTTTCTTTCTTTCTATACTAAAATAGAGGGTTTTAACTTTTCACAGAAGTTTTGACTACCTCAATAATTGACTCCTATATCCCCTAGGGGGAGTTTGGGTTATCTACTATACCTAACATTCTAGAACTACTTTATGACCAAATTAGGTGCTAAATTTTTTTAATCTACAGATAAGGTAAATATAAATTTGCACAATTAACATTCAAACCGTTCATTTCGGTAGGCCGTGAGTTTTTTACAAGCAAAAAATCACTCTGGTCGATACACATGATTCTCACTCAATGAGTTGTTATTAACATATATAACCGATACTATTTTAATTAACTCATTCACATTAGGGGTGGACGTCGTATCGTGTTGTGTCGTATTCATATCGTGACATCTCGTGTTTGTGTCACGGTTTCAGAGTTCTCTCAATTCTAACCCGACCTATTTAGCAGTGGCGGAGCCAGGATTTCATGTGAGTGGGGGCACCGTGGCATAATATTTTATAACGCTTCTAAACATAAGCGGAAAAAAAAAAAACTAAATATTTGTTGGTGCTTTTATGTACAATTGACCTCAACAAGTTTTAATTCATCTGATAATTGTTTCATTACTAATCCTATAAAAACATCTTACTTTGTGTATATTGTCCGCGCTAGCTTAAAGACTCTACCTAAGTTCATTTTTTTGAAGAAATTGTAGAATTATGATAACTCGCTTAACTATTAGATTATTAATCTTTATGACAAAAAAATTAAATTAATTATAGTAACGATCCTTAAGATTTTTTTCAATTTTTTATTTCAAAATTAGTAAAATGGTGAAAATTTACTCATTTTCTTGTCCCATTTGGAAATAGAAGGAAAAAGAAAAGCATAATAAGAAATTGTAGAATTATGATAACTCGCTTAACTATTAGATTATTAATCTTTATGACAAAAAAATTAAATTAATTATAGTAACGATCCTTAAGATTTTTTTCAATTTTTTATTTCAAAATTAGTAAAACAGTGAAAATTTACTCATTTTCTTGTCCCATTTGGAAATAGAAGGAAAAAGAAAAGCATAATAAGAAATTGTAGAATTATGATAACTCGCTTAACTATTAGATTATTAATCTTTATGACAAAAAAATTAAATTAATTATAGTAACGATCCTTAAGATTTTTTTCAATTTTTTATTTCAAAATTAGTAAAACGGTGAAAATTTACTCATTTTCTTGTCCCATTTGGAAATAGAAGGAAAAAGAAAAGCATAATAAGAAATTGTAGAATTATGATAACTCGCTTAACTATTAGATTATTAATCTTTATGACAAAAAAATTAAATTAATTATAGTAACGATCCTTAAGATTTTTTTCAATTTTTTATTTCAAAATTAGTAAAACAGTGAAAATTTACTCATTTTCTTGTCCCATTTGGAAATAGAAGGAAAAAGAAAAGCATAATACTAGAAGGAAAGAAAAAAAACATGATAGAAACCACCACCAGGACTTGAACCCTGGCATTTAAGGAGGGAGGCCAGCACTTGGCCAACTGCACCAAGCACACCCATTGTTAGAAATCAGATAATTTTATTATATATAGTAAACTTTAAAAAAAAAAAAAAAAAACAGGGGGTAAAAATCCAGTGTGGGCACGTGCCCACACTGGTCCTATGGTGGCTCCGCCGCTGCTATTTAGTTTTTCATGTTATTGTGTCGTGTAATGTTCGTGTTTCATGTCAGAAATAGCCGACTTTAACCCGCTAACTTCGTGTCGGGTTATTGTATCTTTCCACAAATTCACCTGTCGTGTTGTGTTTGTCGTGTTATCTCGTGTTCGTGTAAAAATTCTCTCAACCCTAAACCGACCTATTTAACTTTTCGTGTTATCGTATCGTATCATATTCGTGTTTCGTATAAGAAATACCAGTCCCTAAGCTGCTAACTTCAATTTGCACCCCTAATTCACATATATGCTAAAGCAGCTAAACATGTACTTGTAAAACTATCTTTAGGTTCCATTGGTCTTAATTTTCAACAGCGATTCTCATAGTATTTTATAGGAGTATCTATTTTTATTTGATCCTTGACTTTGATGAGGTCATCCTTTCTAGTAACTTGAAAGGGACCCACTAAAAACGCGCCGCGCACACAGTGGGGAAATTTGGGGACAATGCGGGCCACCACCTCGGCATAAAAAAACCTTAGTCTTAAACAAAAATTGTCTCTTTAGGACTTTAATCATTAAAATTATGGCTTTAATTACTACTGTTACTGCTCCATAGAATCATTGATTAGGACACAATTAATTGAAAAATAAAGCGAATGAAGCCAAAAATTCCGTTTCCCACTAGCCCATGATGTTGTAAAACGAAAATGATTGTGACACACACACACTCACATGCGGTGGGACCCACCGGTGGGTCCCACCGCATGTGAGTGTGTGTGTGGTTGAGTGTGTATGTATGTATCACTATTCGTTGTAAAAAGTCGTAACCACACAAATACAAAAAAAAAAAAATTAAAGAAAACGAAAACCACTTGGACTCCATTCCTTTTTCCAATTTTAGAGAGAATTTCATTATAAATACCTATACTATCGTAAAAAAAAATAAAATCATAATAATAAATTCACTGTGGGTCGCTGTTTCGATCGATAGAAATATCAAAAAGCTAATTTATTCAAAACAAAATATGATTTGCCAAATACATGAGCAGTGACCTCTATTACAATCGTCGGCATGAAAAATCATATAGATTTGCACTGGCGAACGATAACAAGGTGATGATCCTAATGGAGATGTGTTTGAAATTTGAAGGTGTGATAAAGCAAAGGCGACAGTTCCATTAGCAACAAATGTCCTCTCACACAAATTTTACCCGTAACTAAATATGGATGTATGTTTATATGCGTGCGTGGGTGTGTATTGCACACGTTTGGTTAGCTTTTATTTTTATTTTTAGCTTTTGATGGGCCTTTTTTACCATTAAAAACTTCACATAAATTCATCAACGGGTTCTCAATTTTCGGTTTAAGGTTCTCCATTTGATGGTAACATCTAACGCCTCTACACGAAAACTCGTACTCCACGAGGCTTTAGTTAGACAATTATCAAGTTGTTGTTATGAATGAACAAAAAAACACAATCGTCACATTCATCTCATGTTGAACATTTGACAAATTAACAAAAATTAATTGACATTGAGATAAACCAGATTCTATTTTAGTTCTTGGATCATTTTCCAGGGAATAGAAATTTGAAAAGGGCTTCAAGTGGAATTTCTATAAAAAGGAAAATATTGCATGTGAGAGAGTAGTGATTGTGTGTGACAATAGCTAACATGGGGGTTTGTCTATTGAGAACACCCTGCCTACCAGGCAGCCCTACCACCCCACATTAAATCCCTGTCCCCATCTTGTCTCATACCCACTCTACCCCACAACACAATTTACCAATACCTGTCCCACCACATCCCCACCACTCACATTCTCCCACGTGGCATGTTACCCACTTGGCTATAACTCCCTTTTCACTCATTCCAAAAATATTCATTTGAAAATGATTTTTAAAAAGTAACGCAGCATTACCATTTTGTCCCTCTTTTTTTGACACCTTTAAACTTTTGATTTTAGGAAACATCACATCAAGAAATAAAATTGGGAGTTAACAAAAGTACAACGTAATAATTATGTTCTCTTGAATGCTTGGATTGATCAACAAAAAAAGGGTGGAGGGAGTAGAAAATTATGGATCCTGCTACGGGTACAAACTATTTTGTACAGAAAATGTACAAATCGCTCTCGGGGATCCACTTTTGGGTCCCACACGAGTGATCCGAACCGTTCATTATTTTTAGAACATTTTTTCGAGGGGCTCCACAAAATTTCAGCTCAATCGGACGGTTAAAAGTGCTTGAACCAAAATCACGCCGTTTCATTTTGAACGAAACGGTGTGATTTTGGTTCAAGCACTTCAAACCGTCCGATTGAGCTGAAATTTTGTGGAGCCCCTCGAAAAAATGTTCTAAAAATAATGAACGGTTCGGATCACTCCTGTGGGACCCAAAAGTGGGTCCTCGAGAGCGATTTGTACATTTTCTGTACAAATTGGTCTGTACCCGTAGGATTACCGGAAAATTATTTGGTGACTTAGGAACCATCACGTGGTGCGCACGACGCACGTGTTATCACCACTGTACAAAGAAATGGTTTTCAATCCTTTTTTTTTTATTTTTATAAATGCACTTTATTTTTTGTCGTTTAGTGATTCACTACAAGACCAAAAAAAAAAATTGATGCATTTATATAAGAAAACGGGATGTGAAAATTGTTTCACGTACATTATTAACATGGTGTTTTACGGCAAAGCGATTAAATCCCACATCATTGAAGTGTAGTTGCCAAAAATCTAGAATCATGTGGCGGTAACACATGAACACTGAAAAAGGAGGGAGAGGAACATGAAAAAAGTGGTGGGTGTCAATGATTTGGAGGGAGAGGAACATGAAAACATTGAAAAGATTAGGAAATGATAAAACATTGAAAAGATAGATGAGAGAAATTGAATGATCCGTTCGTTATATATGATGTAAACGGCATCTTTTTTTTTTTTTTTTTCTTTTTTCGTCTATTGGTAGGACGTTATGTGATGTTTTACTGTAATATATTACGTTTTCTACATATTTGCTACAACAAAAAGTGTAGAATCAAATGGAATTTGATTGTAAATCACATTTTCTACCCCACACACGACTTACATACAAATGCTAACACATTCACACGTTTTGTGGGGACCAGACATGGACTGTGTGCAACGTATGTGGGATCCACGAAAAATGTGAGGGTATATGCATTTATGTGTACAACGAATGTGAGATTCACAAAACGTGTAATTATAATGTTTCTTTAATAAATTAAATTTACAGAGTAACACAATAAAAAAAGAACGGAGAAAATAATATGTTTATTTCAAAATTTACTGAGCTCGTTGGAATGCCCTTAACAAAAACAATTCATCATTTACTTACTGAGATTTTTACTGTATATCATCTGAGATATCCTAGAAAGTAGGGGATTATCTAGGGGTGTACACGGTCCGGATCGGATCGGATTGGCATGAATCCAATCCTAATCTGCGAGTCACGGTTTTTAGAAAATACAATCCGTGTCCGGACCAAAAGTATCACGGTTCGTTTCTAATCCGATCCGCGAGTCACGGATCGGTTCCGGTTTTATCCACGGATTGCATGTCATATGTAAATAAGTAACAAACAGTTTCATCAAAATAAAATCCTAAAAAATCCAAGGTATAAAACAGAGAGACCTTAGATGGAGCATGTGATGACACAACCGGGGACTAAACAAGCAGCAGTGGAAAGCATGTAGCTTAGTTCAGTTACATAGTGGAATAGAAACAAAGACCGTTTAATAGCAACAACAAAAAAAAGTGAACACCTACTAAATTCAGTGAACAACTATCTGAATTGATTAAAGTCCAATACAAATGCACGACAGTGGAATTAATACATCAAATGGGGTAACAATTTACCTCATAGATTTTATAGGAGATAACATTATAACCCTATATCAAATTGACAATATTTATGAAAGTGGTAAAATTATTTATAATAGTAAAAATCTCACAGTTCGGATCGGTTAATCCACAGTTTCAAAATCAAAATCCGTGTCCGGACCGCGAGTCACGGTTTATTATTTTTTGAATCCGTGTCCGGACCATTAATCCACGGTTAAAATCTAAAACGTGCAGATCGATTCAGTCCGGACTGGATTCACGGTTCACCAATTTTTTTGTGCAGCCCTAGGATTACCTACATACAAGACCTAACACTTCATTAAATTAGGGCAACCAACAAACAGGAAATTAATTGCACACAGTAGAAAAAAAATAGAATCCGATGGAGTGAACACAACACCTACGTAACACACGCACATGACAGTTGGATGACTTTTAGTATAAATCCAAACAATTCTGTTGACTTCGATGTTTTAAATTCCTAGTAAAGAGTGTTCAGAATTTTATTTATTGTATTTTTTTGCAGCATGTAATGAGAAAACTTGAACTTGAACTGGGGTTTCAGTGGTGTTGTCTGTCTTTGATTGGAATTGAGGATCTAATTAAAAAAATGGAGAATTAAATATGTATATTATTATGGGAAAAAGAGATTTGGGGATGACTTTCTATGGGTTTATGGAGTTCTTTTTTCCCACTAAGCCACAAATAAGATGGTCCATTATTATTTACTTATTAAACAGTTTGATTATATTTTATGCATTAAACACAAGCACACTCGTCTCACAAAATTCCTTGTCTATGAAGTTCTCGGGACAATAAGTGAAAGTCAAGTTAGGGGTGACTTATTGGCATTGTGGGGAAAATAATAAGTGCCCAGAAATTACCTTGAAAATTACCAAGTGAATCTGAGCAATTTATTGAAATTTTCTAGGTATTTTCTGGACAATTTTTCTAGGGTATGTAGCATTACTGCATGAAGAAAGAGAGAGAACGCGTAACATCCTTTAATTTTATCACATTTGTTTATCAATAATCCTTGGGCCGGATATGGTAGCGGTATCTGGAATCATTCAATACATGTGAATCTCATTGTGTACAAGGGTAGAACCAGTAATCTAATTTATCCTGCAATAATTCAACTTTGGGGTGGTTTTTGAGAAGCAAAACTAACACTGCATTTTTAGTTCTCTTTCACTACCAGTAACTAGGGCTGCAAATCAACCGAGCTGATCGCGAACAGCTCGTGACTCGACTCGATTAGTAATCAAGTTGAGCTGGAACTCGATTATTATTGTATTGTTTGACAGCATGTAATGAGAAAACATGAACTTGAACTGGGGTTTCTGTGGTGTTATCTGTCTGTGATTGGAATTGAGGATCTAATTAAAAAAATCAGAGGATTAAATACTATATGTGTATCTTATGGGAGAAAGAGATTTGGGGATGACTTTCTTTGGGTTTATGGGTTTCCCCACAAACCTCCAATTAAGATGGCTCATTATTATTTATTTAACAGTTTGATTATATTTTATGCATTAAACACAAGCACAGTAGTCTCACAAAATTCCTTGTCTATGAAGTTCTCGGAACTATAAGTGAAAGTCAAGTTAGGGGTGACTTATTGGCATCATGAAGAAAGAGAAAGAACGCGTGACCTCCTTTAATTTTATCACATCTATTATTAATAATCTTTGGGTCGGATATCTAATGAAGAACAAGTAGCGGCCCAATTCTGTGATCAGTTGAACCGGTCGAAACCCCAGATGCCCAAACAACTTTTAATTGACGAGCCCGAAATCGGCCCAAATTTGGTTGGCTGAAGCAGAATCGCGACGCGGTCATGATTCACCACCCTAAGTTCGTGACTGATGATTGATTTCGGCAAAATTCCTTCGTTTAGGCCTTCAATTTAGTTATTTTACTATTTTAGATAATATTTAGATTACAAATTACTCTTAGTGTATACTTTCTTTTTCGTTGATTTCAGTTGGGAAAGTTTTAGAATTATTTCTATTTTTCAATTTTGGGAGTTTCCTTAATTTCTATAATTTTTTTAGTATTTTTTTAGGGTTCACTAGGGTTTCCCAATAAAAGGGTCTGTGATATCCATTAGTCAACCGCTTTTAACCAAATACAATTTCTGAGTTAATCTCTTTTTTATGTGGATTCAAGAACTCTAAAGGATTCGAGACCTATCTTCATTTAGACTAGTACGCTAACTAATCTTTCGTGAATTCTGCTGTTTCAATATCGTAGCGGGTATCTGGAATTATTCAATACATGTCAATCTCATTGTGTACAAGGGTAAAACTAGAAATCTACTTTACCCTGCGATAATTCAACTTGTAACCGGAGTCGTTCAAAACTTTGAGGTGATTTTTGAGAAACAAAACTAACAAGCTGCATTTTTTTGGCATAGTTTTCCAAAAGATTTTAGCAACCCAGTTGCTAGCAAATGAGTTCAGCAGGTGCTAAAATCATGGTTTTGAAATAAAAAAATGAAGTGATTCTATGTATCGTTTTTTGATTTTTTTTTCCGCATCAAATTGAAGTACTCCTCGTGTAATTTAATTCGGTGTGAAAAATTCAAAAAATAATACACGGAAACACTTAATTTTTTGATTTGAAATACCATGATTTTAGCACCTGCTGAACTAATTTGCTAAAATCAGGTTGATTTTAGCAACGGAGTTGCTAATTTTTTTTGGAAAACTATGCCTAGTCCTCTGTCATTACCAATAACTAGGGCCGCAAAACCAATCGAGCTGTTTGCGCACAACTCGTGGCTCGACTCGTTTATTAATCTGGCCGAGTTCGAATTCAAGTTTTAGACTCATTTAATAAACGAGTTTGGTAAAGCTCGACTCGTTTAACATGACTCATTTAATAAATTACTCTGACTTAGCTCATTAAGAATTTGTGCCTAGCTCGAGCTTTATTTTTGGCTCGATTATACGCACCCACCAGCAACCACTCACAACCGGTGGTAAGCCGTGGGTGCCTGAGCACCGGCAAACACGTGGCTGCCAGATTCCTTACGTTTACTTTTCAAAAGAGTGGAGAGGACGTTTTCACGTGTGAGCATTGCATGCACCGTAACTTGAGCCTATACCTATATACCTAGGATATGTCCTACATAATCAGACCAAAATTTAAGCCAAGAAAAGTCTTACGTAGCCTACCCTAGACTCACTGTGTTCTGCCAAATAATCTGTATCTACTTGTGACCTAAAAAGGTTAAACTACAGGCCTGTTTTCGTAGTCTTTTCCATACGATATTACAGCCTATGGGGTGTGTACATAAATACCACATTTAATGATTGAAATAAATATGTACAGTCCATAATGCAGAAGTGGTAGGTTTTGAAAGATTAGGTCACACTAGATAAGTTGATGGAACAAATAATAAGGGCACAAGTGGTACTAGTACTTTTGATATGACCAAAGTTCCTATTGGAGAATTTTTCCTCCCGACGGGTAGGAATGTGCAGGCCAATTTATACACAGTTCGAATAATTCCCTCGTTGCTCCGGGCAAAGTGAGTCATCCATAACAGGTTTAGGGGATTCATGAGGAATTACTTTCTTATGACTTGACCTTAGAATTGAACCATAGTCAATGGAACGAGGAGCAAACCCGCCAGCTAACACGATTTACCCTTGAGGTAGGGGTGCAAACAAGCTTTGTAGTGTTCGAGCTCGGCTCGTTAAGTAAACGAGCCGAAAAATTGAGCTCGAGCTTGGTTCGGTCATAAACGAGCGAAGCTCTTATCGAGCCGAGCCAGGGTAATTTATTTAACGAGTCTCCTTAAACGAGTCAAGCCTATGTAATCGAGCCGAACTTTTGCGAGCCGAGCCGAGCTTTAGCAAGCTCGTTAACTAAACGAGCCTGAAAATCGAGCTCGAGCTCGGCTTGTTTACTTATCGAGCCGAGCCGAGCCACAAGCTGCTCGCGAGCAGCTCAGTTCGTTTGCAGCCCTACCTTGGGGATCCCACTGGCGAAGATGTGAGAAGCTTTATTGGAAATAGCTACAATACACACCCCTTATTTGGGTGTACCATATGCACCTATTGTATGGTCCAGATTGTGCCACCTCATCGGCAATCGTAACATTTTTTAGTTTTTCGTAACTTTTCAGCAATATGATTCGTAACATTTTCTATGATTCGTAACATTTTGGTGTGTCTCGTAACTTTAATAAAAAAAATCGTAACTTTTGCAAAAAATTCGTAACTTTTGAAAACAAATCGTAACTTTTATAGGGGTGTGTATGATACACCCTTAAATAAGGGGTGTGTATTGTAGCCTTTTCCAGCTTTATTTCATGGGGTTTGCTATGCTCACAGATCCTTCTGTTAATTTTAAAATATGTTTTTCGAGTGGCCTTGAAAAGAAGCTCAATCGAATACTTAAAAATTCTTGTATCAAATCATTTAATTTGTGATTCAGTATTTAAAGTTATCAAAAATTTGGAGATTGGATCAAGCACTTATCTGATTGAGCAGAATTTTTGTTAGGTCACTCGAAAACGAACTTTAAAATAAATGAACGGATCGGATTGTTTGTGTGAGACGGTCCCCACGGAGCGATCCATTGGCACATATCTGTGCACAATTTTTTCCCTTATTCCCTACATTGGCATGATGTGGTCTACAAAAAGGTGGACCAGTTAACAGAGTCCATGGGAACTCTCAAGACCCACCCTATTGAGAACTCTCCTGTGTCAATGGGCCTACCACGGCCCAAATTTGTTAACAAACTATTTGGTGGTCATGAATCATGATCTCGTGGCGTCTTTTTCCCCTACAAATTCCTGCCCGTCCAGTAGCACAGAAAGGATAGAAAATGAAATTTTAACTTTCTCGCAACTTTCTTTGTGTTCAATCACCAAAAAAATTGTGGAACCCCCAAGTTCAGTGTAAAATTCTGTCAACAAAGCACATACGGGAAACAAATTTCCTTTCTTGTTAATTCACTCCGCTTCACTTTTTCCAAGCATACATTTGTCGCATAATATTCCCGACAACCGGAGCCTAAAGACTCATATTCAAGATTCAAATCCTTTCTAAAAGTTGCTGTTCATACAACACGAAAGTGGTAAAATCTGTGTGACTTCTAGCCTTTCTAATGGACTGCATGTTAGCCGATGGATAAACAATTCCCGATACGAACTACTGCTAAGATCACAAAAATCAAATTGCATTACCAAGGGGAAAAAATCAATTAGTAACTAAAGGCTGAATAAGCGATGCTATTCAAACAAGAAAGGAGGTGGAAGATTGCTCAGAGTGGCTTTCGAACGAGTGGGAATTGGATCTTAACGGCAGCTCAGAATTTCAGATCTTCCATAATTTTTTCCAGATATGATAGCTTGATTTTCAAAAAGAAGGTTTTATCCTGGATTTACACAGGCGTGACCAAAGGAGCACCATATCTCTGTTCAAATACGAAATTATTTTGTGACACCGCTTATTGTCATTTCGTACATAATAGCTTCAAACTAGAGTACTGAAGCGCACCTCAACTAATTAGAGTACTGAAACTACATGTTATTCATTTGTAGATCAAGGGGTTATTTTTCATATAATATTCTTTGTTCCCTTTCCCTTTGGTACTATGTTTTGTACTCGTCTCCAACAAATAGAATTCAAATCACTTCCATAAGCTGATTCGTCGATAGGACGGGGGTGGGAGAAAAATGGAATGGGATATAGGTTGGCACTCCACGTAATAAAATCCTAGTTTCGTCCCTACCCAAGACATACTCAGACCTATAGATACTCAGAGCTATAGTATGTACTGACTATTGTAGAAGCCAGCAGCCTACCATTAATCTACTTCTACCGGAAAATAAATTGTTAGCCAAGTTACTGCAAATTGGCCCGGCTAAGCTCCCAGCTTCACCTACTTATAACGACAAGAGTCATTTTGGTCACATATCAAAAGCTAAATGTCCAAAATCATCATGGTCTACATTTGAAGGAGGGGAGAAATCCATAAAGTGTATGGCATAATGCCATGTCACAGGGTTTTCGGAATAGCAGTCAGAGAACTGGAAAACATCGATAACAATAGATCCAACAGAGCACCAGAAGCAGGTGTTTAACAAACGAAAACATGAAAAGTTCACTAAAACATATCCAAACACATCTATGGATGTAGGCAAACCGTAACAGGATAAAGAACACTAGAATAGACAAGATTATAAATAAACAGCTACAGGGGAATTTAGATTTAAGAGAGCGAACCATACATGTGAAACGAGCAACCAGCCTTCTGAAATTAACCGTTCTAAATTCTGATAGATAGCACCAGACAAAAATCGTCAACAACAGTTCAGAGATATCTTCTCCCGCAAGAGCAAATATTGGCCGAGAAAATCCTCGTAGAATGCAACTTACCTCCACCTAAAAATGCAAGATCTCATCAAAGGAGCAAATCCAACTTAATAGTAAAACAGTATCCAGTTTTTTGATATTCAAACTTGTGCACTTCAATGGACCCAAGAATACTACTATATACTCCATCGCATTTGGGTTATTCATTTCAGCAATCGAAATTCGATCGCATCAACAAATAAGGTACTTCCATAACGAAAATTTTCCACCATCCAAAGAATACTGTCGAAAAATCATCCACAGAAGTACCTTACTTGCTGATCCAATTAAAGGCAACATTGTCGAAAACAGACCCAAAAAAAAAAAAGGGAACGGGAGGAGTATAACAGATGCAAAGTGCTATGACCAAATAAAACAAAATGTGGGGCTGCAAATACCCTGGGCATTCTTACCACTAAAACTGTTACATCGATACAGAGTATTAGTCGTCGAAAAAGAGCTCTCCATAATCAGAAACGTCACTGCCACAAGAGAACTCAAAATACTCGTCACCGTCGACATCAGACATGTAGTCAATCTCAGAAAATCCAGAAGGGTATTCATCATCAAGCGAATAATCGTCGTCATATCCATTGTAAAGGGTCATATCAAACTCACAATCATCAGTGGAATCATTTGGTCGCCGTAGATGTTTGATCTGTTCAGAGCATCTTCTCCCCAAAGTCCCTCCTAGATTAACATTGAAACAATGCCTCAGGTCAAGGGATTCAAGGTTAGGGCACCCGTCAAGAATGGCCTTTAAACCATCATTTGTCAAATTGTTTCCAAATAGCTGAAGTTGGTGTAGTCCAGGCATGGTTTCTGCAATAGCTAGCGCCTCATCATCATACTCCATATGTGGGGCCCTGAACCCTCGGTTGTTGAACTTAAGTGATTTCAGAAGAGGGCAACAACGCCCAACATTTAAGAGGGCTTCTTTTGATAGAAAGCCATAGTATATGTGAAGCTCCTCCAGTAATGGTACTTTTTTAGCAGCTTCTATCAAACCTTCATCTGAAATGCTATAGGGATAAACAAGTTGAAGACGCCGCAGCTGACTTGCTCTGTGAACAGTTGGAAATTAAAGTGCAGCGAAATATCAGTACTACAAAAAGACATGGAGTTGGTTTGTCTATTTGAATTCACATGAGAATACATCTGTATAGAACAATTAGCTTAATCAACTTGGAAACCCAGGACGTATCGCCAATCCAGGCTGGTAAACAGATGTGTCTACCAGACTCATAGTTATTACCACTGGCTCAAAATTGATCCAATCAATTTTGAAGAGAAACTGTGGAAGCCCATGATTCTGCAATAGCTGGATTCAAAACTAAGGGGCATTTTAAAAGGTGTAACTAAATGAACATAAATCATGGACAAATTGTGGGAAAATTAAAATTCTGTGCAAGTACAAAACCCTGAGCCAAATTTATCACGAAAAATGACTTGGCAAAGCTTGGGATCCAACTAGACATCTCTGGCTCATATTCCAGCCAGTATAACGCTTCCCAACAACCAAGATGACATGACCAATTCTTACTAATTCCCTTTTATTTGAGGTTATGGTTTATTGTTTATATCATCGCCAACCATCAAGACGAATCAGAACTGCAACCTACCAATTCTAACAAAAAAAAAAAAAGGAAATAAAAAACCCGACCCCGCAGCACGAATTATGAGCATCTCCAACCCTCCGTAAGCCTAATACAATTTGATAGAATGTCAAAAAATTAGACATCACCATCTCCAAACCCTTAGCCTAATAACTAACCAAATTGTCGATTTTCAAGGACAACACAGCCAAAGCCCACAACTAGGGCTGCAACAAACCGAACTGAGCCAAACTTTGACGTATTCAACCTCCGCTCATTCAAAACTAGTCTAGCTCGAGCTTGAGTCAAGCCCTAATAATTGAGCTTGAGCTCAGCTCGTTTATTATCAAGGTGTTCTAGGTCAGTTCGTTTGCCACATGAGCCTCTATAAATGAACCAAGCCTCTACAGATAAGCCGAGTTACAACTAACTCGAGCTTGGCTCATGTACTGAATGAGCTTAAAACTCGAGCTTCACTTGTTCGTTACTGAGCCAAGCCAAGCCCATAACGACCCTAGCCTTGAGCTACAAGCAAATAGCTCAGTTCTTTTGCACCCCTACCCACAACATTTCTCTCATAATCTCTCTTAAGACTATTGGAGCAACATTTCTACATAAACGGTTTTGGTTGAGAACACAATTGGAGATGTTATACAGAGGATAGAATTTTCTGAAATATAGCACTCTTCTACCATGAATGCAAATACAGATATAAATGCATCCACGAAAATTTACCGCTCACCAATGGACCGAAGGAGCTCATCGAAACTGAAACCGTAGAAAGTAAACTCAAGCAACAGTCCGCAGCTGCGATCGATGGCGTGCGTGGCCATTTTCTCGATATCGTAGTCCATGTCATCACACAACTTCCCCACAATTGCGCATGTTGCTTGAACTCCACCTCAATGGGTCTTTGGAGACGCTTCGACAAGCGATGCACACTTTTTGCATATTCTGCAGTATTGCCTATCAGTCCAACCTTCATGAGAATCATCGCCGTCGCGTCTCGCGGCAGCTCCCCTCAGTTTCGAGGTTCAGTTTCCACAGCCAGAGGCGTTAAAGTCGAGGACAACACCATTGGTGTGGAGTCTTGGGATAATGGTTGAAGAATTTGGGGAAGGGGGGTATTGATTAGTGCGTTTTGGATGTTTGGATTTTTTGGTTGAGGAAGAAATAAGGATATTTTGCCGGTTTTAGAAAATTGGACCAGACAGTTCAATTTTGGCCGTCTGTGTTATTGCCAAGCACAATAATAATCAGAACAATTCGTTTATCGAATTGTTTAAAAATATTGACCACGTCAAAAAGATCACTTTAATCATATATCATTTTACATAATTTTGAAACACATTTATCTCGATATAAACGGTTCACATTCAATGTTGCAATATTGTATTATATAAAATACACGTGTTCTGAAATCATATTAGACAACATCAGATCTATGTTATTTTGAGCATAATTTATGTTCACGATGAGTTATATTCAAACACTGTTTTAAGTCATCACAGAGAGGATAAGTAAAGTGGAGAGAGAGAACTATTATGGAGAAAAATCATACTGACCTCCACAGCCTCACTCGTGTTTTGGCTAACATATAAATACCCTTGTGGTTTCGGAATTCATGTCGTGATATGGATAATCTTTAATTCTTTATACATGCCGCCCATAGTCTAACTTATGGAAAATTAATTTTTGGGGAAAGTACCAAAATAACATAGAATATTTGGCGTACAAAAGTTGTAAGAAACTCAAGACTTTTATTGAACAAGACCATCGGATAGAGAGGCCTCAATTCAACTACCATTCACCTCACTAGTTTCAGCCTCTCATTGTAACAAGCTTCAGAAATGTCAATCGATAAATTTTACGGAAGTCCAAGCTGCATATATTCAACTAAGCCTTGCCACCCATCACTCTCCATGACCCAAAGATCTCTAACTCATGATTATAAATTGGCCATAAAGCTAGGAAATTCCAAGTAAAGATCAAGCAATGAGAATAAATTGACCCATCAACAAGCCTTGCCAAGCATCCCATTCCACATCCCAAAGATCTCTTACTTGTGATTATAAATTCTAAAGCTAGGATGTTCCCAGTAAGCTCAAGCAACAAGTATAAATGAGTGAAATCGGAAGTCATACATCGGCAGCAAGCTTCAGTAGCGCCAAGTGATAAATGCAATGGAAGTCCAAGCTGCATATATTCACTAAGCGATGAAAAACCGACGAGTTCACTCATTTATACTTGGTGATTGAGCTTTACAGGGAATCCCCTAGCTATTGAAGTCCAACAAGCTTCAGTAGCTTCAATTGATAAGTGTTGCAGAAGTCCAAGATACATATATTCAACTAAATTGGTCTGATAATACCCTAATTTCATAAAATTGTCTAGTAGGGTAATACTATTTGAAGAAGTTGATGTACATTTTGTAAAATAGAGAAGGTTCAAGAAAGTCTTTATCACCAGTCGACTAAGAGACAAAGTATGGCGCACCTCATAGACCACTCACTCAAAACTGATTGAATTCAAATTCGAAGAGAATATTTGGAAGTCCGTGATTCTCCAATAACTGGATTCAAAACCAAAGGGCATTTAACAATGCTTATTTTAAATTAACATAAAGCATGGTCAAATTGTGGGAAATTTAAAATTCAGTTATAGCATGATATACACAGCCAAATTTGTCACAAAAAAGGGCTACGTTAAGCTTGGGATCGAAGTAGACATCCTCTAAATCAAAGTTCATGCAAAGTAGCCAGTGTAATGCTCCCCAACAACCAAGACCAACTCTTACTAACATCAAGACGAATCGCAATTTGATCCAACCCATTCTATTAAAAAAAAAACTTACAATACATTGATTGTTATTTGTCTGCAGCACAAATTAAGAGCATCTCCAACTGTAAGCCTACTACAATTCGGTTTGATCTCCCAAAAAAAACCATCTCCCTCCCTCCCTCTCTCTACAAGCCGTGCAACATGACTGAAGCTAAATCTTCCTCCCGTATGCTCTCTTATGACACGTTTGATTAGAGTGAAAATGACAAAAAATGCAAGACAAACAAAAAAAATAGTAATCCTTTTTGGTGTTCGATTCAGTGTTCCAACAGTCGGTCGCTTAGGCCGACTAGTCCCCACCTAGATGCCCCCTAGGTGCTAGGCGCCCCTTTTCCACCTGACTAGTGCCTCGCAATTTTCAGAACATTGGTTTGATTAGCATGAATATAGTCTAGATTATAGAGTGCTATAAAGTAAATTTTCTAGTACAACCCATTTAAGCACGGTTATATAGTTTTTACTTTATTGCCAAAAACACAAGTAAATGTTATTTTCTTGTGAAAGTTCTCACCTATCATGATCCACAGTATATACTACGTTGGTAACCATAAATTCTTTCAGGAAAGATTCTTATAAAACTTTTCATTTTAATCAAATGCATGGAAGAAATAATATTTTTTTTCACTTTCTTTTCTTTCACTTCATTATCTCCCGTTCTCACTTTCCATTATAAGTTCCATTCTAATCAAAGAGATCCTTAGACTATTGGAGCAACATTTCCTAATAAAATTGCATGAGAACAACTGGAGATCTTCTGACAGATGATAGCATTTTCTGTGCAACAAATAGCACTAGTCTAGCAAACTAAAACACTTAGTCACAGACTCACATAATCCTTCGATAGGACATCCGCTCTAGCTCTCAATACTCGTTTTGCGCTCACACTCTCAATCCTTACTTCCGCCCTCACGAATTTTATTTGCTTGGCATGACTTTAAAACAGGATTGCGCTCTCACACAATATATTACTTAGGTCTAGCATGTATAAAAATGCATAAATACATGTATCTAACGCAAGAACCCCATTAACTACACTTTCGCGGAGCAAAACAACTATAGAAATAAATGTATCTATCTACGAAAATTTTACCGCTCGCCGATGTACCGAAGGAGTTCATCGGAACCGAACCCGACGAAAGTAAACTCCAATAACTGTCCACAGCTGCGATCGATGGCATGCGTGGCCATCTTCTCGACATCGAATGCCATGTCGTCCCACAAGTCATCCCCACAATTGCGCATGTCGATCGACCTCCACAAGGCCGGGTCTTTCGAGACGCTTCGCCATGCCATGCACACTTTCTGCGCACTCTGGAGTATGTCTACCACCCCTACCTTCTTCAGAATCATCGCCGTCACGTCTCGCGGCAGCTCCGCCCAGTTTCGAGATTCAGTTTCCTCTTCCGGCGGCGGTGGAGTGGAGGAGGACGCCATTGGTGTAGAATTTGGGGGTAGTGGTTGAAGGATTGCGAGGTGTCGATTAGTGCATTTGTAAGTTAGGGTTCTTTGGATTGGGGAAGAAATGAGGATATTTCGCGGCTTTCTTATAATGAGCAAAAATAACCCAGTTTTTTATATTTAATTTTGTCCCCAGGAGAAAGAAAGAAAAAAAAAACAATTAAAAAAAGACATAATGCATAGAAGTAGGACATAACACAACTGAAACAAATGAAAGAACAATAGTGATAGGTACACACCCTCTCAATAACTCCCTACTACACCCTCTCTCACATGTGTGGTGGGCCCACTGGAACCCACCGGATGGGCCCCACCACACATGTGAGAGAGGGTGTAGTGGGGAGTGGTTGAGATGAGTGTGTACCTATCATTTTTTATGAAAGAAACATCCAACAATAAAGGATTTGGGGTGGCTGTTGTGCAACCCCGCACAGCACCTGCTGTGCATCATCCGAGCCGTTCGTTGCTCGGATGGACGGTCTAGATTTCATCTTGCACGCACGGCAACAAACGGTTTGCTTGCAAAGGTGCTGAGGTGAAATCTGGACCGTCCATGAGTCCATCCGAGCAACGGACGGCTGGGATGGTGCACAGCAACTGCTGTGCGATGCAGCCACCCCGTGTCCAACAATAAATTGGTCCAATGATCAGATGTCGAGAAACTGCATGAAAAAATATCCCAGTTATTTCTTGTTCAAAAAGTCTAGAAATGTGATTATAAAACACTACTCCGGACACAATTGCGTGTAAGGCCAATCATACACATGGACTCATCTATATCGACCATCTCCGAACATAATTATGTCCATGGTTAATTTTAAAGTTGTGTTTATAGCATTGCACTTTCTTGTTTCTACTTGGGGTTCTTTCCATACTTACTCACAACTTCACTTTTTTAGAGCTTTTTTGAAAACATTTTTCACACAGAAAATTCGATATAAGTTCGAAATATATTTATCTTAAGCAACTCTGATCCAAAGTTGTTGACATTTTATTTAATAAAATAAATTTATCTTAAGAGACTCCGATTCAAAGTTGTCATTTTATTTAATAAAATAAATGTATTATGAAATCATAATACACGATATCCGGAGTTATTTTCGGCTGGTTCATGTTTACAATCACTTCTAAACAGTAAATGTGTTATAAATTGTTCCTTCTAAACATTTTTTTCCCGTTGTGTTTTAGGAAAATGACTTTTGCAATTCAACGTTCTTATGTAAATTTGTCTTTTAATCAATGAATCATTTACATGCCACCCCTCCATTAAAGTCTAACATACTGACAGGAGTAACTTTTTTGGAGAGTACCAAAATAACACAGAATATACACGGAATATTTTGGGGTAAAGGTCCCAAGAAACTTGAGGAATTTGGAATCTCTCCAATCCAATATTTTTTAGCTTACAAAACCGTCCTCATCTACACGGTACATTAGTACAACCAATAGTTTGGATATAAGCTCTTATTGGTCAAATTTGATTAGCAAAATTCAAACTAATTGTTGTACCAACATACAACATAGAAGACTCTTACCGGCCAAAGTTAATTAGCAAATCCAAACCATTTATTGCTACAAATAAACAATAGACTGTAGATGAGAAGTGAGAATTGTCTCCAAACTTGAGAGTTGAGACTCTCATTAAACGTCATCACAAACAGAGGCCTCAGTTTAGCCACCATCACCTGGCCGAAGGTTTTCTGCTAGTGAGGGAACAAAAAAAGAACAGAACAAAGAAAAAAAATTCTGCTGTCGCAACAGAATCCTGTTTGGACTAAAAAAAAAATTAAACGAAGCAATCCAAAGGACCTTATACACACTACATTTTTGTCCTCACAATGCTGGGCTATAAAATGATGCTCATAAATAACTGAAAACCCCAGGAACTTGCTCATTTTACTTGGCTTTAATCAAGCAACACACGATTCCCAAGGTTTTGCAACTTGGAGGCAGCAATGGAGTTCAAAACCCATGAATTGCTTGCCACTATGGCTCCAGTGGAACTTGCTAAAGCTTCTGTACCTTTTCTCCTCTGGTTGAAAATCAAGTTCTTTTTGTTGGGGTCACACTTACCTTGTAACTCAAGGCTATAAATGATGTAAACTGATGATTTGTGGTTTCCTGATGACAAGGACTCAGTGTCTCTTGAAATAGGCTTCCTTTGCAGAACAGTTCCTCCGGCTGCAACAACAAGATCGTGTAGATACCCCTTGTATGAAGGTACAAATTCACCGGTGAAATAAAACTTACACCCGTCGAAGAGCTTTGGTTGCTGCAAACAAGAACATCTGTTATTTTTTGGAGCCTCACATGCACAGGCTTAAATCAAGCTTATGCTTTTCATAAAACATCTTCACCATTTAATAGAACACATACTGAAATGACAAACTTGATTTTAACACCCAAAAAAAAAAAAAAAAAAAAAAAAAACTGAAATGACAAATCAACTGTATATTTCTACATACTGTACTACTGCTACTTCAAATGTATTGAACCCTAGCATGATTGAGAAGGGAGATTGAATAACCTACACAGTGTGGTCTTCTGCAAAACCAGACACCATTGCCTTGAACTGTACTAATGGGCTTTAAGTTAAAACTACAGACAGCATTAAGCCACTGCCACCCAAAATTATGTCTACAATGCCAACTGTAGTGAGAACTGAGAAGCAGTAAGTCTTTAACAGGATTTCGGTTTGAATGCTAAGGACTATCATGGAACCCAGTCATAGAAAGAAAAATATCAACAATTGCCGAGATGACTAGACTTGGGCAGTTAGCCCAATGGCTACGAATTCTTGGGCTTGAGATGATGAAAAGCATCGACACCTAGTCTAACACACCAAAGCACTAACATCTTACATTTAGCCAAAGAAAATAGATTATCTATGATTGGTACAGCCATTAAAAATAATCTGTTGCAGACTTGCATCATGGAGACTTAAGAGGTGTCACAAGTCATGGTTACAGTATACCTACATTTTATTCCCCAACTATCAAGAAGATGCTATGGTAAAAATGTTTGATGAGTAACTAATCACCAAGTTGACTTTAGTTCGAAAGTCCTGACTTTTATTATGGTCTCGTAGAAGTTTAGATGAGAAATGACCTTGTTTACAACTCTCAATCTTCCGAGTCGAGGACCATCCCTGATTCCATGAATGTCAACACCAATTTCATAAACCAGCTCATCAAAAGGTTCCATGGTCTTCATGCAAGCCTTAATCCCTGCAGCACCAAAATAAAAGGAATAAAAATGTTTAAGTAACCTCATAGGAATTTTCTGAGTTGCAATATATGAAACACCAAATTTTGTGGTGATTCAGAATACAGGTACTGACATTCGATACTCAGTATCCACTTCCCCTCTAAGATTCCCATCAAAATTTTGAGGGTTCTTCTGCAAGCTCCATTCTCATCTGTAGATGCAATGACATGGGTGACACTGGAATCCCAGTTTTTCAATACCGTAGCTCCAGATAACCTCTCAAACTCGGAAACAATTTCCTAAAATCACGTAATTGAATTAATAAAACATTCATACAATTTGCTTAATCCAGGCTAGAACTATGAGATGTTTATTTACCTTCTCTTCTCTTGTAAGAGCTGAACAACAAAGGACCAAATTTTCAAATGATCCACTTGAATCCCATTGCTGACGGGTATTACTTGCATTAATAACAGCTACTTCTGGTTTGTGGATTTTAGATGGCCTGTCAAACAAATTATGATTGCAAATCAGGGGAAATAAAAAATTCACACTACAGGGAAGCTTTCAAAGTCGGTTGCATGTTTTTCTAGAAACAGTCAAGGTACCTTTTTGGAATGCATTTCTTTTCCCTTTTTGTTTGAGATCCACATAACTCATTTGGAAGTTTTGAGGATGCATGAAGAGGACATAACATGACAAAGTTATCCTGTGCCAAGAAACAAAATCAGCATGTGTTTTCTAAAGGGAAAAAATACATTGAACTTAGTTACTTCAATGCTTACATTATCCCATCGGCATTGTGCAATCAACTTAGCACAGGGAAAATGGAAACTCCTCCGACAGCTTTTCGCATAACATCCAAGAGCCGCTCCTTTGATGTCACAGCAACAGCATTTTATCCTTCGACTTCTTGCTAATTCAGCTTCAAGATTGATGGCATTATCATCTTCAAAGTATACATTAGGAGCCCTGTGTGTATGTTCCAATAAGAGGGCTAAATCAATGAAATAGAGCTTAATACTGGAAGAATCGAGCTACATAAGCTGTGACTTTCAACGTGAAAAGCATGGACTTCCATTGAAATTTCTTATACCATATAATTCTCTTACCTTTAGAATATCGTAACAGGCTTTTTTCGGCTTTGCAAAATCTTATCAGCTAATCTCTTTATTTTCTGGTAACTTGGGCATGGCTTAGATCGGATACTAAAATTTCTAGTAAAGACTTGGATGAGGGTGTATGCATTGGTCCGTAGTCAGCCTACCAATTTTATCCGGTTGCAATTTATAAATAGCAAGACAGTTGCATCACATGCACACCAATGATTCATACCATTCAGTGCAATTCCTATGTGCATGTATGACCTTTGATCCACCATCGTAATCTCCTGCAACAGGCTTGCCATTGAGGTAGTGAACCATGATGCCCGAGGCCTGTAGTTTTTACAGGTTAAAAGCGGTAAAATTGCTGCACAAAAATCACCTAAGGGACTAGTACATACGTATATTGGCAAAGAGGATGGGAAGAGAGAGGCAAGTAAAGGATAACTTTCATAATACCTCAGAGTCTTCTCTAGAATGGCAGAATGCACATTGGATTTTATTAGTAACAGTCTCACATTTACGCAATACCACTTCATTTAATGCTTGAGGAGCCTTCTCCATTTTTTTAGCCTGTAGACCCCCGACTTCAGACTTGTATTGCAACTTTCCCTCAGGTTGAGTGCTCTTGACAGCAACCTCATTAAAACCATCCTGAATGCCATTAACATTGTTACCCTTAGACATATCAATAGTGGAGGTTTTTTGCTTGTTTGAACATCTCAGCTCTTGGTATTTAGAATTGGTCTTATTTCTTGATCTTTTGGGGAGATCTGGCTGTTTCCGATCAATGCTTTCCGTGCTGCTCTTTTTCTGATCTGTTGAAGGTTGCAAGTCAGTAACCATGGTCTTGTTATCAAGATTCAGGGGATTTGCTTCAGCAGAAAAGGTTGAAACGGTTTCTGGTACACTTTCTGCAGCACTGCTATCAAACATAACCTTCTTGTCCTCCTTATGAGTTCTTTTGTTCAAATGTAACGACTTACCGCTATCATTCAATTCCTTCTCATGTATAGCACATTCAGCCACTCTCTCTGGATCAGCTTGAATGCTGAGTGCTTCACACATAGTTCTCTTCGCTTGTTTCTTTTTTGTTCTTTCACTCATCTTCCTACCTCTTTTATTGGATTTTTCCAATTTGCCATTGATGTCAGTATTATGTGTTCTTGGAGAGGACATAGCGGTTAAGCTTACCTCCATATCATCATCCCTCTGTTTGGGAACCACATTTTCTGTGGTTTTAGTTTTGTGTTTTCTGGTTGTAGTTCCACCATGTGCAGATAATTTGGATTTCTTTACCTGAATTCCGTCAACTTCATCACTGTCAGCAACCTGCAGTTCGTGACAAGTTCAACAACGCAGACAGAAACTGGAGAAGGGAAATAAATATCCACAGAGACAATCATCCTGACACTTATGATGCAACAATTGTGTATACAGGCATACCTGTATTTTCGTGGGACTTGAGCAGAGTTCAGGAGAGCAAGGTCTTTGTGTCCACTCAAACATCTCGCTATCAAAGTAATCTGCATTAGTAAGTCCGATAGCTGTTCTTCCCTACATGAAGGAATTATGGATTATAAGCGAATAATGCATCAATTGACAGAAATCCGTTTAACTGAGCCCAAATAAGAGAAACTATCAAAAGCTGATAGGTTGCCACTTAAGTCTGGCTTACACTGGACAAGTCCAAGCTTGTTACAAAACACAGAATTTGTATATTTACATTTGGGGACACTTTAGAGGGGATTTCATCGTCTGAGTCCTTTATGTCACTAAAGCAAGGAGCATTAGGTGGTGTCTCCATGTTGTGATCCTCATCCGTCTGCTGAGTTACCTTCTCTACATCCTCTTCATCTCTCAACCAGAAAAATGGAGTGAAAACTGCTTTTCCTTTTTCATCTACAGCAGATTTTTCCTTTATGACACAACTTTTCTCTAGTTGAGCTTTTGTAGTTTCACCTAATCCATCAAAAGTTGCGGGCTGTACTGGAGCCTCTGAAGGAGGATATTGAGGAACCTGTACTCTTTTCTTTGTTGGAAAGGATGGTTTCACATGATCCAGATTTGAATTTGCTTTGTCGATCTTTAAGGATTTTTGGGACTTTTTTCCTTTGACTCTTCTTGGTTTGTTCAGTGTCTCTTGGCATTTCCTATCACTCTCTTGTCTTCCACAAGTCACACCACCCACAGATTGGTTCTCTTCATCTGTAATAACCAGAAAACACAAAGAACGCAAGGCTCAAATTGACAAATTTGGTGAATTGAAGTTGATCTGTTGGATGCCTCACAATATGGGTAAAACTACCAGGAAAATATCATGATATAGAGAGTGATCAATCCAGGTTATGAATGCTATGAGGATAATCTAATACTCAATGACAGTAATATCCTGATGCTTTCGATGGTGATATGTCGCTATAATTTTTTCAATAAAATGGCGTCCATCTAAGAGCAGCACATATTGCGAACACTGAACTTGTTCATTATAATAGTTAACTTGTTCATTATAATAGTTTATTCTACATTTCCAAAACCATGCAATATGAAGCAAATAATAAGAAGCAGCATCACCAGTCACAGTAACAAGAAAGCTATTGTCTAGCTCTCTCCATCTAAGAGAATCTTGATAAAACATTATCGCTCATAATCTTCAGTTTAAATTCTTGAATGCAACTTTCTCGCACTTAATACTTTGAACTTATGCAAACACGCATACTGAGAAGTACCTGATATTTTGGTGGATGGTACAGTTTGAGTGACAAATATATTGAATCCTGAAGCAACTTCCATGCTCTTGTAAATGCTCACCAGATTATCCATATGAGGAGCAGGGCGAACCTCTGCACAGGTAAAAAATTTATGCAGAGAATGAACTATGTGGAATCTGTACATACTAAGATACACGAACAATGCAGACGGGCGTGTGATTAGAGCACACAACAAACTGACCAACATATAAACTTGTTGATCAGTAAAGTTTTCTTTTCTTAGTACTAATACTCATTCATCAGACCTTCTGTTGTCACCACTTCTGTGAATTAGCTGCACAAATAACCTTTTCAATTCTGATGTTTAAGGGATTACTTCAAAATCATAAGGATTATATCATAATCTTTCTTCACCATCTCAAACTCAGTATTTTCACTCACGTGTCTCGTTTAACCACAAATGGCCCTCTCCAGAACATTCATTTTGATCATACCATCACCATCCTGCCCTTCTTTAATGCAATTTCTAACTTCAAAGGAATCCATCCATTTACTAGTATCCTCTCATTTAGTACTAATCCATTTCAAATCTTGTATTCTCTCATTTAGTTCTAATCCATTTCAAAGCAACATCGGAGCAAATCAGCACTCACACAATTATGTGCATGACATTCTTTGTCATTAACCAAGGAGGGCCTTGTAATCAAACTAAGATTTTGACATTCCTCCACCTCTCTTTCAATAATCTTTCAAATTGATTAACCTGGGTCTAATGACCATCTTTTTCAGTGTCACTACCACTATTTCTTTTGCTGCTGCACTGACTCAACGAAAAGTGGAAGACAGACTATTGCTCAACCTTATTCTTTCAGATGAGTGGAAAACACTGATGAATGAACCAACTAAATCATAGAAAACCTGAGGCTAATTAATCAATTTCCTTATTCTTCTACTGATGAAAGATACAGTGTCGTAGGGAAATAAATGGTTGACATTTGCTTCCTGGTTACAGATATTTATTTCAAGTTGTATTCTGTACTTTGTAGCAAATGAAATCATTAGAATGCTTTCATAATTACCAGAATGCATAGACTTTCTACCACTCTCCACCTCAGTAGTCTTTGCTAGTTTGCTTACATGGTATATTGTCCAGTAAGGCACAATTACACTGCTTATTCAGGGATTCAGCCAAATTTCAAACTAAGTTTTGGCTAGAGATTACCATCATAGCCTTTTTGCCATCTGCTATCATGTCAAACCGAAAATCATGCACATAGTGTCTAATTAGTGTTTGGCCATCTGTACATCTAAAGCAAGATCTGTATATGAAGATGATGATTTCGTATGTGATTTGACTTAGTTATTCGCTATGGCAATGAAAGGTTTTAAGTTTCAAATTCAAAGTCATAAACCTGGAACAACATATAACCAAGTTGGTTGATGTAATTCAACATTTCAACACTGGGCTTGTCAATGTTTCCAATGGAGGAGTAGGACATATGTATTGCTGAGACAATCAACGTAGAATTCTGGATGAACAATGACAACTAATAAATAGTGTTCCCAATGTAATAACAACTATCTACCTTTCACTCACTAAAGATATGCCCACACCCCGTCTGAATCTAGTCTACTGTGAACAATTATCATTTCAATGGAACAATTCTCAGCTTGCTTATATTATCTATTTCTCTTGTATTATAACATAACATAAAGAATAAGAAGAACAGAGAAGACATAGGAGATACCTCTACGCCGAAATGGGACCTTACAGACTGGACAACTGGAAGCTGATTTCATAGATTTCTCAATACATAAACTGAGATGACAAAATTATCAAAGTATCAGGAAAATTACTAACTTCAAATCTTTATACCTACGTATTTCATGAATCAATAGTTAAATATCAATGGTCAATAGCTTGCCTGCAAAATACATGGTTGCATGTGAGCGAAACTGAGGAGCTCAGTAGACTCAAGCTGCATAAAATATCCAAAAACTCAGAACGTCGCAGGCTCAATGATAATTTACCCATATACAGTTTCACAACAAAATTGGGCAAAAATGTAAAACAAGGCCACAAAAGCAAAACACACTAGGGTTTTGCATAGGAATAAATAACAATTAGCATAATGGGCATTTACAATAAATAAGTTATTGGCACTGTATATTTAGTTCTGCAAGTAACCTGGCAAAAAATAGAAAAATTAAGGCATACAAATATAAGATCCCGTTCACTAAGCTTGGTTTTTTGAATTTTTGAGTTTTTTAGGATGTATGACAGAAGGATGACTTTTCTCATAAAGCATAAAAAAATAAAAAAGCCTACGAACAGGGCCCAAATACATAGACGGAGATATACGTAAGTGAGAGTTAGTGTGATTGTTGAAGAATACCAGATTGGGCACTTGAGTTCTCTGCCCATTTTCTCGAGGTGAGAAGAATCCGCCATTTCCGACGAATTGGGTGTGTTTTCTCTACGCAGGTCTCTGTTGCTTGAGAGAGAAAGAGATTGATGAATGAATAGTATATGGAATGAAGCAAAAGGGAAGGAGGGGGAGATATGGAATCCGTTGGCGCGAGAAAACTTCTTCAATTTTTTGAAATTTTAAAACCGCGGGAGAAGATGTGTTGGATTTGCCCGCCGCCGAAAGTTCCAATCTTCTCGCACACGCTGCCTCCGTTCGGCAATTTTACAAATCTTTCTAGAACCCCCTCAGATTTTGGGTTATTTCTCTTTTTCCTCTCATCCATCTAAATTTGTTGCTTTGGTATTTCTTTCCCTATTTTTATCTTTTGTAATTTTTTGTTGTACTTTTTGAAACTATCGATGAGAGAAAAATAAAAACATATACAAATGTTAACTGATGTTTAAAAGAGTCCATATAAAATGATAAATGTACAATTTTGATTTTTTCGTCTTTCATGATGTATAATTTTTTTTTTTGGCCATTAATTTTTTACTTTTACACTCATCTCGTCAAAATGATCCATCAGTCAAAAAAATATTACTACATGAATCAGACAAAAATAAAAAAAAAATAAAAAAACAAAAAGAAGAGTACCAAAACACAAAATACCAAAAAATTAGGGGGATGGGGTTAGGCCTTCCACGATGTATTTTTGCATTTTGTCTATGGATCGACAATAGGATGAGCCCACATTGAGGTAGTAAATTGTTGATTAGGCTATTTTATAATCAAAATCTATGTTCGGACTGCAAGTCACGATTTTTTATTTTTTTGAATTCGTGTCCGGATCATTAATTCACGGTTAAAATCCAAAACGTGTGGATCAGTTCGGTCCGAACCGGATTCACGGTTCATCGATTATTTTGAGCAGCCCTAGGCCCATTTGGTCACGCTCAGAGAAGTCTACCATATGGTGGTCATCCCTCCTATTCAGATTCCAAACAGAAAAACGAACTAGCAAAAGTAGGTATGACAAACCAAAAAGGGAAGTATCTAAAATCTAAATCATTTTGATTGTTTTACTCTTTTATGCTTCAACTTACGTTAAAAGCATTTTCTCACCATTTGCAGATCAATCATCTCAGTCAAAAGAATCACTAATTCAATAGGAATGAGAAGTCAAAAAGGCTAATTTACCAAATTGCAACCTGAAGAAAAATAAAATTACCAAAAATCCCTACAAGAACAAAGACCCATCCTTGAAATGGTGGAACCGACTACGGTCCCTCACAACAATCTCTCGATCAAAATTTTTGGAAACCAGCTTTATGGCAAGGTGGCAATCTGCACAAACCCTCAGATTCTTCACAACTCTAATCGGTGTTCCCAGGTGGCGTACTAATGAGCATGAATGCGATTGCAATCTTCTCGCTATGATAGGACAACGCAATATCCTTTCCTCATCCTCTATATCCGCAAGTACATTCATCGTGAGAGGCACATAACCTTCCAATTTCAACAACTTAGTGATTTCCCCTAGCAGCGCATTAATCACTCCTTTCCCCCATCTCATCAAACACCATCCTTGCATCTCTAATGTTGCCACAATTCTCATAAAAGGTCCAAAAGCGCATTAACAGCGTGTGAATTCTCATTCAACCCAACCTTCAACATGTACACATGAGTCCTTCTACCCAATGCCAATGCCCCAAGCTTAGCACAAGCGGTGAGCAAGCTAACCGTGGTAAACCCATCAAGTTCAACATCTTCCAATTCCATCTCCCCGTAAAGGATTAAAGCCTCATTAGGCCTCCCATTGAGAGCAACCCCATTAATCACAGAATTCCACGTCACAAGGTTCCTCTCAAGCATTTTCTCAAACACCTTGTGTGCACTCTCAGCATGCCCACACGCTACATACATATGAAGCAGACTGTTTTGAACGAACACCAAGGACTCAAACCCATTTCTTATTCCAATGGAATGGACCTTTTCACCCTCTCCAACATTCATTAACCAAGTAATGGCCTTGAGAAGAAAAGGGTAGGTATGTGTGTCAGGTCGAATAGAATTTAAATGCATAACTTGGTACATATCAATTGCCGGCCTAGGGTTTTAACTCTCAGCATAGCCTCTAATCACGGTGTTCTAAGTGAATACATTTGGGTTTGAATTTGGGTAAAGATTTGGTGGGCATAACATGGTGGGCGGTGTTGTTGAGAGAGAGAAAAGTTTGAAGATGAGGTGTTTGCCCATGTCTGGGCTGGTGGAGGGACACCAAGTCTGATAGAGAAGCCATGAATTTGCTTGAGCTTGTAATTGGAAGAGGCACAAGTTAGCAAGAGAGAAATGCATTATTCGAGAATGGAGGGTTGTGTGTTTTCTCGGTTAATGGTAATTGAGATAGCGGACTGCGAGAAGTGGTTTCTAGGGTGGAAGTGAGTTGAAGTTGTTGAGAGAGAAATTGAAAAGAATGCTTTGGAGATTGGGAGTTGTTTTGAGGTCATATCGGCCTTGTTCTGGGTTTCAAGACCTGATTTTCTCAATTATTATCCAATCATTACCTCTATTTTAAAATATTATTCTCATTATTCTCTCTATCTCTCTCTAATAATTAAACCCTATTTTTAATTATTAGAGAGAGATAGAGAGAAATCTTAACTGCCTTTCCTCTCCTAGATTTCCTTCTATCCGTTCCTCTACAAGTTTCCCATTTACATGATTTTCCTTTATAATTGTTTCTATAGTTCTTTTCTTTCTTCTAAAGCAAACAACTCAAGGGGTATTTTTTTTTGGGAAAATTTTCCCTAAACTCTTTACATTCCAAATAGATCAGACTAGTGAAAGACTTGTTCCTCAGTCGCTCTCAAGTTTTTCTTCCCGTCTTTTACCTCCACCAACTCCAACGCCTTATTCGCTACTGCTACTACTAATAATAACTTGGTCTAGCCACCCCTTCTCCAATTTGTTCAATTGGAGATGAAGTAAACGATGGCCGAAAATGAAAAGGTTGGAAAGAAAAACTAAAACTTGGAAGAGGAAAAAATTTGACAAAGTTCGACGTCAAACGAGAAAAATTACACAAAAAAAAAAAAGAAAAGAAAAAGAAAACACAAACCAAACTCTATTAGAGTTAAAAACAAAACAACTGTTTTTCTCTATCTTCCCTCTTATATTGTAAAATCTTTATAATATCCTGTACCAATATTATCATTATGATTCCATCCTATGAGATATGAATCTTTATGATTCTATCATGTAAATAGAAATCGGACCATTGTGCCCTTGTAAGCTATTTTTACATCCAAAAAATAATTTTCTTATTTATAGATAGATAATGTCGTTACAATCTTCCCCAAATTATAGGGGTTAGCTTTCCTTTTTCAATGGGATTCTCTCTCTCTCCTCTCTTTAATAACTTTCCCAAATTTTACCTTCCATTTTCTAACTGAAGAAGAAGTCAACAGCACCTCTTGCCGGAACCCCCCTCTCTCTCCTCTCCCCGGTGCCAGAAAACCGCCGCAATGAACGACATCGGCGCTCCTCTCTCCGATAGATCGTCGTCATCTTCTTCTTTTCGTTACGTCTCAGTCACTGGTGTAAACAGTGATGCCGTTGTCATTGGCGGCGAATGAATCGAGTATTAAACCGGTGCAAAACCTCCATGACCAACCGAGTTCCTCACCGGTGCATGAGAAAAGCTTTGGATTCATCCTCGCCGTCACCTTCCTCGGTAAAATTTACGTGAGTATAAGAATAGCTTTAGGTTGTTGGATCTCTCTCTCTCTCTCTCTATATATATATATATATATACGTGGAGCTTCTAGTCCAGACCTCCCGGAAATAAGGAAAAAATGATTTTTTTTTGTTTTTCAAATTATTTTTGGAAAATCCGAGCCGTCCAATGTGTTCAGAAGGTGTTTTCAAGGGTCTACGCGAGAAATCTTCAAAAAAAAATACCGGGAAGGGCTTGATCCAAGCAGTTTTTCGCAAAAACTGTATTTTTATAGGTTTGCGAAAATGCTTTGATCAAGCCCTTCTCGGTATTTTTTTTTGAAGATTTCCTGCGTGGACCCTTGAAAACACCTTCTGAACACATTGGATGGCTCGGATCGTCAAAAAAATGCTCGGATCATGGAGGTCAGGACTCCCGGAGTCCGGAGGAGAAGCTTTAATATATATCTCAATTTCATGGATGATTTCGGGAAATATTTCAATAAAATAGATGGTATATTTCGACTGAATGATTTATGCCATTGAAGGGTTTTTTTTTTTTTTTTCGTGGAACATGGTTTATTGATTAACTATGTTTAATGCAACCTAATGTTCATTCATGGAACATGGATTATTTATTAACCATGTTGCCTTCATCGTCACATTGCTGGATTATTGATTGACCATGATTATATTGTGCCAATGGTTTATAGATTCACCAATATTGTTATGGTTTATAGATTCACCAATTTTGTTATTTCATACATTAAACATGGTTAAATATAAAACCATGTTTCCTTAATGATCATGGTTAATCAATAATTCAATAATGTGTCGATGGATCAATCGTGATTAATCAATAATACATGTTTATTGTACCATCCCATGAAATTTGTGGTTTATTTGTATATCGTAAATGTCTGGATTCACCATGATTGAAGTTTCCATGATTTTGTATTTAGTTTTGTTTTAATGAAAAGTGACGTATTAATTTACCATAAAATTCAACTCATGAGTTGTTATGTAATCCAGCACAGGATTCGTGATAAATTATTTTACCATATTTGTGGGTTGCCAAGTCGTGAGAAAGCTTTTTTATTTTTAATTTTGTTTTGATATTTTGAGTGAGAGAAGATTGGGAGAGAGAGAATCAAAAGATTAGGAAAGAGAAAGATTTAAAAAAACAAGAGGGAGATTGAGATAAATTACGAAAGATTAGGAGAGAGAAATATTAGGAAAATTAGGAGAGAAATATTAGGAAAATCATGAGAGAGAAAGGGTGTTTTAGGGTTTATTTGAATTTCAGGATGGAATCATAAATATTCAAATATCATAGGATGGAATCATAATGATATTTTTTGTACAGGATGCCTAATTAACTCTCCCATTTTATTAATTCCCTCGAGAGTTATCAAATTTTACTTTTGGTGACCTATGTGGCAATTTGATGACTTATTTTTGTAGTTTTCAAAGTTATGAGTCCAACCCATTCTACATACTCTATTAATTTCCGGCAAAAAACAAACAACTCTATTAATTTATTATTTTTCAAATATTTTGGCTATTGTACCCCTACACTGTTCAAACCTTATCAACGTTAAGTTTAAAATTAAAAATACATCCACATGCAACCACTTTATCTACTAGGATTTTTCAAAAACTATAAAACAAAAAATTGTGTTCAGGTGACTAAAATTATCTACAGTAAATACATAATTGTTCAATCACTATCCATTTAAATTTCAAGTGATTATTTTAAATGGCTAGTAGCCCAGTCCCAACGGAAAAATGATAAAAACAGACAAAAATGTTTTAATTATATTTAATGATTTCAGGACTCACCATATTTGATGAGGGAGAAAGGGTCACCACTTTTGGTGTTCTCTTATAATGTGTGGGTTGGAGCAATTTTTTCGTCATTGCTACGTTCCTCCTTTTTTAGATAGGGCGGGGTTGGGCTCACCAAAAAACTTGAAAATTGGTATCCAATCAACCTCTATTTCTTCTAAATAGAGGCCAATTGCACTCCAATCAATCTCTATAATGGGTCTTTAGTTTAGAGATTCACTTTCGAGTCTCTATATTTGGAGGCCTATCTATTTTTTGGAAGCTCATCTCTATTTGTACTATTCACCTTTTTGCACTTCTAAAATTCCCATTTATTCTTCTTATAACTATATCATTTAGACATTTTGCTTATTTTTAAAAAATGTATGAATAATTTTCAGATTCTTTACCCATATTGCCTAAAGTTGATACCATTTGAAAAATATCAATGATATCTTCCCAATGAGTCTAATATTGAAGGTGCTATAAGTTGGAAACATTGTAGGTGCTTTTTTTTTTGGTTAATTACAAAAGACTCCCTTAACTATGCTTCTTTATCTTGGGCACTTGCTATAAGAATTTTGCCTACAAACAGTCCCCCTCTATGTACACCTCTCCCCTAGACCCCCTTGCGTTAGCCTTCTGTCTAGATTCGTCAAAATTTTAACCTAATTTGTTAAAAAAATATTTTTTTTCTTCCAATAATGCCCCCCATTATTCCCTCCCATTATAAATCCCCTTTTCCCCCAATTTTTCCTCACTCCTCCTCTCTAACTGTTCCCTCCAATCACCTTCTCCCCCCCAATCCCCTTCTCCATCAATCGATCGACGTATCTAAAACAAATTAATGTGTACTATACGGTGGGCAGACTAAGGGTGCAGTGTACGGCTACGGATAAGATGCTCAGATTAAACTACCCCAATCTTCATTGTATGCCACGCCGACTCCCCTTTCGTTGTAAGGCATGGAATTAGACCAAGGGGAATCTCCACAGGAACGAGTCCCTTTGATTTCGCACATAGGAGACCGAAAACAGAATTAATGCCATTTGATTGCCATGACTATGAGACAGCGACCTTTTTCCCAACATCCAAGTGATCCAACTTCTATCTTTTATTGCCACTTCAGTTTTTGTTTATCACAACTGATTGGTTGGTGTTTAGAGTTTGCATCCCAATTGCAGTGTTGTACATTATTATAAACACGATTAATATATTTTCTATCTTTTACCTAGTTCTCCATGCAAAAATGATGCATCTGCAAGTACAACATCCCAGCTCTTACATTGTTTCAACACAAGTGAGTGGGAGCCAACACACACTTGAGTGTGAAGTGTGTGTGGGATCCATACACTATGTGAGTTTTTTTTTTTGAACAGCATACACTATGTGAGTTTGTTGGATCATTGTTGTACATGTATCATTTTTGTTCTGCATAACACCACGGAAAGATACTATCACAACTCACAAGTACATACCTCTTGATCGAAGGCACGATTGATTAATAGGATTCGGGTAAGATTGGATTTGCTTAGTTGGACTATTTTCGCTAGCGACAGAACAACGAAGGAGCAAATTCGAATGGATAGGCATATTTTTACTGTATTTTCGCTAGTGTTTTAATAGTTTGGCATATTTAGTAGTTTACTATTGTTCAACTATTGGTGTTCAAGAATTGTGATATTTAGCATTAGTCATTAAAGGGTATTCCAAGAAAATGAAGTGAAAATACATTGACATATTTAGTAGTTTACTATTGTTTAACTATTGACTTTCAAGAATTGTTATATTTAGCAGTAGTTGTTAAAGGGTATTCCAAGAAAATGAAGTGAAAATATATTCCAGATCCTTAACTTCTAATGGTCAGAACAAACGGTTGAATTGGAATTTATCCTTTTTTTCCTTTGTAACATTTCCACATGAACCAAACACATCAATTGGATTGCCTAGGTATCACATTACTGGGAATGGGATTACCATGAATAAGAAACCCATCCCTGATCTTTGATTCCTACCATCCAAACACAGCCTAATGTATTAGCATCTCTATGTGGTAATATCAAGTATATTACCCAAAAAATGAACCAATGACACTAACCAATAACCAAAAGAGGGAATTTAACCATACACAGTTAATGTGTTCAATAAACAAAAACAAAGACATTGCATTTTTATTATCAAGAGCATTTCATACACTTTATGCCATGTTAATGCCAAACTAACAACAGCAAAAGGGGGATTGAATTTCAGTCCAGAAACGAACCTTTTCAATACAGCCTTCTCTGGATGAACTATTTCTTGTTTACTTATTTGATGTTGTGTGGAATTAGGGAATTTTAGGAGGGGGTTTTAGGTAGTAGTATAATTGTAGAGGGAGATTTTGGAGGGAAATTTGGGAGGGGTTGTAAGTATAATTGTGGAGGGAGTTTTTTAGTGGGAAATTTTAGAGATGATAATAGAGATTTGTGATTGTACTAAGAGGGAATAGTGAAAGTCTCTATATGATTTTTTTTCTTTAATATAAAAATAGAGATTTGAGCCTCTATTTTGGTTCCATTGAAGATGCTCTAGTAATGCGATTTTTAAGATTTAAAAACAGGTTAATGGAGAACCAAATCATACCATTAGAGAGGTCTGCAATTCCAACAAAATAAATAATGGCCATATCAAATCAAGAGAAATCTAACTTGGAGATTTTCATGAGGAGAGAAATATAAGAGTAGAGAAACACAAATATGTTTCCCAATAATGAGTTGAAGTGAAAGGAGACATCTTTTTCTACTTCAACTAATGCTTCTACATCGAGAACTATGGGAGCCAAGTAGTTCTTTGATCCTAGAAAACTCGCAAATGGTTTGAAGGGAATAAAAAATGGGTTTCAAATATTGGGCCCACCCTTTTGGTAAAATTTAGTTGGTTCTAAAATGAAGTTAAATTCCAATTGAATACTTGAGCCTAACCTATATACGTGCACCACTAAAGTTGGGGGCCTAAAATTGGCCCAAAATTGCAGGCCCAAAACGATTTTCCTTGGCCTCCCTATAAATCTAGTTCTGTTTTGGTCAAGATTCTCTCATATGATATGTGATGATGATACAAAATGGGAATCATCACAATCCTATTTCACGATATAAGCTATTCTTATAAAGGTCCATGCCGAATCAAGTTTATCGGATATCAATAAAAGCTTGGTCTAATCAAATTTTTTGACAAGAAACAAACGATCAGAGTTTGACTTTCTATTCTTCGTGTGACATATGGATTCTAATCTCAGCTAAAAGTTAAATACATCTAGACCTATAAAATGAGCTGTTTGGATCGTTAAAAATTAAGACTCATGATTTGTCCAGTATTGCGTAATTACATGGGGGAAAATCCGTTGATTCGCTCACGAATACCCGGAAATTAAATCCTTCTCAAAACCTGTTGATTGTGAGAATACCCAGGAATAAAGGCATCAAATGTTTTGTTGATTCCACAAAATACCAAAGAATTTGGAGGATAAAAGATACTTTCTCTATAAAACTCAATATCATTCAAACCAACCCAGTATATTATTCACTAAATAGGTTTAAATAGATAACTTAGAACATCCCTCCAAGCATAGGAAATACAAATTCCAACTTCGAAGACTCTAAACTTAATAAACTAAATAATTTGACTGCTAAAAACTAAAAAGACTCTAGAGAACTTAATGACTCTTAGGAAATTGAAATGAACTCAAAAGAGACTCTTTGATTGACGAAATGACACTAAAAACTGTGACTAGAAATTAAATAAATACATAGACTTCAATTTTTTGAAGAATCAAAAAATGCCCCCTCGTTTCTAGCATCTTCATTATGCTCCTGCATCAGATCATATAAAGGATTATCACATGAGAAGATCTTGATTCCAAAAGGTTATTCTGACTCTAGTTATTGCCTATTGGTATCTTTGCTCTCATTACAAGCAAAAAAAATTCATATTCATTCTACATTTAACCCTTTGGGAACATAATGCATTGACTACAGGGCGATGTGTTCAAACTATGTACACGTTGCCCAAATATTAGCAGGATATGTGGAGGCAAAGTAAAGACAAACCTTCGGCAATGCACCACGTATTGGTGCAGTTTTATTTCTTGAGAAGGGCATTTAAACTTTGAAATTTTTTCTTTTTTGATATGTAGTAGAGGACCCATAAGCAGGTTGTGATCTCTCTTGAAAAACGGCTGCAGCAGGTAAAAATAATAATCAAAAGGTTACCCATTGAAATCCGTAAATGCTGAATGTGAATATCCCAAACGCATTAAGGTGATGCAATTACTTAACTCTTAACTCTATCCACAATTAGTGAGATAAAGGATCTTGATCTTCTTGAGTGCAGCCAAAACATCCCTCATGTTCATCCTCTCCTCAGGTGAATCTGCAGAGCATCTCAAAGCTAGTTCGATAATGGCCGATACGCATTGAACCTTTGCAGCATATGGTTCTTCATTTGGGATCAGCAAGTTGGTATCAATGATTTCAGCTACTCCATAACACATTGAATTAGCTACCCAGTGCTTCAAGGTTAAATTCCCATCAAACATTGCATCAGTGGGCTTTGTTCTTGTAAATGTCTCCATTAGCATGATACCGAAACTATACACATCACACTTCGTTGACACTAATCCTTTGAATCCATACTCTACGTTTTGTTCATCAGAAGAACCAACAGGGTTAGGAAAATAGAGCTACGCATTAGAAAGTCAAATCGACAATTGAACAACAAGAAGTAAAAGCACAGATGTGAAAAAGAATTTAATCTAGAATTGTTACCTGGCGCAATGTAGCCGATTGTTGCTATTGTCTTTGTTTGTGCAATGCTTTCATTGTATAAGAACTTTGCAATTCCAAAATCACTCACATGTGCCACCATATCATTGTCCAAAAGGACATTACTTGGCTTCAAGTCACAATGGATCACGGTTGTCGAGTAACCATAGTGAAGGTACTCTAAGGCACAAGCCACATCTATCATTATCTCCAACCTTTTCAAGATGTCTAAGAAATAGTTGTGAGAGTACAACCATTTTTCGAGAGTGCCATTTGGCATGTACTCGAGTACCAATCCTTTGAAATCAGGCGTTGAGCAACTACTGATAACTCCTGTGAGATTTCGGTGACGAAGGTTGCGTAAAATTTCACATTCTGTATCAAAACTTCTGAAAGCACCTTCTAGTTGCAGGTTGAACACCTTTACAGCCAATATTGTCCCGTCTTGGAGTACCCCTCTGTATACTGAACTGAAACTACCCATTCCAAGCAAGTTGCTTTCACTAAACATATTTGTCGCCCGTAAAAGCTCATAGTAAGCAATTCGTCGATGACTTGTCACTTGTGACATATCTATTTGAGCAGGATTTTTGTTTCTTCTTCCACATCTCCTATGTGCAAATGTGATGGACATAGCGAACACAATGGATGCAATTGCCAGCAAAACGAAAGTAAGAAGCAACAATCTTCGTTTCCTTAATTGATGAGGAGAACCCGAATGACATGGTGGCACATTGAACCTAGGAGAACCGCATAATGCTTCATTCAACAGAAATGACTCGTTTGTGAGGTTTGCAAACGGTCCTCGACTAGGAATTTCTCCACTTAATCTATTTAAAGATACATTGAAATTCTTTAGCTGCAAGAGTGCTTCTAAAGATTTGGGAATCAGCCCAGTGAGGTGGTTATCAGATAGGTCTAGGAATTCCATACTTATCAAATTGCCAAATGTCTGAGGAATGGAACCTTCTAGCCTGTTATGATGCAGATAAAGTAAATCCAGGCTTAGTAGACCTCCAATCGTGCTCGGGATTTCACCTGAGAATTGATTCATGGATAGATCCATCCACACCGCAACCTTGAAATTCCCGAGTTCCGACAGTAGATTTCCACGTAAAGAATTCGAAGACAAATTAATTTCCAAGAGGTCTTTAAGGTTGCAAAAGCTTTTGGGTATGGTTGATGTTAATCTATTGGAACCAAGATTAACATATCTTAGAGAAGCAATATTTCCTAAACATTCTGGCAATGGTCCGGAAATTTCGTTTTGGTTCAAGTCTAACTGACCCAAATGGTTTAAATGGCATATCTCAGATGGAATGGGACCTTGTAATCTATTTTCGCCCAAGGCTAATGATTGGAGGTTCGATAAACCTTTGATCGTGGTTGGAACAGACCCAGTCAAGTTATTGTTATATGCAATTAAATAAATCACACTACTTAAATTACCAATTTCAATAGGAATTGTACCCTCGATCTCACAACCTTCAATATATATGTATTTGACCGAAGAGGAGAGGTTTCCGATTGTCGGCGGAAGGATGCCATTCAAAGGATTTTCTGATAATTCCAAGTATGTTAAATGTCTCAAATTTGTCAAGGAAGTGAAGAAGCTCAATTCTGAAGGTGAAAAAGAGTCACCAGTTAAGTGGTTTTCGTACAAGCGGAGTTCCTCTAGCAGTTTTAAATTCCCGAGTGAGTCTGGAATTGAGCCAGTGAACATGTTGAGCTGAAGTGAAAGTAATACTAGGGAGCTGAAGTGAAAGTAATACTAGGTTGGTGGCATTTGAGATTGAATTTGGAATAACTCCGCTGAGATTGTTTTGCCAAAGCAAAAGTTCTTTAAGATTGGGACTCCAAAGGCCTAGACTTGAGGGAAGATTGCCTGAAAGGTGATTGATCCCGAGATTAATAATTTGCAACTGTGAAATGTTGAAGATTGTTGCTGGGATGGGGCCTGTTAAGCTGTTGTTGTAGACATTTAGAAACTGCATATTTTGAAGAGTACTCATCCCATGTGGTATTACACCTGCCAAAATATCGGAACTCAAAATCATTTCACAAGGAGCTTGAATAAGAGATCTTGAAACTTATCATAAAACAATACATACGCATAAGCAATTTGAGAAGCTAAAATGAGCGGTGCAATATAGAGAATATATACCTACAACGGATTTAGAAACCTTCGACACAGCTACGGAATTGCAAAATAAAATAATACACTACAAGAAATTAGAGATTTTGTGACCAACAGCAAGGTTGCAAAAAATTGACATTGTGGTCGCAAAATGATACTGCGACCAAAAGATGTGGTCGCCATGCCAGTCGCTGCAAGCTAGTCGTATTTGATACTTCTCGACCAGAAAATGACGTGGTCGCAATAGGTTCAATATTAGGCGACCCGATGGATCTGGTCACAATAGGGATATTTTATTGTGACCAACCACTGGTTGCAAAAAGAAATAAATTGTGGTCGCCTAATCCAAGCTCTGGTCGCGAAAAACGTCCATTATATATTAGATGAAACATGTTTTGGAGACTAAAGAGCTAGTCACTGGAAATATAATCTTTTGTCACAAAAAATGCCCCTGTAATTTACATCCACCTGTTTTTACAACTAAAGAGTTGGTCACAAAAAACACTTTTTTTTTACATGATTGGTTGCAATTGTCGCAAAATTAATTCTCCTGCCAATATTTTTTGCAACTACCAGACACTCATTTTTTAAGCAACTAGCTTGTATTTCACAAAAATCCAAGAACCAACTAAGGAGTCACAAAATACAATACAATCCTTTACAAAAAAGAAGAAGAAGAGATAACCGCATAATATGTTTCTCAAAAGCGGTGCGAACATTAATCAACCATACAACAAAAAACTAACATTAGGTAAAGTCCATGATATAGCAAAAAGTGGACTTTATACTCGAAGCTCGAACCAAGTCCAATCTAGCTTTAAACATCAAATGCAGAAAGTGACTTCATACTCCATTATGCCAAAAAGTGACTTCATCGTCTATCATCTGCAAAGTTGAACAAAAGTGGTTAGCATACAAGATTATTAAAGTAAATGGGAGCTTTTTTTTTTTTTTAACGGCAAAGAAGATTTTATTAATCTTTAGAGACATTACAAAGATTAAAGGGAACCGAGAAAAAATAGCATCACAACACAAGGAGACATCCCAACTAGATTAACACCCCTCCAAGCGACAATCACATGCCTTCATGGACCAAAAGGGAAATAAGGTTAACAAGCAATCAACCATTACAAAGACATAATCCAGAAATGGTACATTTTGCATCGTCAATGTAAAAGACAAGCCTAGCTATAAGCTCAGCTAGGTGAACTCCCATTTGCTACAACATCAGTAGCATATCACCATCAGCATGAAAACATTTAGAGCACCATCAAACAGATTGAGTACATCAACAACACCACCAATCTTAATTAACACCTTTAGGAAAGACTACTATTGAATCCAACAACTTGATGCAGCATTCAAAAAATGATTACAAATGATAACAATCAATAGCACCATCAACTTTCATGATAATCAAAATTGGGAGTTACAAGGTAATAAAATTAGCGATCTACTTCTCCAAGAACCCAAATGTAGTGATAATGCCATAATTTCAACACCATCATAGGTTGGATACATAATTTAGGTAATCCTAAATCATGCAACACTTCAATAATTGCAAATATATCAATCATACAAATACGTAAACGCTTAGGATGTATTATATGCATTCACGTGTCGAATGGGTATCGGTATCCGACACGGGTACAATTCAAGATGAATCACTCTCGAAGTAGTTTTAGACTGAATAATGTATTATTTTTTTTTGAAAAAGAGTGAAAGAAGATTTCATTAATCAAGGTACAAGTGCAAAGATTAAAAGGAATAAGCGGAAATGTGAAAGCATCCCAACGAGGTTGGCACACTTTACCCCAAAGAAGTTGATGAGATATCAACAAGAAGACAAGCAAAAAAACAAAATCCACAATGCTAAAGCAGGTAGCACAAGAAAAAAGCATGATCAGCATCATCTCCCTAGAATTCAATTTTGGATTCCAATATAACAAGAGAAGACATTAGCTACATTATGGATCAGCAAAAACAAGGAAGTAGCAGCTGCATACTGGAAACAGGAATAGCAACACAGAAACCCATCCAAAGAAATCATATAGAAGCACAAAATTCATAACATAGCGGCAAAGAAGCCAACCGCTGCAATACCAAACCAGACTTAGAAATTGAACTCAGATAACATTGCATAATCCACCTCCACTTGATGAGTTGCGAAGGTGAACATATAATATTCCTAAGTTTGAACTAAAAAAACAAGACTAAGCACGTCAAGCTAAGAAGATGCAAAGGTAAGAAGATTATATTAGTAGTATTAGGCTTCCACATTGAATAAATTTGGTTGCAGTGCACTAATTTTAACCAAACATCGCAACTGACACACATTTAGTAACGATACTCAAATATTTGAGCACTTACATTCATATTTTTCACAAATGCAAGAGATTTCTAGCATCTAGTGTAAACTTTTATTTCAGGATCTAGAACAATCATGGTTTTCACAAACATAAAACATACTGCGGAAATTATAAGTACATGGTTAGGATTAACCGACCGTAATCCATGCCGAAATGCTAGGTGGTAGATTCGACCGTGATTAAGAGCAAAACTCTTAGGGAGAAATAGGTTTCTCTCTCTTTCCACTACATACGATATGTTCAGTGTATATTGCTTGAAGTGATTGGAAAATACTGAACACAATCCTTTTATTGGCAGAGAGAGGGCCTCCTCCTCTTAATTTCTTCATCTCCCCATCTACTATCATCAATAGGGAGATAAATATTATAGTGCATCAGCAATAATGCAAACAGATCTAAAGGGTGTGTCCTTTAGGTGGGGAACATATGGGTCATATTCTTACATCTAGCACTTATTTCCTACACTTAAATACATCGTTTCAACATCAACTTAATATTCTAGTTACCACAGTTAACAATTTGGCAAACCAGAATTGGTTTGAGCATTAAAAAAAAACATGTTTTTGGCCTTTAAATAATCGTTACAGCAGTATTTTCAGTCTTACAAAGGCTATTTCAGCAACTCATTCCAGTTTCAGCACCAAAGAACACACTATTTCCAGCATTTATAACAAGTTTTTAGCATATAACAATGAAATTATGCATCTAAACATAAGTTACAACATATTTCCTAAACCACAAACATGATTTTGGCCTTAAACTTTCATATAAACAGACCCAAAGGACTGTCTGAACCTTGTGTTTTAGTATTTGAGGATAGCGGTTCACAAGTTTTTCAGATCAAGAGAAGAGAGTTTAAATACAAGACTAAGAACTTGAAGTCTTAATTACCAAGAAACAACCAGAGAACTACAGCCCCAATTCCTTATTAATTGTAATCAACTCTGTCTCTCTCTCTCTCTCTCTCTCTGTCTCTATCTCTCTCTCTCTCAAAATGAAGAACCTCAACAACTTCCATGATGATTCTATGCTTACTGCTCACTAGGTCATTACTACACGAAAATCGCATGAAATTAAATATATTGGTGTTTTTAGCTTTGCATGACTAAAAGATGAGGAAACAATAATAGGCTGAGATGGCTGAATTATTTAAGGCTGGATATCAAGAGAGTGAACATATCTTTAGGCGTCACTAAGTAAATACAGAGTGAAGAGGACATATTTACCTATTTAATGAGGTGAACTCCTCATGTCCATTCTCGAGGCAAGTTTATCGCAAAATGACTCTAGGTGATTTATTTTCTGAGTCAAAGCGTTGGTGGTAGACCGCTGAGTGATGAGCTCCTCATTTAATTCTTTTGCCCTTCTTTCAGCCTTCTTTGCCCTTCTAAAAGCCACCTTTGCCTTTCTATTAGCCATTTCTACCCTTTGATTAGCCTCATCTGCCCTCCTTTCAGCCTCCTCTACCCTCTTTGCAGATTCTTGTAGTTGTACACATGTGGCATGTGTTACCTTGGTTGATGTGTTGGGTCTCACTCCGTGGCCAAGACCAGGTACATATCCTATTGCACGACCAAGGACTTTGTCACATATCTGATCCTCTGTCATAGGTACATCACCTTCTGCCACATGCTGGTTCTTTAGTTCCATCATTTCCTTCTGAAAAAGACACTATTGTAGTTAGTTACACTTTAGCATGAAAAAATATTGGTATTAGTCCATTACAAGAAAAATAGACGTACATATTTCTTTTCAGCACCATCAGAAGCCCAAACCCCTTCCTTGCAATGAGTCTCTTTATAAAACTCGATCCTACCCATCTCACTTTCTTTCTACGCAGCATATACGCAGCATATACAAGTAAAAAAAAAAATAAAGGTACAATTAGCTTCTACGAAAAGAAAATATTGCAAATATCTAGTCTACAGTTTCCATAAAAATATCTTACCAATTCTTCTCGACGTCGTACAAAAGACTTTGATCCGGAGCAGTGAAGAACTTTCACCTTAGAGCGTTTCTCTTTGTTTGCATTACTCTTCATCTGCATTGAACATTCGACAATCAGAACACATATTTACCTTTGCAGGTTTCTTTCTAATTAACCTTAGCAGATAAGAGTATCTTACAATGTATTTGTCGGACTTCATATAATCACATATGTGATTCCAATGGTTGGGATCTATTTCAGCATCTGGGTGCTTACGAGCCTCTTCTATTGAGGGAAATGACTTGATACGACGATATAGTTGTGCACGGTAGTCAGAGTAACGTTCATTCAAGATGTGATCAGTAACAGCTTTGGCATGTGGGTGGCTAAAGTCTACCTCAAACTCCTCCTATTTAAAAAATGAATTAAGAATCAAAACTACAACATGAGCGGCTATTTTCAAGGTTGGACATACTTTAGAGTTGATACTAAAATCTGTAAGATTGACAATAGGTGACAAAAACAAAAAAACTTAAGTGGCAAGTGCAAAATAAAAAAATGAATAACATAGCTTAATGCAACAATTCTCCTTCTCTCTCTCTCTCTCTCTCTCTCTCTCTCTCTCTCTCTCTCTCTCTCTTGGTATGAATGATTACTTACAGCAAGACGAACAAACATTGGCTCTTTGTCCTCATCTGTCATGTCTTTCCAATATGGGATACTTAAATTGGCAAACATTCGACATACAACACCGACTTCATTTGTATAAGCACTGGCCTCTGATCCTAGCGGCTTCCATATGTCGTCAGGAAAGTACACATCACCTATTTTTCCTTCTTTTCGCAGCCTCTTTTGGAGTCCAAGTCCTCGTGAGAGACCTCTCTTCTTTGAAGTAGTTGAAGCTGTCAAAAAAATAAGAAAAAGAAAAACAGATTGAATCCCTTTGTGTATGAAAATAACAAGACCAAAGAAATAGCTAGGTAGCATAATGGATTTAGGCTCACTAGACCGAGGGACAACAGAGTTTGGTGCAATGGATTGAGGAGCACTAATAGGAGATGTATTGGATTCAGGACCTCCACCCTTGCGACGTTTTCTTGGTGCCATGCCATTTAGTCCTGCTATAGCAAGCATATCAACATGTGATTGACAATTATCATATAAAGTTCATTTTATGCACCTTCAACACTTCTAAACACTAATTAAACTCTTAGAATTCTTATTCTAGCACATAGTTTAAAGCCCACAAATACACATCTTATACAAACTTTTAACAGTTATAACTAGAAAGAAGAACATCATCGTGTCACAGGACTCACATTCAACAACTACTTGTACTATACGGCAATGAAAATGTGTCACTAACAAATAGGATTAACAGTTATTTAACCAAGCAAAGACCCCGCTGAACAAACCATTACCAAAACATCATTAGAACTAGACCCTTGACTGTCCAAGAAAACCACTAGGTGTATTCATTTGTGAAATTTACACATATACATTTTATCTTTCCAAACGATAGACTATCAACACGTTAACCAAAAATTTAAAGAGCTATAGATTTCTAACCCTCACTGTTGGCAGCAATATTTGGAAGCTGAGTAGGTTGGGCAGCCACCATGGGCATGCCTTCAGCATGATCAGTTGAAGGTTGTGTCGGTGGAGTTGAGGTTGCTCCCTTGATAATGTTGCTCTCTTCTCGAGATCCTTGGAAGTCTCTCGATCTATGTTTTACAGGACCTTTTTTCTTCTTTTGTCTAGCCTTATATTGGACCTGAATTTAGGGGAAAAAAAACTACATTATTAATATTCTACTAGAGAACCAAAAAGAAGTCCTTTTTCATAAACCATTAAGTATAGAAGAACTATTAAAAAGAATGGACATAGCAGAACATATGAACTATTAATATGTCAACGAATATAAAATCACTTACAAAACAAAAATCAATACGAGCCTTGAGTCCTAAATTTAATCACATCAATGCAAAGATAAAAAAAAACTAATTCAAAGAGAGAGAGAGAGAGAGAGAGAGAGAGAGAACATTTGATATTTTGGGTGCTTGATTCTGGTATGTTTGGAACAATGGCACAAATGAAAAATGTCAGACTAGCAAAACCTGGATCATAGGTAAGTTCATGCACACTTTCCCACTGCAAAGCATCATCTACAAAAATGTAAGAGAAGGCAGAGTGAACCACGTCAGTTGTTCTTACTATTGACTTAGTGACTTATAGGATTCCTTGTTAGCCTTAGCGGGTGAGGTTTTAGGGCAGTACTATGGCTGCAGGCCATGCTAGAGGGAACACATTTCCATGCAAGTGAAACAGCATTCTAGAGGTTGTATTTTAAAATTTTATTAATTTTAGGTAAGAAGTTACGTTAATGAAATCGAATGTATTACCTGATTAGCTTGAGTACCAGAAGAATCGTCATCATCACTAGAATAACCAAAACCTTCCTCACTGACAGGGGGTATATATTCTCCATCATCCTCATCGCTAATAACCTTGCTCTTTCCTTGTCCAGCACTTTTGCTTGCACTTTCGGCTGGTTGCATTGGAACTGTTATGGCCTTTCTTCCAAGATCATTTAATCGTGACAAGTTCCTTCCAATTTTATTTACTCTTAGCCTTTCATATTCTGCCATTTCTGGATTTCACAGCTGGCAATATAATTAAAATGTCCAACAATATAATTAATGAAAGAAACTAAGGTTACGAATTCATAAAGAACAATTAAGAAGGTAAACAAGTCTTAAGCATGCATAGCCAAAACATCATAGATCAGTCTAACATATAGCACTCCTAGCACATAAGTAACACAAAACAATTAACACAACTACAACATGCTATCTATATCACTCTCATCGTCATCAGTAAATTCATCCTCTTGGGCATTGTCAGTACAGTAGTCAGCCATGGTATCGTCTTCCTCATCAACCTCATCATCAATGACTGACAAATTTCCTTCATCCAAACAGCTCCCAGCTACTATGACGCTTTGGTCAACAGTCTCTGCAACCAAGTCTTCCCTAAGCAATGTGGTCACTTCTCTATCATCAACTTGTACAGGGACACCATCGACCTCAACTTGCTGAAATGTTTCATCATTACTGTCATCTTCCTCATCCACTTCTGGAACATCAAACAAATTTCTGGTGTGTATCTTTTGTACAATTTGCCAAGAACCACCATGTTTTAGGTCATCTAAGTAGTACACTTGCCTTGCTTGAGATGCCAGCACAAAAGGTTCATTCGTATACCAAGTTTTAGTGGCATTAACACTGATGAAGTGCTGGTCTTTTCTTATTCCTTCCCTTTTGTCACTCACATCCCGCCATTGACACTTAAACAGATATACACGATTCCCAAAGTTGTATTTCAATTCTATTATATCAATTAAAACACCATAGAAATCAGTATCTTCTGATAGATATTCCCCTTTGACCACAATGCCACTATTTTGAGTTGTACGGAGCCTCTCACGGTCTCTTGTATCTCCCTCTCAGGTTCTGCTCATTAAACTCAAAAGAGTTGAACCTAGCCGAATTTAAGGTCAAATTTAGGCTCGAAATTAGGCTCATATTCAGGCTCGAATTCAAGCTTGAACTAGGAAAATACAAAACAAGGAAGAAAACACTAAGAGCATGAAAACATTGGAAGTTCTCATAGGAACTGATGTTGTATAATTTGGGTGATCAAATTATTACATATACCCCTAAACTATGTCATATTTGTAAATATAATTATATATTTTAAGTCTAGGTTCGTGAGCCTAACCGAGCCAAATACAACAAAGCTCATGTTCAGCTCATTTATGTATCAAACCTAAAATTGAGGTTAAAGTTCGGTTCGTTTACTATACGAACCAAATTCGAACGAGCTTTTACCAAACCGAGCTCCAGCTCAGTTCATTTACAGCCCTAACAAAGACTAAGGGGCTAGGGCCACAAACTGATCTAAGGGGCCTTTTGTGATTTTAGAAATCTCAGAAGAAATTCGTAACATGCAACACAAAATATCATCAAATCCCCAAGTTTGAACACGTAATCTTACTCTTGCCAACACCAACAAGAGAAAATAACAAAGGAATATTAACAGATAGGCACCGAAGGAACAAGGAACAAATAAATCTGGGCTATTCTCTCACTATCAAGAGTAAATTAAAGAAATGATAACTTGAATAAAGAAAAGAGAAGGAATCACCTCCAAAGTTTCTTGTCACAACATCAATAATATAATACTCGAACACATTTGCTTTGTTGGAACTGGAATACCAAAGAGGCAAGGAGCGTAGAACTCGACGAGGGCTCCTCGATCCGGCGCGCAACCTCCTTCTCGTTTCTCACACTTGTTTCAGAAACCTAGGTTTCTCTCTTTTATTTGGTGTTTATTTTTTACAGGAAAAAGTAAAGGGGAGGAAAAGAGGGAAGGCGGGAAGGCGCGGGAAGTCGTGGAGGGAAATAATTTCCTGTGGAATTGCCCTATTACGAGGAAATTACACGATTGCCCTCTTATCAATTTCTTAAAGTCAATTAGTACCAAACAAGTAACATGGCGGGGCACTTTTGTCAATTTCGGATGTAATAGATATATTTATATATGGGGTGATATATGGGGCACAACATTTAACGCAACAATAATTGAAGCGTCATGCTAATAATCGGAACCATTCAATTTGTTTAAAACTTGTTTGTAGGAGTACCCATAAAAAATCAACTCATTCAAATAATGTTAAGGGCTTGATCGACTTGATCTAGTCATTCAGTTTTTATCCTATCAAATTTCGGGACAAATACCGGTCATACCCTTACCAATATTTGAATAGGTTTATTTTTATAGTACTCTTAGAAATATGTTTCAAATAAATTGAAAGGCTCCAAACATTTCTGTGGGCTCCAAAATGGGTGGTTTGCATTCGATGTGTCGAAATTGTCTCCAGAACCACCCCTATAGATATTTGATTAAATACGTTATTTTATCTGAATAGGTTTTTTCTATGCTGTTTTTAAGATAGAAAAGAATGAATAACAAAAATTAATGCATAGTAAAAGTTAATAAAAAATAAAAACATGAAAAAAGAATTTTGAGTTTTGTCGAATTCGCTTGTCATTAAGTACAACTTATGGAATGAAAAAGGTGTTTAACAAGGGAAGAGATAATATTCGATCCCCTCGTGGAACTGGACTGTTCTGATAAAATAAAGTACTTATAGATTTGTTCACTTTCAGTAGCACCCATTTGCAATTTCATCACGTGCCTAAAAGAAACTTACTCACACATACAAAAATTCAATCGTTTATGCAACAAACGAAAAGATGTTGCCCAATTTTTTTATTTTATTTTTTGGCTCAAACGAGTTTAGAAAACCCCTTCATCGGGATGCAGATTATAATAGGAGGATATTTTTCGTCCAATCAAAAGTCTAATTAATGATAGGTGCGTGATAGACAGTTCTGATAGCAAAAAAGACCCCATGTAGGGCTCATGAGGTGCTTTATAAGGCTTTAATGCCTCCGAAATCATCAATGTTTTCTGATTAGGAGGTTATCAATATTTGATGAATTTCCATTTTGGTGAAAATGATGGATTAAGTAAAACACGAAATGACCATCATAAAAGTATACTCGACAATGACCTTTCAAACTTATACGTCCAACTTGTTTGACAGTAAACTAAATCATATGCAATAGGTGAATGTATAGTAGTAACACAACCACGACACAATTATGACGATCAAACTCGTTGATTTCGTTTTGCTTATTGATTAAATAATTCATGTAAACTTTTGGCTCCCTCGGTTTTAGAAAGCGCGCCCCTTCATCAGGACACAATTTATAGTAAACTAAATGATGAGAAATAGTTGAATATAGAGTAGCCACATGACCGTGATGTAATTATGACGATCGAGATCGATGACTTCATTGTGCTTGTTGATTAAATTATACATGTTAAATTTTGGCTCCATTGGGTTTAGAAAGCCCCTTCATCATGACGCAATTGATAGTAAACTAAGTCTTGTGTAGTAGTTGAACGTCTAGTAACCGCACGACCGGGACACAAATCATGACGATCAAGATCACTGATTTCGTTCTGCTCGTTGATTAAAACCATCATTCATATTTTTGGCTTGATCGGATTTAGAAAACACCTTCATCAAGACGCAAATTTATTATGTAGCAAAATGATATTTCCCATCTAATCAAGTGTCTAACAATTGATTTACCCAAAAAAAAGAGTGTCTAACAATTTACACGATTAACTTTAGTCCTAGTACGAATTATCTATTAAAACATGAATTCATATTTTGCAAAATTTTAAAATATAATATTTTTATGATAAAGTTAAATATTTTTCTATAAAAAAATAGTTGCAAACCAATAATATAAAGTTGACATATTTTGCGACCCAACATCCTAGTCACTTAAACATTTGATATAGAGATATAGTGCAACCATATTGTTCTTGGTCGCAAAATAATCATATGTTGGTTGCAATAATTTTTTTTTCAACATTTTAATGCGACTAGAGACATTTTGGTTGCAAAATGAATTTATATTGGTCGCAAAAACCTTTCCCGCCAGCGGCAAAAATTGGCGCCAAGTAATAGACGACCCACTTTTGCTGACCAGCTCTCTTAGTCGCTATTTGTAACAGCTTTCCACTAATAGCGACCAAGTTAGCATACAGTTGCTAGAAACCATGTTAAAAGCGACCAAATTTTGTTGGTCGCAAAAAATTAGTCGCTAACTAAGCAATTTCTTGTAGTGTACGCGCGCACACAGACAGCTACATAATAAGCTATAAAAAAAGGAGATAATAATGAAACAGTGAAAACAATAATTTAGGATAACAAAAAAAAGTTTTCTTATCTTATATAATAAAGGATAATCGAGAGGCACACATGATTGGTGTAAGACTTGAACACCTTGTTTGGTTTGGGTCTGAAGACCCGCCCTGCACAGTCCCCAATAAAATTTTCTTTTTATCTCTCTCTACTCATTACCCCCAAAACCCTTCTTCAAAACCCAAACTGAACAAAGCCGACGAGAAAACACATCATAATTCTAGCTAGACGAGGCTGCTGCTGCTTGGCGTTTTTTGTTTTTCCTATTTTCCATCCAGACAAGGACTCAATGGGCTGCGTTGGGCTACACATAATGTTGGGGTGTAGACAAACTTCAACAGTGGTCTGGCCCGGAGGTGTAGGGGGCAGAGCCACCAGCGGTGTGTAATTTTGGTCATAAGAACTGACCTATTTATATTGTAGTTTGCTAATTATAAGGGTTATCAGTTTTTAGAGAAAAACAGAGAGGCGAGAGAAAACGCAGATTTCAGAGATATTGCGAGAAGACTTGTACACTTAACTTTTAATTTCGTAGTGGACTAGTGTGGCTCTCGTAGTTTTTTCCTCACGTTGAAGTTTTTCACATACAATGTCTCATTTTTCTTTCGTTTTTCCATTAGGCATGGTTGTTTGTTTTTTTTTTTTGTTCTACGATTCATAGTTCTAAAGATCCGTAGAGTGTTGTGGGGTTTGAAAATCCTAAAACATAAAAACGTTAACGCATCAGACCACTGTCCACCTTGCTATATCCCTTAATCCAGACTCGTAACTAACTCAATGATATTTGGTCCTTTTTTACTAAATTATAATTTCCCATAATGACTTTCTTGAAAAGTATCTTCAGTTCATCTTCCATCTCTTCAAACTTACATCTGCATGCGATGATTTCCCACTACCTTTCTCCTACCACTTTCTTTTCAATTAGTGAATGAATCCTATCTGCTGACCGAAGAAACCGGAAACCATGGGGTTTTCGCCACCATTATTGTGGGCTTTACCGTGCGTTAATTAATTGTTACAATTTAGACTATTCATCTTGTAAAGTCCTCAAAGTAGTATATTCACGCAAAAAATTTGGTCATCCTTAGACATTGATAGGTACATCAAAAAAGTTGAACTTTGATTTATAAAATGAACAGTCTGGTTTTATCAATAAATTTTAAAGTTAAACTGTCTATTACCGTCAATTGTATAAACAAAAATAGAGGGTAGGCGTGATTTACCCTTTCACCAGTGTCTACCATAAAAAATTCCCACGACAAGGAGACCCAAATGTTAATGGAAGAATCCTATAATCAAGGGAAAATGATTCCCAGCGCTATGGGGAATATTGAAAGGCTAGTTTCAGTTTTCTCCAAACTGATATATACCCCCGTATTGTGGGTTGAGTTTTAGTTTTCTCCCGGCCCCACTTTTGTTTGCATGCTTGAGGCAACTTCTAACTCATTCAAAGCTATGGGGAAAGCTACTTGTGTGGAAAAAGTTTATTGTGATCGTGGTTTCTATCATTCATGGGATAATGATTTTGCTGCCACATACTTTGTATCAAGTTGAAAGAGAGAAGAGACTCTCAACCCATCTCGTGCATGGAATGGCATCTTGTAATTTATTCTCGTCCAAAAATAATCCTTGGAGGTTCTGTAGACCTTTGATCGTCATCGGAACAAACTTAGTTAAGTTATTGCTACTTGCAGATGAAGTGATCAAACTTACTTAAATTACGAATTTCACTAGGAATTTTACCCTTGATCTCACAATCTCACATATAAACTTATTGAATAGAAGAGGAGATCCGATTGTCGGCGGAAGAATGCCATTCAAAAGATTATATGATAATACTAAGTAATAAGGATTTAAGTATCGGCCGATAGGCGACGTATTGGCTGATACGTATCGGTTTTTCAAGGGACCGATACCGATATTTGACCGATATACGGTCTGATACAGGTCGATATTTGACTGTATCACTGATACCGTTACGTATCCCGATACCAAGATTTCAAAAACCTTGCTAAGTATGCTAAACGTTTGGATTTATCAAGAAAGTGAAGAAGCTCAATTCTGTGATGAACAAAAGTCACTAGTTAAGTGGTTTTCCCAAAGGTGAGTGCCTCTTGGAATTTTAAATTCCCGAGTGAGTATGGAATTGAACCAGTGAACATATTCTTAGAAAAGTCAAGATCTACCAGGTTGCCAGGCTGGTCGCATTTGTGATAGAATTTGAAATAACTGTACTGAAATTGTTTTCTCCAAGGTTAATTTCTTCAAGATTTGAACTCCAAATCAGTGATTCAGTGGTGATAGAGTAGAATAAGTATATAATGTTACCAAACATCTCAACGAGTAGTTAAGGTTTTTTGTTTGGGCTTTCGGGTTTTTTTTGGGGTTGCTTTTTGGGCTAGGCCTTGGGTGTTTGAGCTATGTTTTTTTTGGTTTGGCTCCTTTGGAGTTTAGGCCTTTATATGTTTGGGCTTCGGCCCTTTGGGTGTTTCCCGGGTTGGCTTCTTGCTAGCCTTTGTTTTGGGTCTCGGATGGGCATAGACTGTCCTCAGCTTGGCTTTGGATTCGTCGCCTTCTTTCCTTGCTCCCTTGGTCTTTGTAATTTTTCAAAGATTTATAAAAAATTTCGCCGTTCAAAAAAAAAAAAAAAATTGTTACAATACGAGATTCATGTTTTTTACATTTATTTCCAGTCTCTTATGTCGTAAAGGGAGAGTAGTACGTTGTAAATATTTGAAGAGTGCCGATCGAGAAATTATGTAGTGCCCATGAAATACCGCCACGTGGTGTTCCAGACCTCTCATAAATTACACATTGATGCGGGGCTCAACAGCAAATAATTGTTCGGGGCATGGCGACCACCCCACTTGACATGGTGGCTTGCTAGCTAGGTCCATCCTTCGTATATAATCAGACGATGTGAAGTGACAAAATTTCTCCGTTGGATTGAGATTTGAGAGGGAGACTAGAGAATGGGAAGACCTGATCAGCGTACATAGCACGGCGATTCCATTGACTTTTTTTTTTTTTTTGGCTTTGAGGAAGACCGAAAACGACTATTAGGACATAGCTTTCCAAACGTCCTAGTTGGGTTGGAATCATACTTTTATGTGTGATATGATCATTTGTAAGTTGTAACTTTCAAAACGTCCAAGTTCACATTTAACAATGAAAATGCTAAATAACAAAAAAGCATAAATAGTTGGACACAACTAAAAGAAATTGTTGGAAACTCGGTTTAAAAAATACTGGAAATAAAAACGAAAACAGAAATTAAGAATAAATAGAAATCGTACCGGGCCAATTTCAGTACACCAGAAATTGGCAAAAGACGATTCGAGTCAAGGCGAGTATTTCGATACTCTTTCCTTAAGGCAAATTCGCCCTCCACTATGGTGCTGATGGAAAAACTTGAGCGTTTGCCTCCTAGGAATACCCGACTTTCACCGGTCGGAAGCAGCACTGTAATTTGATCGGTTGGCACACCAGGAAACTATGCAAAACTCTCAAAACTTTTGATGCAGTAAGTGCGGAATGTTATGCAATGAAAACGTGAAATACATGAGAGGAGTAGGGTCCTATTTATAGATAAATAGGCACCCGAACGAAAAGGTACGAAATGAAAAGGCACGGCTGTTCGGAACGGACGCAACTCGTTGGAAGTGAACAGTCACACTATTTCGGTAGGAGAGGAAAATAAATCAAACAAAGTGATGCAACTCTTGGTTTATAAGAGATGCAACTCTTGGTTTATAAGAGATGCAACTCTTGGTTTATTAGCCTCCAAATCAAGATAAATTCAAAGGGATTAATAACTAATTAAAAGATATTTTCACCCACTCAAAATATTAATTATTTAACCAATCATATATTTTGGAGACAATTTCCATTCACTCAAAATATGATTAAAAAAACCATATTTTCCCAACAATCCCCCACATGAATGAAATTGACAAATAAAAAATGAAGCAAAGTGCAGATGCAAATGTTCTGAGAGTTACAATAGGAAATCTCCCGCATGGGGTTAGGTAGCTTTTGGCTTTGAACCTCGCCTTGTGAATAACTATCGGACTTACTAGCTAACCAGTGAACGCAATGTCTTGAACTGTTCAGCCGTTTGTGTAAGCCAAGACAATAGTCAACACACAGGATCATTCCAGACATAGTTTGGTCCTTACGGTTGTGCTCATTACGGCCCTGAGACACTCCTGGTCTTCATGAATGTTTTGTAGAGAATTCCGCCCGTGACATTCTCATAGAATCGGCCCATTCTACATCCACATAGGTGATTCTCAATAAGAGTATCCTGCTATACCCTACTTGGTTTTTTCCAAGGTTTAAGAATCATTAAAGGCATTGCCTAACCTTTTACGCTACAGGCATCACTGTTGCATCATAGGAATGGGTAGAGACATAGTCTCCACAGTGATTCTCCTAAGTCTCATATATATCGGTTGTCCCGTTGAACCTAGATCTTGGGATCTCCAGTCAGCTAGGTTGGGTTGCCGTTATAGAGGCTTTTAAGTTATGGGCTTTAGCTCCATTCCCCTCGATGATAATTTGTTCTCTAGTCAAAACTTGATTTGACGGATCCATAACACAAACTTTGACATTTCATTCTTCAAGTGAGAACAAATGTATAACGGTACATGTCTATAATATTGAGACTTACCGATTTGCGTGGTCCCCTATGCTTTTCCAACTACTGATGGCCATCGTATAAAAAACCCTAGCATAGAATTGAACCACATTGGAACATCCTTTAAGTAATGGCTTAGCCACTCTAATTACTAGCCTCTGTCTTATGTAACGAGTTGATCAGACTCTAACATAGACTTTGCTATACACACGTATAAGGATTTCCAATTACTGTTGCACGCCAATAGTGAAATAAATCATTCTTAGAGTTTTAAATCACTAGCATAAATATCCAAATTATAACACTATATTCTTCAAGTACAGTTGGATATCTTCTAATATAACTCACATTTTAATTTCGAGAAAAATTATAAATATTACTTCCCCCACAATTCTGAGATACAATCAGAATCAACTGAAATAATTTTCAAAAATGGGACATGTTACTACAAATGTCACAACTTCCTCTTTATCTCTTTTATCTCAAGAGATATTATCAAACCAACCCTATCGAGTAACTTACTCAATATCGAGTAATCCTTGTTTAAAATTTTCCACGATTATAAACTCAATGGCGCATGCATTGCAATTACTTTTCTAGATTCACTGGATACTCTCCAAACCACTAATATACTTTGCCTAAGTGACTTTTATATGGCACCAAAATTGTACTCATTTACTACTAAACAATGCACCATAGGCTAACCCAATCTTCAATCCAATTCTAAAAGAAGACAAAAAAGCACTTCAAAGTATTAAGTACAACAAATGAGAAAACTCAAGAACATATGTGTAAGATGTGAATCTTATTAATATCCGGAGAGGCCGGAATTACATCGATACATACATTGTGTAAAATCTATTACACATTACAGCCTAATTAACCAGAGAGACTCAATTCTGATATACCATCAAAAAGACACTCCATTGCACCCAAATTAGCCTCTGGCTGTTTCTTGTTAAAGTTTCCTTTTTTGCTTCGGCAATCAGATGCCCGATGGCCTTGTTTGTCACACACAAAGCATCTTCCATCGAACCTAGCCTTTTTGCCTACACCCCCTCGCGGACCGAGGTCAATACCTTTGCCCGAATTCTTCCTCTTATTGCTCCTTTTCCATTTGCTACTTGAAATCCTTCCAGAGATGTGGCAATTTCCAAATAATGGCAGCCACTTGGAATGATTCACTCAAAATCATCCCTTCAGTATGAATCTCATGAATTAGAACTTGGAGTTCTTCGACCTGACCCAAAACGGACTTCGAGTCGACCATCTTGAAATCCAAGAACCTCCCCACAACAAACTTCTTTAGTCCAACGTCTTCAGCCACGTACTTTTTTGCAAGGCAAGCCAGAGTTCCTTGGCAATTTTAGCTGTACAATACACGTTGTATAGCGCGTTGTCCATACCGTTGAGTATGTAGTTGCAGCAGAGAAAGTCGGAGTTCTTCCATTCATCATGGGCAATCCGAACCTGAGCATCCGTCTCATTCTCCGCCACAATGGGGGCATCTTCTGATAGAAACTTTGCCAAACGGAGAGTCACAAGATAGAACAACATTTTCATTTGCCACCTTTTGAACTCCGTTCCATTGAACTTATCCAGTTTTTCAACGTGATTCATTGGCACCACGGCCGGAGCTGAAACCGGAGCAACACCAACAATAAGGGTAATGGGAGGAACGGGAGGAGTGAGTGGAACATTTCCAGTTTTCGAGGTTTCGGTAGTCATTTGTGTTTCACAAACAGAAGATTGACACAATAATCAATTATGAAGTTTATTTAAAAAGACCAGACAGATTGGTAATTAAACAAAACAAATCGGTCCAAAACCACTTACAAAAATAGGCTTTGTGATAAATAATTCCAACACCGAACCCCATAAAAAAAAAAAACGAAATAGATTACAGGATTATAGTCCAATTCTCAATACCAAATTTGAAAATTTTGAAGGTTTTTTCTTTTTTTTCTTTTTCCCGATGAACCCAATGGTCATGTGGCTGCCTATATATATAGGCGTGCACTCACACCCTTTGAAAAGGGTGTCCTGCTACCTCTTCCCAAAGGGTATAGCCCTTTATAAGTGTTACAACTTTACAAACAGGTTTATGCCACCAATGCACCATTTCGGATAGAAATATATAAAAAGAAAGCCACTGGCTGCCAATTATAGGTGTACTACACACCTATTGAAGGAATGGTTGTGTCCTTTTCCAAAAGGCATAACCTCTTATAAGAGTTGTGGCTTTTCTTAACAGGTGTGAGCAAACGACACACCACTTCGGTTGACCAACGATTCAGACTTGCACCCATTTGACTTTAAAAAAGTTTGAAAAACTGGGTCCTAAAACTATATTTATTTTATGCCCACTAGCAAACTGACATTGAAGTTGATAAACATGATTTTAAAAGAACTGCACTGAACCAAGTGAACAGATTTGCAAAATCAAAACATCACTTGAATAAAAAGTTTAATATGCAAAATCTGATTACTAATAAAGTCGAAAAACCATGCTAGGTAATTAAACCCGAATTAGAGGAGGTAGACAACCGGACATAGTTTAGACGAATAGGCAACAAGTATAAAACACTCAATTTTAAAAGAGCAAGGCCTAACAGTCACATCCCTTCGATTAAATAGAAATCTATTGGCCGGTCCTATTATTTGAAATTTTGGCCCACTGGGTCCTGGGCTAAAATTTATTGCTGGGGGGTCCTGGGGCACAAATATGGTTGGGGATTTTACTTTTTTGCCCTTTCTCCCGTCGTTGATCTTCGTTTTTAGTAACCGTTATAATCGACTTCTCTCTACGCCGTCGGCTGTAAAGTTCAACTTCCACAATCCCTCTCTCATTCCACAATCTCTCTCTGTGATTCCCTTCGAGTGGACTTCCACAATCTCTCTCTCTAATTCGATTACAGAAGGCTCGATCTTCCTGCATTATTGACCAACGCTGGTACAGTAATTCATACGGTAAATTCGTATTTCTATGGATCTTCCTTATTGATCATTGACGTAGTAATTTTTCGATTGTAAATTCGTATTTGTTTTCGATTTTCCACAAAATTGTAGACTATTCATTTGGATTGGATTTTTTAGTGTAAATGTAGATTCACCTCGATCATCCATCGTTCAGTAATTGATATTGTAATTACGGATTAGGTTTCGTTTTTCAGATTCGGATTTGTTTTGCATTCACGCAAATCATCTATTTGTTTATAATCAATAGATGTATTTTGACTATAAATGTATATTCATGTACATTAGGATTTCAGTGTAGAACAAAATGTACAGTCTATCTTAATTTCTCTTTCATTTTTTGTCTTTAATCTATTTGTTTTGTTATAATGAGGAGATGTGATAAGCTCTAATCAAAATTCAATTATGCTCATTAGTAAAACTTGTGATTTAATCTATTTGTTTTTATGCTGCTGTTTCTGGGGTATTCTCGGTCCTTTTGGAGCTGATACCATGTTTGGTTTGGTTCCTTTGGATATCATATGCAGCTGCTGCTACTCTCAATATTTATTGCCCATCATTTGGTTCTGCTGGAGTTATGCATTGCTGCACCCATCATTTGGTTTCTGCTGGAGTTATGCATTGTTGTTGCCTTCTTCATTTTGCAGCTTCTCCTTGTAGCTGGGTCTATGTTTTGGTTATTCTGGACTTCCCTATGGAGTCTAGCTATGGAGTGTAGAGGATCCATGTGGAAAGCTTCATCAACTTTTCTGCAGCTTTCAACTTCTGCCTATGGCTGTATGTTTTTAATTGCTTTACATGTATTGAGTTTGGCTGGTTTCTGTTTTGGGTTGGCTAGTTGACCTCTTGCCAACCATGCTCAGGTTTTTTTCTGGCATTTTTGCTGGTATTTCTCTCTTTATTGTACCTGTTCCATTGGATCAATAAAATCTTTTTTCCATGCAAAAAAAAAAAAAAGAAACATGTCACTTTAGACCGTATATTGCACCGTGCATTTAAAATGTACAATTAGAATTTAGAGACTTTGAAAAAGGGTGCTTTGGATCCTACATTTTTATTTTATTGAGAGAGAGAGAGAGAGAGAGAGAGAGAGAGAGAAAGAGAGAGAGAATTTAGAATGTACATTGATAATTTAGACTGTATATTTACAACTGGAATGTATAATTAGCATTTAGAGACTTTGAAAAAGGTTGTTTTGGATCCTACATTTTTATTTTATTTCGAGAGAGAGAGAGAGCGAGAGAGAGAGAGACAGAGGGACAGAGAATTTAGAATGTACATTGATAATTTAGACTGTACATTTAGATCGTATATTCAGGCACTTTCGACCATATATTTAGACTATATATTCAGGCACTTTGGACAGTACAATTAGAATTTAGAGACTTTGAAAAAGGTTGCTTTGGATCCTACATTTTTTTTTTAAATTGAGAGAGAGAGAGAGAGAATTTAGAATGTTCATTGATAATTTAGACTGTACATTGATAATTTAGACTGTATATTTACAACTGGAATGTATAATTAGCATTTAGAGACTTTGAAAAAGGTTGCTTTGGATCCTACATTTTTATTTTATTGAGAGAGAGAGAGAGAGATAATTTAGAATGTACATTGATAATTTAGACTGTACATTTGGACTGTATATTCAGGCACTTTCGACAATATATTTAGACTGTATATTCAGGCACTTTGGACCATACAATTAGAATTTAGAGACTTTGAAAAAGGTTGCTTTGGATCCTACATTTTTATTTTATTGAGACAGAGAGAGAGAGAGACAGAGGGAGAGAGAATTTAGAATGTACATTGATCATTTAGACTGTACATTTACAACTGGAATGTATAATTAGCATTTAGAGACTTTGAAAAAGGTTTCTTTGGATCCTACATTTTTATTTTATTGAGAGAGAGAGAGAGAGAGAGAGAGAGAGAGAGAGAGAGAGAGAGAGAGAGAGAGAGAGAGAATTTAGAATGTACATTGATAATTTAGACTGTACATTTACAAGTCGAATGTAATTTTAGATTGTATATTGCACTGTGCATTTAAAATGTACAATTAAATTTAGAGATTTTGAAATAGGTTGCTTTGGATCCTACATTTCTTTTTTATTTTATTGAGAGAGAGAGAGACAGAGGGAGAGAGAATTTAGAATGTACATTGATAATTTAGACTGTACATTTACAACTGGAATGTAATTTTAGATTGTATATTGCACCGTGCATTTAGAGACTTTGAAAAAGGTTGCTTTGGATCCTACATTTTTATTTTATTGAGAGAGAGAGAGAGAGAGAGAGAATTTAGAATATACATTGAAAATTTAGACTGTACATTTACAAGTCGAATGTAATTTTAGATTGTATATTGCACTGTGCATTTAAAATGTACAATTAGAATTTAGAGACTTTGAAATAGGTTGCTTTGGATCCTACATTTCTATTTTATTTTATTGAGAGAGGGAGAGAGAGAGAGACAGAGGGAGAGAGAATTTAGAATGTACATTGATAATTTAGACTGTACATTTACAACTGGAATGTAATTTTAGATTGTATATTGCACCGTGCATTTAGAGACTTTGAAAAAGGTTGCTTTGGATCCTACATTTTTATTTTATTGAGAGAGAGAGAGAGAGAGAGAGAGAGAGAGATAATTTAGAATGTACATTGATAATTTAGACTGTACATTTACAACTCGAATGTAATTTTAGACTGTATATTGCACCATGCATTTAAAATGTACAATTAGAATTTAGAGACTTTGATATAGGTTGCTTTCGATCCTAAATTTTTATTTTATTTAGAGAGAGAGAGAGAGAGAGAGAGAGAGAGAGAGAGAGAGAGAGAGAGAGAGAGAGAGAGAGAGAGAGAGAGAGAGAGAGAGAGAATGTAGAAAGTACATTGATAATTTAGACTGTACATTTAGACCGTATATTCAGGCACTTTCGACCATGTATTTAGACTATATATTTTTTTGTCTAGGAGCTAAAAGTTAATCTATTTAAATGTGCATAACAAATGACACTAATTTTAGTCTTACCTTCCCCATAAAAATGGAGCCAAATGAGTGAGTTATTACATTCTTAATTTTTTTTAATCCTACTTAGATTTTTTATTTTTTCTTTCTTTCTATCCAAACCAAAGAAGAGGAGATATTCTTATAGATTTTTATTTTTAATTTCCTAAATGTATAAGCTAATGTCTGTAATGTTCATTGTAGGATCCAATAGAGGCTACTCGAACATGTTAGCATTTTTTTTTTTTAATCAATTCCTATTTTTTAAACGGCCAATAGATTTCTATTTTTTAAACGGCTGAGATTTCAAGTGGAAAGTTTCGTTGAACAGTCACGGCCATTCAATAACTTCCAGAAGGAAGTGAAACGTTGTGTGTCGTCTATATAAACAGCGTCCTCTCACTCTCTCTCTCTCTCTCTCTCTCTCTCTCTCTCTCTCTCTCTCTCTCTCTCTCTCTCTCTCCTGCTACAGGCAACGATGGAGCCAAACGACGTAAGGGCATTGATCAGAGAGACTAGGGTTGATTTCGAGTGGAGGGTTGGAGCAGTGCGTAGCCATCTGAGAGAAATGACGGAGGATTTGGAGAGGATGGAACGCAAATTGTGTGAGGCCCAGCAAATCAGAAATAGGTTGACAGCGCTTGAAGACAACCTAGCGTCACTCTGAGAGTCACATGTGCGTTATCAAGCGAGGATTGGGAAACTTGAAGCGAAAGTTGCTCAATAGGAGACGGATATCACAAGGTTCAAAGATTGGTGTGACTTTTCGAGCCATGCCCAATTGCAGGTTTCTCATGAGCAGCATGTTGACAGTGAGGGCCGGTTGTCTAGTTTTGGGCAAAATTAACTGTGGTGGTATGTAGTTTTGGGCGAAAGTAGGTAGTTTTTGGAAGTTTGTTTTTTGGTTTTTTGTCCACAGTGGGGACACAGAACTTGGGGGTTTTTGAGGATGTTGTTTTTTGGAAGTTTGTTGAAACTGTTAAAATCACATGTTGAAATTCTGAATGTACATAATGGTGAAATCTAATGCACAGACTTTTTTTGTTCCTTATGAAGAAAGAATTTGTTTTGTTTGGTTTATTCCTTTCGTTTGTTGGTTAATTTCTACAGTAGATCAGTTTGATTTGTGTTATGTAAATTTTGCAGATTTCAAACTGTCGTATGATTACATTTTCTGTAGACTGTACATTTGGCAAAGACCATAATGTCATGAAATAAAGAATATGCTATTAGATGTTTTTTTTAAAGCCTTGTTTCTTTACAGCGATTTGGCTCTGTTGTGCACGACATCTACTTTGCATAGCTCCTAGTCACTGCTATTCACGGTCACTGCTGTACATTGATTTTTACAGTTCATTGTGTTATTACCCTACATTGATTTTTTTAAAGACGTGTTGACTTTAAGGTGTGCTTGATTTTTATAGTTTGTTTGAATTTTAAAGTTCGTATAAAATTCTCTACACTCAAGTGTACATTTTTAAGTCACTTCAGACCCGTTTATTGGATTGTACCTTTGTAATGTAGTGCTTTTGAAAAGGTTGCTTTGGATCGTATATTCATTGTACTGTACATTTGCACAGTAGATTGGACTGTACATTTGCAAGTTGTCCCTTTGAAAAGGTTGCTTTTGGGATCGTATATTGGACTGCATATTTACAATTTGGACCCTGCTGGGGGTACAGAAAAATTGGTACAGAAAATGTACAAATCGCGTTTGGGGACCCACTTTTGGGTCCCACACGAGTGATCCGAACCGTTCATTTTTCTTAAAACATTTTTTCGAGTGGGCCCACCAAAAATCAGCTCAATCGGACGGTTAGAAGTGCTTGAACCGAAGTCTCATCGTTTCATTTGATTTGAAACGGTGGGACTTTGGTTCAAACACTTCTAACCGTCCGATTGAGCTGATTTTTGGTGGGCCCACTCGAAAAAATGTTTTAAGAAAAATGAACGGTTCGGATCACTCTTATGGGACCCAAAAGTGGGTCCCCGAACGCGATTTGTACATTTTCTGTACAAGTTTTTCTGTACGCCCAGGTTTATCCTTTACAATTTAGACACTTTGAAACATGTCACTTTTGGACTATACATTTAGAATATAGACACTTTGAAACATGTCACTTTAGACCGTATATTGCACTGTGCATTTATAATTTAAACGGTTCGACAAATGTCACAAAATTCTATGAACTGAAAAATGTCACTTTAGACCGTATATTGCACCGTGCATTTAAAATGTACAATTAGAATTTAGAGACTTTGAAAAAGGTTGCTTTGGATCCTACATTTTTATTTTATTGAGAGAGAGAGAGAGAGAGAGAGAGAGAGAGAGAGAGAGAGAGAGAGAGAGAGAGAAAGAGAGAGAGAGAGAATTTAGAATGTACATTGATAATTTAGACTGTATATTTACAACTGGAATGCAATTGTTTCCTCCACCTTGTTCCCTTCACCTTCGTCCCCTACTTCATTTTTCTCCTCACCTTTTTCTCCATTTTCCTCTCCACGTACACCATCTTGGTCGCCTACAACCTCTTCTTGCTCTATCTTTGTACAAACATCTTCCTCTACAGAAAACACTTGTGCAGATAGTTCAGCAAACATCTTTGTTTCTTTATCTGTTTGTCGTAGGCCGGTATTGTTTACCTATTGAAGAAGAGGAAAAGATAATCAACAGTGTGTACAATCAATGTTTCATTTTCATCAAATTAAGTACATCGAAAAACCAAACACAAGCCACAAATAGTGAGGGTAAATGTTAAAGTAGAAAAGTCAACTAAGACTAGTTCTACTTCAAATTAAGTAGAAGTTTTAATAACCTCAAGAAAGGGTATATCGAGACACCAAATAGAAGTCACAAATTGGGAGGCTAAATGTAAGTTACAAAAGAAAAGGATGGGATTACCTCCAGATATCAAATGAATCTTTTTACTTGAACAATATGCAATCCTAATGTATACTGTACAGAAAATGAACTCAAAATCTACAGTGTACACACAAAATGCATTTCAAATGTACAATATACACTGAAAATATAAACTGTAATCAATATGCAATCCTAATGTACAGTCTGCACAAAATGCACAAAATGGACAATGTACACAAAATCGGCAAAAAATAGTACTTGAAGCATTGCAACAGGTGTAAGCATTAAAACATCAAAAAAATGCTCTAGAGTTTGTTTCAATTTATTACTTACTTTATCAAGTGGAATTTGACTCAATTGTTCGAAATCCTTGAGACTTTTCCGAAGGTCTGATATTTTCCACTTTAAAAGTCTTGGAACTACATCTTCTCCCTTTACTTCCACAAGTTTGGTGTGCTCACAAAGAAAGTACTGCACAAAGAAATTACAAAGTCAAAATATGAGTGATAAAGTAAGTAGTAAAGCAAAAAAAAAGTGTGTCAAGTTTAATTACCAGTAACAGAATTGAAGATCCTTTCAATTGTTTGATATCTCTGTGATTTCTGTGAATGGAATTTAGCAAATACTTTAACACAGCTGCTGCCCAGTCATATTCCTTGACTTTTTCAAGATCTTCCATATAATGTACATACAACCAATTCACCGAGGTTGCTTTGTTGGAGAAAAGCAACATGACACAAAGGTACAAGCAAAGAAGTCTAACAACATCATCTATATCTTGTTGCTCCTCACTGTTTTTCAGATCTCTAATCTTTTTCTCAATTGTCGTAGTGGATAACCTTGACTCCTTAATGTCCAATCTTTTCGCCAAGCCAGTTGCTTCTTTGTCGATTTTCATTTCTACCATCTCCTTATTTCCACAGGAAATACCAAAAATCAACCTTACATGATTCTTTGTAAGCCTTATATTCTTCCCACCTATTCTAAATGCTTTGGTATCTTCTTGATAGGATTGAACAATCTTTAAAACCACCTCATCAAACTTTCTGCACTGATCACTCTGTAACTTCTTTTATATTATTGCTTCAAACAATAACCAAAATGGCGTTCTTTTGAGGGAGGCTATGTGTCGATCATTCAACTCATTATCTTTAAGAATTCTAATTATCGACAACAAACTACACCTATTTGAATTTTGCTCTCCTTGTGTCTGTTCTTGTGTTTCTTGTTGTGTTTCCGGTTGAAGTTTTCTTGGTCTCTTTCTAATTGGCTGTGATCGGGATGTTTCTTCCATATTCCTCTGAAGTGGTCTTTTCCTAAACTCATATTGAGTTTGTGCTCTTGGCTTCATCATGATACCTACACATGCATAGTTTTAAAGAGCATGTTGTCAGTATATTATAGAGTTGATCATACAAAAATACAAAATGAACTGAAAATGTATATTCTAACACTCAAAATGTACATTCTATTTTTCAAAATGTCCAGTTAAAGTGCAATGAAAATGTACAGTATACACTATTAATGCATTCAAAATATACACTCTACACCCAAAATCAACAGTCTATTGTTAGATCATTGTGTTGTTTTTATGCTGCTTGGATTTGGAAGGTAAATTGGACAAAAAACTAATTGCATGATTAGAGGCTAAGGAAGTGACATCCAGATTTATACAGCTAACCATTAATAAAGTTAATGCATGCAATCTGCCAATCCAATCCACCTATGGACAATCTGTTGTGTAACATTGTCTGCTGTGTACCCTCAAAATTTACAATCTAATCTTAAAATTTACAGTCTAATCTCAAAGTTCACCACTAGATATCAAATGAAGCTTTTTACTAGAACAACATACAATCGTAATGTACAAATCTACAGAAAATGCACTCAAAATGTACAGTGCATACAAAAAATGAACTTAAAATGTACAATCTACACTGAAAATGTACACTGTACACAATATGTGATCCTAATATACAGTCTACAACAAAATGGACAACGTATAGAAAATGAAGTCAAAATTTACATTCTAATCTCAAAATGTACACAAAATATACACTCTACCCATAGAATGTACAGTGTGCACAAAATGAACCCAAAATTTACAGTCTAATCTCAAAATGTACACAAAATTATTTAGGCCAGAATTTAGACTGTACATTTATAATATAAATCAAGAATTGGAATGTACATTTAGGGACTTCAAAACCAACACTGACATTGGTATACGAATACTAACACCAATATTGGATTGTACAAAGACATCGATTAGTCAATGACTGTACATTTAGGCACTTTGATGTTTTACACTGTACATTTTAGAACTGAGAAATGTGAACTACAAATCAAAACTAGCACATACTTACCTTTAAGTCAGGGTTTTAAAAAACGCATAGTAAGTCGATTAAGTAAGAGAAATCTGGATGCCATTTGCAGTGAGAATGTGATCAATAATCCAATATACACTCAAAAGTTGACGAAAAACTAACAAAATGTACTTACCTTGAATTGTTCTTTGTGCTTCTGATGATGGAGTTGAGGCTTTATCATCAGGAATCTTCTCAATGTTCTCTTGCGAATCTTGTTCTCCGCCACTTGAAATCCGACCATATCCTAGTGCGTTTGCAGTTCCTATAAATTTCATCTTCGATTAATTAGCTGATATAAATTAACAATAAACGAAATTGATTAACAACTATACACAAACTTTTTATTCGCATTGTTGTACGAATCTTCAACTTTGTGCACTCAGATCTAGGGTTATACTCGACTGAATCCCGAACAAACGATCGCACTTGCTAGAGAAGGGGGTTTTTGAACAAACGAGGGATTTCAGAATCGTCGATTTGACAAACGAGGGTTTTCAGAATCTTCGATTCGATCCAAGCGAGAGTTTCAAAAGATCGCATTTCCTAGAGAAGGGGTAATATCGGAAGAAAGAGGGTAAAACTTATCTGCAGGACCTTACAAGCTATTGGGCTGGGCAAACATATTTGTTCCGGTCCTTGCAAGGTATAATACTTGTTGGCAGGACCGGCCCACAAAACTCACTCGATTAAACTCAACAATCACATCCCTTAGTTTAAACCAAACCAAGGGCCCGGCCACATCTTCTACCAAGGCCCACAACCCAAAATTAAAACTTCTCAAAAATTAAAAAACCAGATTCACAAATAAAAATACCCAGTAGACTAAATGGAATATATAACACTACCGAATCCACTGGTTGACGAAAAGTGATGGGAAACCGGTTTACTAACAAAAGTTACGTAAATCCAAAAATTCCAGTAGGTCCATGGACAGAGGAATTAAAAAAAAAAAAAAACAAAAAAAACAAAACAACACCTACCGTTTTGAATTTTAAAAACGTTAAGTAACACCGAGTTCGAAAAGGTACTGAGCCAATTAAAGGAAATGAATGAATATCCACAATGGTGTAAACAAAAGAACCGATTCCAAATTACTCAACAGAATGGAATCAAAATATACAAAATATATAAAACCGATGTCACTTATTGAAACAATTTCCAAAACCAGACAAAAGGAAATCAAAGTGCAGTTACGGGCCAATCAAAAACTCAAGAATTAGAAAAGCCTTAGACCAATAGGCTAACTGCTAACATGCACTGATAGAAGAATAAAATAAGGCTTATGGAATCAAAGACCACTGATCAGTTTGGAGACAATGGAAAGTTAAAACACTTGCACGTTTTTGTCTGTAGAGGGGAAAATATATATATCAAGCACCCACAGATTGAAAAATGAACAAATTAGTAGACTAAGATCAATACCCACTGAAGGAACAGAATACTTCGAAAACAAAAATTGTTAAAACCCACTGGTTGCCCACTTGCCCATATAAAACCAATCCGAGAATGCTATGAGCAGAATAAAGCCTAAGGCCTATTATACTTAGGGAGCCACCTCATAAAATTATCGTAAAACACAGATTAAAAATTCCAGTATAGAGACCACGAAATTTTCCAGAATATAAACCGAGTTCGATAGAAAAAAGAATTTGCCTTAAGATTGTTGGAAACTTGGTTTAAAAAATACTGGAAATAAAAACGAAAACAGAAATTAAGAATAAATAGAAATCGTACCGGGCCAATTTCAGTACACCGGAAATTGGCAAAAGACGATTCGAGTCGAGGCGAGTATTTCGATACTCTTTCCTTAAGGCAAATTCGCCCTCCACTGTGGTGCTGATGGAAAAACCTGAGCGTTTGCCTCCTAGGAATACCCGACTTTCACCGGTCGGAAGCAGCACTGCAATCTAATCGGTTGGCGAACCAGGAAACTATGCAAAACTCTCAAAACTTTTGATGCAGTAAGTGCGGAATGTTATGCAATGAAAACGTGAAATACATGAGAGGAGTAGGGTCCTATTTATAGATAAATAGGCACCTGAACGAAAATGTACAAAATGAAAAGGCACGGCTGTTCGGAACGGACGCAACTCGTCGGAAGTGAACAGTCACACTGTTTCGGTAGGAGAGGAAAATAAATCAAACAAAGTGATGCAACTCTTGGTTTATAAGAGATGCAACTCTTGGTTTATTAGCCTCCAAATCAAGATAAATTCAAAGGGATTAATAACTAATTAAAAGATATTTTCACCCACTCAAAATATTAATTATTTAACCAATCATATATTTTGGAGACAATTTCCATTCACTCAAAATATGATTAAAAAAACCATATTTTTCCAACAGAAATAAATAAGTAAATGCCCTAGAGGTTTAACTGGTGGGTCTAGATACCGTCTCAGAATTTACTACTATGCTCCACAACTAACTTGGAAAAAAATGTGGATGAAATCTGTAAAAGGTGGAAAGCTTAGTGAGTCATGCTAAGGATGACACTTAAAAACTTTTCTCTAAGCTGATCGGAGCAGGGTCACATGGTATCTCCTATTAATTTTCTAACTTTAACACAGACAAACCTATATTCAATACCTTGCACCACTACTAGAATAATTGATAAAGATCACGCTAAGAAAATTTGAAAGATTACGGTTTTGATGAAACCGTGATAAAGAAATGCAAGGTGAGTTTTTAATGTCACTTTGCTAATAAAACCATAGTGATTAATCATAATTATCACAGGTTTAAAAGAACTGTGATTATAATTTCTTAATTTAATCACATTTTCCTACACGTGTGATAAAATGTGTTTATTTTTACTACGCTTTGTTACAAGTGTGATAAATTTGTTTATTTTCACCACGCTTTATTACAAGCGTGATAAAATGTGTTTATTTTTACCACACTTTGTTACAACCGTGATAGAATGTGTTTATTTTTACCACGCTTTCTTACAACCGTGATAAAATGTATTTATTTTAACCACGCTGTGTTACAACCGTGATAAAAAACTTTTTTATCACATTTTTCCCAACCGTGATAAATGTGTTTCCCATATTTTAACCACACTTCGATTACAAGTGTGATAAAATGTGTTTATTTTCACCACGCTTTGTTACAAACTGTGATAAAATGTGTTTATTTTAATCACGCTTGTTACAACCGTGATAAAAAAAAAAACTCTTTTATCACAGTTTTCCAACCTTGATAAAATGTGTTAGCATATTTTCATCATACTTCGATTACAAGTTTGATGGCCTAGTAACTACTTTATTGTTTATTTTAGGTTTTTTTAAATTTTGTTGCCTTATGCATCAATTTTGGTGACGAAACAAATGTTTGTCGCCTCATGCAATGCCTTTGTCGACCAAAATATGAGCTTAGTCACCAAAGTAGAATCTGACAGAGACATAATGGCGACAAAAAATGTTAGTCTCGAAAGAGAAAACATGTCACTAAACCAAAACTTAAATCACTTGAGTCTAGGTTGACCTAATTACAAGTCAAAATTAAAACATTATTTCCACCACCAGCGAAAACAAATGTTTCCTCCAAATTAATCACAGATGTCCGTGTGATTGGGTAGTCAATGTGATTGTGTACTATACAATCATACGGACCGCTGTGATTGATTTTTAGGAAACATTTAATTTGTTTCCACTGCCGGCGGAAGTAACCTTGTTCTCTTTTTGAAATTATGACAACCAAAATTCAGAAATTTTCTCCCCTACGTGAGATTACCGATTACCGCTTTTCCAATCAATCAAACAAATCAAGCCTGGAGTTTTCCAATATTGGTTTTGAGTAAAAAGTTCTACACAGTCGTTTAAAAAGAAAAGACTTTTTGGCTACGTACCAAATTTCGCCAATCAAACAAATCAAGCCCGGAGTTTTCCAATATTGGATTTGAGTAAAAAGTTCTACACAGTCGTTTTCGCCAAAAAAAAAAAATTTTATTTTAAATTTAGTCTTGCATTTTAGAATGTAGCTACAGCTAATCACATTTGAATCGAAGTTGATTATGACCTCAAACCACCAAAAGGACGCATTTCAATTCAGCAAATTAATGTTACAGCTAATACCCCTGTACCAGCTCATTCAATGTGCAATTGAGACATTTTGTTTTGTTTAATAGAAGACATTATGTGAAGACCGCCGTAGCACAATGAGTTGATATTCACAAAATACGAATTTCATTTGATTCCCTCGAAACACAATGAGTCGATATTCTCTCAATGCCCACATCTACTTGTCAATAAAGGAGGCTCGTATGAACTAGCGTGATCAAATCCATTTTTCCTTCACACAAAGATAATTTTTTTTTTTAAGAGCAAAGCATAATATTATTAACCTTTGATAAAAATACAAAGACTAATAAAACAGAGGGCGTGAAGACAAAACCATGGCCCCTTTCCTACAAACCACAATTTTATTTTATTTTTGAACAGCAGAATTTTATAACCTTTGAAAATGAATTACAAAGATTAAATGATCCAAGCAATGAGGCATCAAAATGAAGAAGGGGCAGACCCACAAAGAAGACTCCCCTCACATCAAAAGGCACCTGCCGCTAGGAACCAATAGCTCATAGATATCGGCATCACAACGAAAGTGAAACGTCTCAACTAGGTTGGCACCCAACACATTCGATAATCATATGCCACATGAGGCCAAGAGAGGAATGGATGACAAGAGATCAACCTAACTCCATCAAAGAAACCTAAACAAGATCGATGTAATAAAACACAATCCAAACTTCAGCTAGAATGATCAGACCACCAAAAGATGAAAACTCTGCCATCGGTCTGAGATAATGAAATTGGTAAGTCACCAGACTTGATGGCATAGGGCAACCATGAAGAAAATCTTGCCGCTGATAAGTCACACAAAGATAATCTATTATTAAAAGACATGCATTTTTTGAATTGCGGAAAGTGGAAATGATGTACAAGACTATAAGAAGTTGATAAATCCTCTTGAAATGTATTAGGAATGTTAGGACTTGTTGAGTCTGCTGATAATGCTCGGAACGTTCTTGAATTTGAGAAACTTAACAATGAAACAATTCCAGTCCTCACTCCTCACTGCAAGTCCTGTTTAGCTAATTTTCCCCCCAAAAAAGTTTTCAAGATACGTTAAGCTAAATGCTAATATTATTCACGTAATTGAGACGATGTTGAGATTTCACAAACTTGAAATTTCAAAATCTTGTTGTTCATAGTTCGGCCCCACGTTAACAATCCGTCCCTGCTTCACAGCACAACTCCATTCTTTTGCTGGCTTTTGTCACCTTGTGTCTCTTTATGACCCCTCTCTCTCACACTCCGTACTCAACCAATTCGAAGGATATTCAGTAAATTATTGTCTTGTTTTGTTGTTCTTTCTGTTTTCCTATTGTTCCTAAATCCCTGCTATTAGAGCTAGCTTCACGGCTTGGAAGAGTTAATTATGAAAGTGATTTTCACACTCCTTTTTTTTTTATAACCTAACTCTATTTTTCTTCTTAGTATTTGTATATTTACATAATTAGCCTTGAATCAGTGAATTTTCTTATAAGGGTAGTATTTTAAATGCACATCACAAAATGATAAAACGAGGAGTGCAATTTTCAAAAAGGAGAGTGTGAAAATCAATTAATTTTATTTAAAAGTACTCCGTATATTTTGGGGGAACTTTTTTTAATTTTTTGAGGTAATTTTTTTTACATTCATCTCACAAATCGATAAAGAACAGAAATTTAGGAAAAATAAAAACACTAAGGGTGTTTTGGCTAAATAATTATGCTGAATTATTTTTGTTTTCATTCAAGATTTTATTGCATTTGATAGTTAATTTTTTTTAGTTATAAACCAAACTAAAGACAAAATAATTCAAAAAGTCTGTATGTTTTGCATTATTTTTGTTTAAGATTTTGATAGTAATTTTTTCATTTTCAGATTCCTCTTGACCAACTTATAATTCTTGAAAAATCAACACAAAACTAATAAATTTTGAATAAGAATAGTAAAAGTAATGTGCCTTAATTATTTAGCCTTTCCCAACTCTCGTCCACACCAAAGAAAAAGGTCCGATCCTTTATACTCTGTTCACATTAAAAACTCCCATTCTAGTTTTTCTGGCTAGCAGATTCGATTCCTTCACTCTTCTCGCAGGTAATTCCTATCTCTCTATCTCTCGACACCCGACCACACAAGCATGTCCGCGCTTATTTATTTTGATGTACAGTAAACTTGCAAATTGCTGATATGATATTAGCTTAATTATGATAATACGAATTAGATTAAGGGTGAGGGAAAGAGCAATGGGCCTGTAATTGGGAAGCGAAAATATCTTTTACGATTTCGATTCTTGAATGCTCCTAGATTTTTTTTCGATTCAAAGACTCGGGTATGAATCACCCCCAAATTATTTTCTGTACCTCTGACTTTGTCAATGCTTTTTGCATTGCGAGTTGGGCTCACGCTAAATATGTAATGTAATCTGGTTTCTGCTACTGGTAAATAATTATGATGATAGTATTGTTCGCACGGAACATCCAATATGTAATTTGAGTTGTTTTTGTGTTGATAGATTTATTTTTCTCGAATGGGCAATGTAGCATCTCTGTTGTGCTCAGAGCCAGCTCATAGATTTTGGAGGCCTAAATCGAACTTATTAAACAATCCCACCCTATATTTTGCATACAAAAATTGGTCAATAATGAGTCTTTATAAAAACCATTACAAAAGATTTACCATTACAAAATGCAAACCTATAGTAGGAGAATCCATTCCAATCGTGGTTGAATGTTCAATTCGCTCAAAACAGAGTGAGGTACTAAAATTAGGAGCGCTATGGTTGGAAATTGAAAAACTAACAAATAAATATAGCTACAACAAATTGTAATATCTGAAAGAAAGCGAGGCAAATTTCTTCTTAAAATTATCACATATGTAAAATGATATTAGACTTTATAGAGTCACCGGATGTGCACTTTACCATCTCACCCATCAAATTATGTAGAAACGTAGCAAATAGAGAGAGGGTTACTTTGGTGAAATTTTAAACGAAATTCTACCGAATATGCTCTCACGTGATCATAGTCGGTCCCCACATTGGTGACCTTGGTTTGGATCATCTTCCACTTGTCAATGATTTTATATAACCAGAAAAAAGATAGAGAAAAAGAAAGCTTCTACCAACATTCTAACTTTCTTTTCTTTTCTTTTCTTTACTTTGGCATTTTCTTTCCTTCCCTACCTTTTTAGTTTAGCCTAGTAAATTTTTTATCGAAAAAAAAAAAAGAAAAGAAAAGAAAAGAAAAGCGGTTTTTTTTCAACCCACAGGCCTAAAAACAATAGAGAAAATAAAGGACCCAAAAGGTCCTAACAAAAACAAGAAAAGAAAAATTAAAAAAATAATAAATAATAAAAGGCCCAATATTTAACATTAGGGTTATTTTTGTCAGCTTTTCAACAAAAATTGTGAGAATTTATTATTCGTCTTAATGAGAGGGATCGAAAAGCTGTAAAAATAGGAACTAAAACAATTGAAAACTATTGGTCCAAAACAATTCGTCTTTAATATTCTTTTTTATTTTGCTATTGGTCAAATTTAACAGCGTGAGAGGGAGACAAGAAATTACCCCTATTGTTGGCGTTTGCCATTTTTCATGTGTACATAGTGTGCCACGGTCCATACTTCATACCCACTCGATCTTGTCTTGTAGATCCAAAAGCTAATTACTCCAAAATTATCTGGGCCCAATAATAACTAAGAATGGAATAGAAACAATCGTAGAGAAGTAAAAAAAATTTCCTTTTATCTGAATCACAGCGAAGTAATTTTAGTTCTAAAATTTATGAGACAGATCCATCTCGCTTTCGTAAACAGAGAGGGATAGTGAAATATTAGGCGGCGGCGGCGGCGGGGAGGGGGCATTTTTACGTGGGAAGTGGCTAGCCTAGCTTATTTAGGAGGTCAGCAAATTGACGCATAGCTAAAAATTAAAATCCCTGCTGGTGTAGATATTTGCAAGTGCCTGTAACTATGCTTATAAAGGACACAGCTAATTGAAATCCCAAAGGCCACAACACCCCAAACACTAAACACCACACTTCAACATAAACTTGTTAAATGGGCAGTCTAGAATCTGGCCATGGCATAGAAAACGGTTCAACCCACATGTTGAACCCACTTGACCCGGAGGAATTCAGGAGGCAGGGACACATGATCATAGATTTCCTTGCTGATTACTACAAAAACGTCGAAAAATATCCGGTTCGTAGCCAAGTCGAACCGGGTTATCTCTCAACCCGTCTGCCCGATTCGGCTCCTCTCGATCCGGAACCCATTGAGACAATTATACAAGATGTGGAAAACCATATACTCCCGGGTATAACCCACTGGCAAAGTCCAAACTACTTTGCCCACTTCCCATCAAGCGGAAGCATAGCGGGTTTTTTGGGAGAAATGGTTGGTACCGGTTTAAATGTGGTCGGGTTCAATTGGGTATCGTCACCCGCCGCAACCGAGCTAGAATCCATAGTCATGGATTGGTTTGGAAAAATGCTTCAACTTCCAGAATCATTCCTTTTTTCAGGTGGCGGTGGGGGTGTCTTACAAGGGACCACTTGTGAGGCTATTTTGTGTACTCTAATAGCCGCAAGAGACCAAGTTTTGAACCGGGTTGGGAGAGGGAGCATCGTGAAGCTTGTCATTTACGGGTCGGATCAAACCCATTTCGCACTCCAAAAGGCTGCCCGAATCGCCGGAATCAACCCGGCAAATTTCCGGGCCGTCCCAACAACGAAGTCTAACGAGTATGGATTGGCTCCAGCCGCCTTGGAATCAGCAATTCTGTCTGATTTGACTGTTGGGCTAATACCACTTTTTGTATGTGCCACTGTCGGGACGACTTCATCAACTGCTGTTGATCCGGTGGGCCCTCTTTGTAACGTGGCGAAACGTTATAGTATGTGGGTCCACATCGATGCTGCCTATGCCGGAAGCGCGTTAATCTGCCCTGAGTTTCAACATTTTATTGACGGTATTGAAGGTGCCAACTCCTTCAGCCTAAATGCACATAAGTGGTTCTTTACAAATTTGGATTGTTGTTGCCTGTGGGTAAAAGACCCAAATGCCCTTATTAAAGCCCTCTCAACTAATCCTGAGTGCTTAAGAAATAAGGCTACTGAGTCAAACCGAGTTGTGGATTACAAAGACTGGCAAATACAATTGAGCAGGAGATTTAGAGCAATGAAGCTCTGGCTCGTTCTCCGGAGTTATGGAATTGTCAACCTCCGAAATTTGATCCGAAGCCATGTCGATATGGCAAAGCACTTCGAAGGGCTTGTGAGAATGGACAAGAGGTTTGAGGTGGTTGTTCCTAGGAACTTTGCTATGGTGTGTTATAGGGTTTTGCCCTCAGCCATTGGTGATAGTTTGAAGTCGTGTGACGAGAACCTTGTGAATGAATTCAACCGCAAATTGTTGGCGTCAGTCAATGAGACAGGGCGAGTCTACATGACTCATGATGTGATTGGAGGGGTGTACATGATTCGATTTGCTGCTGGTGCGACTCTTACGGATTACCGACATGTTAATCTAGCATGGAGTGTCGTCCAAGACTGCACAAATGTCATGTTAATTAAATCCTAGTCATGGTTCGTTTTTTAGCGGAATAGTTTTTAGCAAATAAGATGTTATAACTTTTTCCTATGTCTTATTTTGGGGCAGATGTCAGTACATCCTAGGGTTTGGAAGGTGGAGAAAAACTCTAATTTCTCCCTTTTAGGATATTGTAATAAAGTTATACAGCATAACAATATATGCAATATGTCAATGTGGCGTTACTTCATTAGAAATCATAAAATATTAATATACGCGATTACCAATAAAATTGTGTTACATTAGCATGTTGTGCACAAAGGGAGAGTCAAATCCATAGATTCTATCTAGTATTAAAGTTCATTAGCATGTTGTGCACAATGTTATACAAATTGTTGTATTCTTATAGCCATTTGCATTCTTTTCAAAAGCTTATTTTTATTGTCATTTTTTCTATGAGGAAATAGCTATGAAACAGCATAATTACAAGAGTACAAACGAGAATAGTCCAGGATAATAGGACATGTGCAGTCTGTATGTCAACTGTTCCTTCATCTCTACGGCGGACCTGGGGTCTTCGTAGTTATCCAATTCACTATACCCCGTAATGACCTCAATTGTGAGTCCTCTAAAATCTTCATTTGAGATCAAAACCATTCATTTTTTTCAGGAATGTTGATCACGTTATAGGTACAAGAAAAATCATTACAAATCGGCAGACGCACAATTGAGACAAATTGTCATACAGTTTATTCTCTAAATGATATTGGTCATTCATTTTTGTAAAATAAATAGTGTCCGATCATATGGCTTCCAATATCCAATCAATTTGATTTTTTACATGAATGATCTAGTCAACATTTTTGACAAATTGAACGGTTTCGATCGCAAATACGAATTATAAAGGACTCACAATTGAGGCCACTACAAAGGTGTAGTGACTTAAGACTCAAGACTTGAGTCACTACGGAGACCCCAAATACCCCTACGGCTAATATCATACTAACACAAAACCTCTATATTCACTATAACTGGAAAATGGGCAAAAGATGCCAACTCTTGCTTAGCTAATAAGAGATGAGCCGGCTCTACAAAATTGCAGGCTCCTTCGAGATTCTGAAGAAAACTAACTATGAGCTCATGGTTCAGATTTTCCCACTATATCCATATCAGCATTTAAATAAGGCTTAATTACAGATTACCCCTTTAACTATCACTCTTTTTCACTTTGCCCCATTCATCTAAAAACCCTGCACTTTGCTCCCTTAATCTATTATTTAGTATCACTCTTTTTCACTCAGCCCCTTAAATTTTCCTTATTTATATCATTACACGTATATAAGTTTCCAATTCCCATAATTACTGGAATTGGTTAGCCCTATATAAAAGGGATTTTGTTACTATTTTGTAGTTTAATACAATAAATCTCGAAAATATCTCCTCTCTCTCCTCCTCCTTCTCTGGTAGCTAGGCGTGGCGCCGGTGAAGTCAACAGCAACATCCTTGGCGATGGGACGATCAAAGTGGTGATGGGGAAGTCAACAACGAAGTTGACGAATGATCCAAGTGGTGGTGGTGGGACAATCGGAGAAGACGGCGGCGACCTTATCTGATGACATACTAAGCCCTTTGTTTGATTTTTTATTATCTCTTTTCAGTTGGTTACAAAACATGATTAGCCCTTTGTTTTGTTTTGTATGGAGGTGGTGGGTTCCAAATCTTGTTAATGGCGGCGTTTTTTCTCCGATTCAATGGTGTTTTTTTCCCAATTCAATAATGGTGTTCTTTTTCGATATAATAAAAATGGTAAATCAATAAATCATGTTCACATGCCCTTGAAAATATGGTTATTTTATACAGTGAATATGATTTATTGATTTACCATATTGGGTGATTTGATATAGTAAAAGTTGTAAATCAATAAACCATATTCACTATATGAAATAAATACTTAATTTTTGAAACTTAAGTATGCCATTTGTTTTTTATTTGGTGCTTCGGAAGATTAATATGCCATGATTTGTTCCTATTCAATTCGAACAATAATCAATTCAACTTTTTTATAGAACAAAAAATAAGAACTATTTTTTATTAAATTATTAGATTTGTATCTCTTTTTAACCATACGGTTATGCACTTAGGAATCCATTTTCTAAAAGATTCTGTCTTTCCTGCTTTCCTGGGTAAGTTGCTTATCAAACCGAGGCTCAGTTTCCCTCGCCATTTTGGCCAGCACTTCTCTTGAGTAAGTTGCTTATCAAACCGAGGCTCAGTTTCCTGCTCTTTTCATCTCTTTCCTACAAGTAATTGAAGCTTAAGTGAACGAGAAAAAAGTAGAGAAGTCAGAATCTTACATATCAGTTAACAGGCACCAAAAAGTGTTGTACCCAATTTGATGTGAGACGGTAAAAGCAACCAACAACATAAGTTAGTCTACGACTAAGAGATCCTAGCAAAAAAGATGCGAATAGAACTAGAAAGGAACTAGAGGAGATATAAAATATACATAATGCTAGGATGAGTAACAACATGATAGACTAGCAATTGCTTGCTCATACGATGGAACTTCTTTCAGATCATCAAGGAAACCAAGTTAGTATGTCTCAGACATTGATCATATGGTCGAACACAAATATTTTCTCCCATAACAGCTCCAAAATAAAGCTACTTACTAATTTGTAGTTAGCTAATTATCAAATTACCGCTATCATGCAAAGTTAGAAGAGTGGGGCGAAATCCAGCTGTAATCTACTTGCATTGTCCTGTTCCATTTAAACAGTCATTCATAACACTACACAAGGATCATACAAGTAGTCAAAGAAATAGTAAACGAAAGAAAAAAAAAATCAAGAGCTTGAAGAGCCACTTCTGAGCAAGATATGATAAATTGAGAACCTTGCATTATCACAGGAAGGCAAACAAGAAAAACTTTGCCTACCAAGAAAGAAATTAGCTACTACTAGAAGAAGAGAAAAATCAACCACCGAAAGGCATTGAAACTAAGGATCATAGAGATAAAAAAAAAACACATAAAGAAAATAACAATGATGTCGATGAGAGGATAACTCACTAACCAACATTATTAATACCCATAGAATTCTATTAAAGCCATGCAAATTTTCACCCTTTCATCTAATATTCATCAAACTTTTCAAAAGACTCTTTGTTTTTTTCTCAATAGAATTCGTGGTTTATAATAACAGTAGCCCCTAGCATAAGTCATAATCAAAATCAACACTCATATGTCTTCAACGATCAAAACATAGTGGAGATTATCAAACATCAAAACATAGTAGAGATTGCTTGCTTACCCAACAAAGTCATTTTTCCAGATCCGTTTTCCGATTCGTGATCGATTATTCACATCGAAATTATTTGTGATAACTATGACACCATGAGCTCTTCGTCCTCTTAGATGCCACAGCGGAGACTGTTTGATTCCTTTGCGTACTTGGGTGGACAAAAATCCTAGGTTGCCTATCTCATCAGAAGCACTAGTCCAGGTGTTCCATGACCAACACATAATTTTCAACACATAAAATACCAAACTTGCAGAACTTCCCTAGTAATCCATCTTTAAGGACTCCAAAAGATGCTAACCTCAGCACCCTCGCTCATCGATGTCCAACTGACAAAATACAATCTATTTACCGCGGGTTTTCTACAAAATCAAGTACTATATGCTAAAGCCACCTATAATCTGTTTTGCAGAATACCAAAAGAAGGTTCTACCAAAAACATAGTCTATTATGTCTCCTTTAGAATGTGAAAACATAGATAATACGCTTAAAACTAGAACTACTAAAACAAGTTGATAATATATAGGAGCAAAGGTTATTGCATACAAAAGCAACGACTTTCAATTAACGGCAAGTGGGACTCGAACCAATAAGCATTATTTAATATTAATACGATAGTAAGAACTAAGAAGGCTTGGACTCCTGGGGCATTTTTTCAAACAGTTGGTGACATCCTTCTGAGAAACCGTACAACACCGTTTTCCTTAGTTGACAGGGCTTGAGAAGGGGCCTTAACCAGAAAATATACCGAATCCAATTGAAGGGCCCTGCCGTAGCCCCAATTAGCTCGCTGGTATCCCCTACCCCAGGCATTTCGACCACCATTACAGAATTAATAATCCGTATCCCTCTTAACAACATCAGTGAAGCAAAATTGATCGTCTTTCAATACAAATTAGCAAGGCCATGATATTGGTGCAGCCATTGATTCCCATATAAATATAGGATCATAAATGAGAATAAGAAAAAAAATGAAGTCGTACCAAACCTGACCTAGAAATTTCTCCAAACGTGGGGTAGTGACCGGCGAAGATTGTAGATGTAACATGAACTAGATTTTGGTGCTAACTTTGATTTGCAGAGAGACAAAGAGAGAGCCAAAACCAGAACGATCCGTGACATCAATTGAGGGATTGCGTGCAGAGGCAACAAGATCTCGCGCTGCTGTTAATCAACGATGGCAGTTCACAGAGAGAGAGAGAGAGAGAGAGAGAGAGAGAGAGACGGCAGTTCTCAGAGAGAGATAGACATCACGGGGCTAGACAGGCCACCGATTGTGGTAAAGAGATGGGGTTTTTTTTTTTTTTTTTGCAAAGTCTGGAAGAAAAAATTACCGGCAAAATTTTTATTTTTAGAACTGCAATTACCCGTGAAACTGAAACACTATTTGGGTTATGTATTTGCCACAGGTTTCACAATACCGTCGCAAGGAAATATTTTTTTCGTAGCTTTTGCCACGGGGAATGTACCCATCGCAAATAATACCTACTAAAAACTTAAAATTTTAATGCCAAAATTTCTGGGCACTTAAAATGGCCTTTTGCAACGGCAAAACTCCCGACGCAAATGCTCTAGTTGTTTATAGTATTCTTTCTTGTAGTGATATAGAAATATGATAGAATACACAGATTCAATATATATATATATTAAATCGCAGTGGTATTTTATTTGAAATCGAATAAAACATTACTAGAAATAGAAAAGAAAAATGGAATATGTTGTGATAGGTGATGTTTTTTCTACTAATTTGTCAAGATCGAGGAAAAAATACACCTAATTGAAATCTTCAAATTGACTAATTAAATAAAGTATACAAGAGAAACCAAATTTCAGTCATTTGTTTATTAATCTAGATCCTCATACTCATAAGCCGACCAACCATTAACCATCTTTTCATCTTCTTCACTCTCTTCATCCAGAAAATCCTTTAAATCGCTATTTACATAATCTGACCAATGATTAACCTTCTCTTCATCTTCGTCATATTCTTCACCCTCTTCATCAAGAAAATCCTCAAAATCGCTATTTACATAATCTGACCAACCATTAACCTTCTCGTCATCTTCTTCACCCTCTTCATCCATAAAATCCTCAAAATCGTTAGTTACATAATCCGACCAACCATTATTTTTTGTCTTCATCGATATCCTCATCCTTAACTAATGAGAATATAGATAATTCCTAAAACTATAATCTACATAATCCCTAAAATCTTTATCCCACTCTTTTGAGACTTGCTTCTTTTTTTTGAATTTTTTTTTTCCGATGTAAGCTTTGATACCATCTACGCGGTGATCCAGATAATCCATAAAAATTTGCATTAGTTTTTTTTTAAAATATCCATTATGTTTTTGACATGATTATCTAGATTAGCCCAAGCTTCTTCTTTCAATTCATCTAAAAGAGGATCATCTATATCAGTCTAGCCATCTTCGTCTATTTCATTATCACTACAATTTTTAAAATTATCAAACATTCGTGCCCTCCATTTAATAGATTTTTTTTTGTATATAACACAAAAAACGAAGGAAGGGAACCATTATTGTAAAGAAACTTACTAGGCTAGCCATATCAGTAGGTGTGATCCAAACGCATTCAAGTGTTTGATATTTACCAAAATATATGTGATTGTCCCGATAAGAGATTGGCTTTATTCTTCCAGTTTCTTGTTTATAGTTTAAAAGAAATATAAAGTCTCCCTAAATTATATCCCACCCTTTTTATTGAAGCCTGTAGAATTAAGTTATCAATGCCACTGATAGAATCAGCGAAACCCTATTAAATCGTTTAATAAAACATTATAACACAAAGATGGTTTTTCTTTAAACTTTGGATTATTTATTTGAGAAAATTTCAAAAAAACACCTGACCTTTTCCCAAAATCACAAATAGACACCTGAGCTTTTCATTTTGTCAAATAAACACCTAGACTATCTTAAACGTCATCAATTCCACCCCCACCGTCCACTTCCGTTAAGAATCAAACAGAATCCGTCCCTCAATCACACTTTTTCCCCTTAGAATTGACCAAATTCTCAATTTTAGCCCTTGAATTTTTTTCCCAATTTCGACCTCCCTCTCTCTAGATCTCCTCTCTCCTCTACATGGGGATTCTTGAGACATTATTTGAGAGCTATGTATGGAGAGATTGTGTACGGAATTTTATTATTTTTTGTACTTGTTTTTTTTTATTATTTGTACTTCTTTTTTTTTCAATTTTCAATTCTTTTTTTTTTTACACAAATTTTTTTTCAATTTCCAAAATTTATCCGGTTAGATAAACAAGGACTCGAAAATCACACAAAATTTTCAAGAAAATTTTGATATTTTTTAATTATTTTAGGTACTTATTTTTTTTCCAATTTCCAATTCGTTTTTATTTTATTTTAAAAAAGGGTATATTGTAAGCAAAAACGAATTGAAAATAACATAAGTACAAAAAATAAAATAACATAAGTACGAATTGAAAATAACATAAGTACAAAAATATTTTTAAAAAAATCAATTTTTCTTGTAATATTTTCAAGTCATTGTTTATCGGACTGGAAATTTTTTGGAAGGAGGGTGTTATTTTTTTGGTTTTTTTTTTTTGTGGAAAATACTGTAAAAAAAAATGAACTGGAAATTGAAAAAAAATAATTACCAAAAAATAAATAATAAATATTCATTTTTTCTTGAAATGTTTGTATTATTTTCAAGTCCTCGATTATCAGACCGGATAAATTTTGGGACGGAGGGAGTAATTTTTTCGGTTTTTTGTTTTAAATACTGGAAAAAAAATTGTAAATTGAAAAAAAAAAGTACAAAAAATAATTTAAAAAGTATTGAATTTTCTTAAAATTTTTGTATTTTCAAGTCCTCGATTATCAGACCGGATAAATTTTGGGATGGAGGGAGTAATTTTTCTTTTCTTTTTTTTGAAATACTGTAAAAAAAAAAAAAGAATTGTTAATTGAAAAAAATAAGTACAAAAAATAATTAAAAAATTAATTTTTTCTTTAAAAAATAAGTACAAAAAATAATAATAATATATTGAAATTTTTGTATTATTTTCAAGTTCTCGTGTATCGGACCGGAAAAATTTTGGGTAGGAGGAAGTAATTTTTTTGTTTTTTTTAAATACTAAAAAAAATGAATTGAAAATTGAAAAAAATAATAAAGTTTCCTACACAATCTCTACCATACATAGCTCTCAAAGAATGTCTCTAGAATCCCTATGTAGAGGAGGGAGGAGATCTAGAGAGAGATGGGTCAAAATTGGGGAAAAAACATTTCAAGGGGTAAAATTGAGAATTGGGTCAATTCTAAGGGGAAAAAGTGTGATTGATGGATAGATTCCGTTTGATTCTTAACGGAAGTGGAGGGCGGGGGTGGAATTGATGACGTTTAAGATAGTCTAGGTGTTTATTTGGCAAAGTGAAAAGCTCAAGTGTCTATTTGTGATTTTGGAGAAAGGTCAGGTGCTTTTTTTGAAATTTTTCCTATTTATTTTAGGCACCTCCTTTGCCATATGGATAGTTCTACCCCTATCCAATTCAGGATAGAACTAGTTGTTTTATTTAATATATTTATTTCAATAAGAATTGGAACAGAAAGACATAGGCGTTGTCATGTCGACCATGTATTTTTTTTAATATATAGCTCTATCCCATAAAATCACTAAATAATATAGAAGGGCAATCACAACAACGTACAACGGTGTCCATTATTCTAGTTTGACACTTTTTTCTAAAAAAAAATACTTAACATACAAAAGCAATAATCAGAATTCTATTGGGGCTCTTTTGCGATAAAAAAACTAAAGAAAGAACGGTCCAAGGACGTTTATGTATATTTTCTAAGTGAAAAGTCTAATATAACATATAATCTTATGCAATGTTTCTAGAAACACTTAATTATTTTGCTGCTAATACTATTACAGGTCCCAATTGATTCAACAATTGGATCAGAACGATTTATCGCCTTATTAGTATAGGGTTTATCTTTTTATCTTTTTAACCATAGGTCTTCTTTCGGGAACATTATGGGCTAGTGAAACACGGGGATCATATTTGAATTGGGACCCAAAGGAAAGTTGGGCATTTATTATTTGGACTGTACTCACAATTTATTTACATACTCAAACAAATACAAAATAGCTCCCTGGACATTCTGCAATTGTGGCTTCTATAGGGATTTATCATAATTTCGATATGATATTTTGGGGTCAATCTTTTAGGAATTGGGCTAAATAGTTATGGTTCATTTCCAATAACGTCTAAGTGAATTCAAGAAAGTCTTTGACGAATCTAAACAAAATAAAAAGGTATAATAAAATAAAATAAAAAATCGTGTAAGTGGGCGAGAACGTATCCATTTGAATCACATGGTTCTTAGAAAGACCAAAAATATCTAATTAAAACAGAAGAAAGAAAGACTTCTTTTCTACATTGTGCGACAAACAATTTACAAAAACCATATGGGTTCATTTTTTCTAGATATGTGGGAGTGCCTATTCAAGCTACCGCCTCGGGAGCACACCCACTTTGGAAGCTCCTTGCAACTAAGCTTAGAACTACCTGGCAGCTTGTGGGTTTGGTTGCCAGCAGCAACAGCGGGAGTGGAGGAACAGTGACTGATGGATTTGGTGATCACCGGACTGGTGATTCGTTGTTTCAGATGGTTAGGGTTAGGTTACGGACCTAGGTTAGGCTTGGCCCATAGGTGTGGGCCCTTGTGGGATTTTGTGTTTTCGGGCTTGGCCCATTTAGGTGTTGTTGGTATCTTACCAACATGATGTATTTTAAAATCGAGAGGCAGGGAGGTAGGTTAAGTATTTGCGAGTAGCAGTAGTAGGAGTAACTCTGAACTTCTCTCAATGCATTTCTTTTCATATTGTATTGATTTAATCTTTGGCTCCCTTGGGATTAATGAAATCTTTCTTTGCTTTTCAAAAAAAAATTAATTTATCTTCATGAAAACTACCTAGAAAAAAAATAGAGAGAATAAGTTCGACCTTGTCAACGGATAATTAAAGAACAAAATCAGGGTAAATACCAATACCTATTACCGGTAAAAAAAATAAAATAAAGATCAAAACAAATAATTCTCGTGGTCCAAAATAAAAAATAAAAAAGAAGAGTTTGGAACATTAAAAATAACATGTATCCATAGAGCATCCAATGTAACATATGTAATAAATAACTAGGAGTTAATATATCATTCCAATTGCCATTACAAAAGCAATTAGTATTTTTTGCATAAAAATATTTTTTTGTTGGTAATTAGACCAAAAAAGATTGTTAGTTCTGTAACAAAACCACTCATACCCGGTAACACAAGAGAAGTCATTGAAAAGCTAATGAACATCGTGAAAATTTTTGGCATTGACATAGCTATTCCGCCTATTATGTCGAGATAAGCAAGACGGATTCCATATTTCCATATCATAACTCATTCCTGCCAAGAAAAAAAGTGCAGCACCAATAAATTAAGCCACGAGAGATTATTTGTAAAATGGCTTTGTTGAGTCTTGTATCGATTATAGAACCAATACCTATAACAAAATAACCCATATGATATACAGAGGAATATGCTATTCTTTTTTTTTTTTTAAATTACGTTGACCAGGAGATGTTGAAGCTACATAGAATATTTGCGTTGTGTCTACTATCATTAACCAAAGAGAAAATATAGAATGGGCGTGCAGTAATAAATTCATATATATTGACTCAAACCAACCCATACGCTCTCATTTTTAATAAGATTCTAGCTAAATGCATACAAGTACCATAACGCGCTTCTCCATGGGTATCTTGTAACCATGTATGTAAAGGCATAATCGGCCATTTGCCAGCAAAAGGAATAAAAAAAATCTAAAATAGAATATTATTTCCAAGAGGTTGTTCAAACAACCACCCTTCTCAAAGGCTAGAACCGCTAGTTTGTGAATGTGTCTTATGTTCAATGATTCGTATACGCACAGTTTGCAACTGTTGCAGTATAACATATAGATATGTCAACAGTTTCCACCTCCACAAAAAGCAGAGGAAACAATTTTTTTGGTAAAAGTGTAAAACTTCGGATCCGGATCCTCTATGATAATTTCTCTATGAGGATCTTGTGAGGGTTTTGCTGTGGGCATGACAACACACCAAAAAAGAGATCAAATGGCTCACAACCCTCTTCCGTTAATGTTTATTCTTCTCTGCTAGTGTTAATTACCTCAAATTTCGAAGTGGCTTAATTTTTTTTCTTTATTCACTTCTTTCCCAGGTTTGTTCTTCTTAGTTACCTCAATTTCAATTAGCTTAATTTTTTTCTTTTCGGAAAAGGCTACGATACACCAACACTTATTTGGGTGTATATGATACACACCCCTACAAAAGTTATGATTTTTTTTTTATAAAAGTTACGAGACACACTAAAATATTACGAATCATAGAAAATGTTACGAAAAACTAAAAAATGTTACGATTGCCAATGAGGTGACACAATCTGAACCATACAATAGGTGCATATGGTACACACCTTTAATGGGTGCGTATTATAGTCATTTCCTTTTCATTTATTCAATTTTTTTTCCCAGATTGTTGGATTCTCTATTACCTCAATTTTTTGGGTCTTGTAAAAAATCATTTGAATTAGATAACTGTAACAATCGATCTAATTTTCTCAAAATTTTCATTCAAAAAAAAAACATTAACGAAAGGAAGACAACTGCCGTTTGGTGGTTTGCCATTCCGTCAACTTTTTTCCTATTAAACCACGCCATTTTGATTTAGAAACAAGGAGGGGCGTTTGTGAGCCATTGGATATCCTTTTTAATCCGTTGTCAAGCCCTCAACAAAACTCTCACAATATCCTCACAGAGAAATCCTCATAAAGGATCTGGATCCGAAGTGTTACACTTTTACAACATGCGGAAGAAACAATTAAAGCCTAAGGTTTTGCACTCGAGTTATTGTCACACATTTATTAGACAATAATTGTTAGGAAACTCGCAAAGTGTGAAAATCCTATAGAGTCCTTCTACAGGCACATCCATTCGGTCACATACCAACCACACCCACTCGTGTGGGACCTACTTCGAGGTCCCACACGAATAATCGGAATCGCTTAATTTGTTTAAAATATTTTTTTTAAGGGTTTTTGAAAAAAAATCAGCTCAATCAGATATCGGAAAAAGCTTGATAAGTTTGTTAAAATTTTGGTCCGTTCAATTCAGGAACTGAAACTTTAATGAATGAATCGAGCTTTTACGGGTATCCGATTGAGCTGGTTTTTTTCAGGGACTCTTAGAAAAATATTCTAAACAAATTGAGCGGCTCCGATCAACCTGTGGGACCTCGAAGTAGGCCCCACATGAGTGGGTGTGGCTGGTATGTTTTTTTTTTTTTTGAACAGGTGTAGAATTGCAACAAAATCAGGAACAAATGGTCCGGACAAAATCTTACAAACTTGATTCAAATTGATTTAACAACAAATGTCTGCAACTAGAGTTCAACATTGTACAAGAATCAAAGGTTCCACCCTTGTCAAAATGAAGGGATACAGCTGTGCAAAAAAAAAAACCCAAAAATCCACTCCCGTTGATGGTAGAAGACTAGATTATGAGAGAGAAAAGAGAGAAAAAGGGAGTTCATACCAGCTGGAGAAGATCGCGACGATCGCGCACAATAGGAGTGAGCTACCAAATCGCGCAGGGGAAGGATGAAACACCGGGCGCAGGAGGAGGGAGGATGGCTATCGCGCAGGAGGGAGGAGGGAGATCGCCCCTCGATCGCGCACCAGGTCTGTAGAAAATGAAGGAGGAGGTAGGGCTTTGTCTGGTTTTAAAAGAACACGCATTTTTTATATGCGTGATCATTAAAGTTATTACGCACTCTTAAAGTGCGAGATCCATTTGATTTTTCATTTCAGATACGCGCGATTGTCGTATATACGGCTCCCGTATACGCTGATGTGGCATGCCAGATGGCATGTAATGTTCATATTGCATTTCAGAAATGCGCGAAAGGCTATTTTTTAAAATAGTTTGAAAAGTGTGGTAGATTGCGAAATAGTTTTGAAAAATGGGTTACTTTGATCAAAAGCTCCCACCTGGTTCTTTGTGCAATTTTTTTCGGTTGTTAACGTTTGGTAGAGGAAAAGGCATGTACAAAGAGAGAAGGAAATCATTGGGGCGGAAAATAAGGAGGTGAGGCGTGGTGAGTTTGCCGTCGACAAAGTAGAGAAGGGAAGACGCAATGATTTTTCGCTGGAGAAATGTTAGAACGGAGGAAGAGAGGATTTCATCGAGGTAAGCTCCACACGGTGGAAGAGGCGATTCGTGAAACAGATCTTGTCAAAGGTTCTTGAGAGTTTTTTTCCCCAAATAATTTTTATTTTAAAGGAATACAAAAAAGAGGGGCTTCTTCCTGCCCCAATTTATTTATTTATTTTTTATTTATTTTTTTTCAGTTTGAGGCTAAGCTGGGAGTATTTTAGGGGGGAGGTGAGGGGGTGAAGGTAAAATACCCAAGGTACCCTCCATTTTGACGGAGGAAGTGGACGGAGTTAGGTCCGGGGATTAAAACGACCCACATTTTAAACATTGGGGATTAAATTGGACAATTTTATACATTGGGGACCAAATTGTCCACTCTCACATACATTGGGGACCAAAAAGGTAAATAAGCCCTTATTAAACAGGCCCACCCTATATTTTACATACAAAAATTGGTCAATATGGAGTCTTTATAAAAACCATTACAAAAGATTTACCATTACAAAAGATTTACCATTACAAAATGCAAACCTATAGTTATCCAAAAATATACAACCGCTATAATATTTCAAAATCCATCATTTGAACATTTGTTTGTTATTTCACAATTGCCACCGCATGAATTTTGGACCCTAAATTCGAATAGTGCCAATTTTTTGTATGGAGGGCTTACACAAAAATTATACCGGGTTAGTATATATATGTAGGGTTCCTAAATAATTGGGGCTTTAAAATTTTGATTTTTTGGTGGGCCTAAAGCCCAAGCTTCTTGGGATTCATGTCCAATTAGCCGGCTCTGGCTGTGCTTGATTTTTTTGCTCCTATGATCTGTGTTGGTAATTTACTGTTTTGATATCTTAATTGGTTGTTAATTAGTTATCGTTCACTTGTATGCAAAAAGCATCAGACTATACGTGAACAGCATAAGAGTAAAAAAGTTACAACTTTGGTATCCTCAGGCTATGTTGGGTTTAAGGAATTGTGGAGGGAAAGGAAAGGATTAGAGAGAACACGAAGTGAACGATAAGTTAGACCCAATCTCCATGATCCAAACACAGCATTAGAGGTGCGCCTACGGTCTTGTGTATGTCAGTTTCTAGTTACTGGAGGTCTCCTTCTACGTTCTGTGATGACTTCTCGTTTGCACTCACATGGTGATTCTGTAATGATTTGTGCATCAGAGGTTACATGTCTGCTGAAGGAGTAACAAAAAGTTTCTTTTATTTTTTTTCCTGTTAGAATATCATCCTTGTTGCCCCTTTCTAAAACTGAAGAGCAAAGCGGTGAGATGTAACACTCTCGTGAGTTTGTAACCACATGAATTTCAATGAAGTCCACGTACTTCAGCAAAGAGAAAATGATCAAGACGTACATGGATAGTACAAAAAATGACGCGCTATTTTGTACTTGGTGCCTTATCTGTATGGTTGGCGAAGTTTTAAAAGAGGATTTTACAGCGTTTGTGTTATAAGCTGAAACCTTAGACTGAGCTAAGTTGAGGTGAGTATTGAGTTATGCTGGATTGTGACTAATTTGACGGACTGTGACTGCAAATTTTTTAACAGCCCATATTTATATTTTGAAGGGTTGTGATGTGCTCAATTTTGAAGTGCTGATATCTAAATAGTTGAGTCTAAAGGCCCAAAAGATGAAGATAAACCCCATCCAGAAATTTGAAAACATGAAGACCATGAAATCAAACCATAAAGAGAAGATTCACACACTGCAGAGTGCAGACTCAACCTGCGCAATAGAGCTCACACGAGGAACCAAAATAGACATTTTGTCCAGCACTAACAATTGCCTAAAGACAGGGGCGGCCCCATGTAGGGGCAAGGGGGTCAGCTGACTCCCCTGGGCCGGAAATCCTCCCTTTGCCATTATCCATCTGAGCATAATAGATTTTTTTTTTTCGATCTTTTCTTCTGTCAGCACTTCGCTGAATGGACTTTTAGTTTTCTATTCTTGCCATTACTTTGCTTTGTGCTTAGTTTTTGGCTTTCCCTCGATATACCCTTTGTTGAGTTCTAATAAAATTTTGTTGCCGAACAAGGAAAAAAAAAAAGAAACAAAACTTAGAGCTAGAGTTAATTAGAGTTTCTGTTATACATATGGACAAAAACCTTGGGTGACGTATATACTCACAAACAAGAGGGAAACTTTAGCATTATGTATCTACACAATCTCTCCAATATGATTTTTTTTTTTTTTTTTTGGATAATAGGAAGAGTTTTGTCATGCTAATCCATTGATCTCTTTGCCTTCTATGTTATGACAATTGGTACTTTTTTCAGATTTGGAGTTTTACATAGTGTTTTGTGTTGGGTACTATATTAGTCTATGTAATCCTTGGATTTTGACGAGTACCAATTAATTGAATAAAAAGACAGGAGGAGAGATATATGTATAGGGAGTGTGTGTTTGTTTGGCATTGTGCTCTACTTGGATAAGGAGTATGTGAAGTAAAAAGTCTTGGGCTTATTTCGTAGTTTATCATTATTCATTAGGTTTCTTCCCATCCATTCTCCCTCCAATCTGTGAGTCATGTTCAATGATAGTGCTATGGTATTCAACAGTAATTAGAACTTTGGGGTATGGATGTATGAAAAACTAGATTATTTTGCTTACAATTCCAGTTATTTGCTCACTGATTTTTACTTTTCTTTCAACTATGACTTCTTTAATATGTAGCATTTGTCCCTACACACATAATGTAAATGTTTATCTACAGGAGTAGTCAAGGGAGGTAGAAAATCTTATGTAACATTAAATGTAAGGATTGGAAATGGTTTTCTTTCATAAAAAATGGTAAAAATAATTTTTTTTTTGTTATTGTTGGGAAATTCTCCAAAAAGCTTATGAAAAGGGGCTAAACGGTGGAGTGCTCCATCAGATGAAGCTTTAAAATTAAAATTTCACTTAAGTTTGATGGAATAAAAGAGGACCAAAAGTTGGGTGCTTCACTTTATTGAGTTTATTGAATTGAAGTTGAATGGGCAGAGAGTGAGAAGAAGATGGTTGAATCGAAAACTAACATGGATGAAAAGAAGAAAACAGGAGAGCAAGAATTGTCTGCCTCGAGTTCTACTCCTCCGTGTATCGATCGACTCAGGAAAAGCTATCTTGTGCAGTAGGTTTTGATTCAGCCACCCTTAGTGTTTAAGATTTGAAACTTAAATCAAATAGGCTAAACTGTGATTTCTGTAATCTGAATTGGATTTGATCTATTTGGCAGATTTGTTTGAAGATTTGCTTTGAACCAAGTATTATTTCTTGTGGACACAGGTAAAATCTAAGATGAGAATCCGTTTGCACATATTCTAAGTGTTACACGATCAATCCAAGTGACTGAATTGGAATGTTTGTTTTAATTTTGCAGCTTTTGCAAGAAGAGCTTGCATTCTGTGGCTGAGAAAGGCGAGAAACGATGCCCCAAGTGTAGGCAACTAATCAGGTAACATATGTACCCGTTAACTTGTACCATGCTGTAAATTATAATTAAAATGATGGACTTCATTATCCGTACATCTCTCCTTGCATATCTAGCTAATAGGCAGGAGCATAACTGAAATATTTTTGGAGTTACCAAAAAGTTACTAATACATATACGAGAAACTCTTTTAGCCTACACGCGTTAGCTAAACCACTATAACCTGATTCTAAGGGGATTCACTATAGTGTTAAATGTATGGAGATTCATGGTTTTTTTTTTTTTTTAATCTTTCTTTACATGGATGTTTTGATCTTCAGTAGTGGGATTTCTACTGTGGCATGATTGACTGATGCAGTCAACAAGCCATTGAAGGCCCATACTGGATACCCGTAATATTGAGTGGGAACGAAAGCCTTAGTATCTGGAATAAAAAACCCAATAACCGAAATGCTTGATGTCGTAATGTTAGATTTCAAGTTTGTTTCAATTTATCAGCAGTTTTTTTAATACTCAACTTGTTAGACTATCATTTGCTTCTTGGCTCTTTTATGGATTGAGCTGAAATATAAAGTTAATGCTTAACAAGTAGGAATGTGATTTTGGCTTATACAGTTAACTAGAAACTGCTCACTACTTTGTTGCTTGGCGGTCTTGTGATGTATGTTAGGATAAAATTTTGTTCTTCCCTGTGATTGCAAATACCTATATAAATACATATTAGTGCCTCATTCTTGTGTATCTTCTTTTTCAGGTGTTTGTCGAGGACTAGAGCGAGTATCGATTGAGAAGTTGCAATATTTTGGATTCCATTTATTTTGCATTATTGTTATGTCTTAAACTAAACCAAGCTTCCTTCTTTGTTTGACATATTATTGGTGTGGCAAACTTTAGCTTTTATTTCGAACAATGTTATTTGGATCTCTCCTTTTGGAACTGAATGAATGGATCAGTTTATGCATGTAATTAGTTTTTGAATGAAAGAGTTCCTTTATGGACAGATTGTTTGAGGACATGGTTTGGATGTTTGGTGGTTGTTTTCTATGCCCAGAAAAATATAAATGCAGCTTTGTATGTGTAATTTTGGGAGGAAAAAAAAAGCCAGCACAATTGATCCTATGTTTGGATGTTTTCTTTTTTTGTGACAGCAGCAACTCAGATGCAAAAACTGGAGGTATATAGCAGTGCTATGGCGACGGCATTGTGCCGACTCAAAAGGAATAGTATTCGCGACGGCAAAGCCACCCGATGCTAATAATTATATATTTTTAAAATCTTTTTTAGTCAAGATTACAGCCGACTCAAAAAAGAATCTTGGCCGTCACAAATAATTTGCGACGGCCCTTGCCGACGCAAAAAACTTTTTGAGACCCCACCAACGACGTCCCCCGCATTGCCGTTGCATGGCCATCGCAAAAGACTATTAGCGTCGGCCTTGTTTTACCTTTTGCGACGGGGGGCTCTTGACGCAAAATCCCCTTTCTCTAGTAGTGATGTAATTTGAGTTGTTTTTGTGGTGATAGATTTATTTTTCTCGAATGGGCAATGTAGCATCTCTACTGTGCTTAGAGCCGGCTCAAAAATTTATGAGGCCTAAATCGAACTTATTAAATATGCCCACCCTATATTTTGCATACAAAAATTGATCAATAAGGAGTCTTTATAAAAACCATTACAAAATACAGACCTTTTTAGTTATCAAAAAATATACAACCACTACAATATTTCAAAATCCATCATTTGAACATTTGTTTGTTATTTCACAATTGCCACCGCATGAATTTTGGACCCTAAATTTGAATTGTGCCATTTTTTGTATGGAGGGCTTACATAAAAATTATATTGGCTTAGTATATATATGTAGAGTTCCTAAATAATTTGGGGCTTTAAAATTTTGATTTTTTGGTGGGCCTAAAGCCCAAGCTTCTTGGGATTCATGTCTAAGCCGGCTCTGGCTATGCTTGATTTTTTTGCACATATGATTTGCGTTGGTAATTTACTCATCCTTCTTATTTTGATATCTTAATTGGTTGTTAGTTATCGTTCACTTGTATGCAAAAAGCACCAGACTATACTTGAACAGCATAAGAGTAAAAAAGTTATTACTTTGGTATCCTCAGGCTATGTTGGGTTTAAGGAATTGTCGAGGGAAAGGAAAGGATTAGAAAGAACATGAAGTGAACGATAAGTTCTACCCAATCTCCATGATCCAAACACAGCATTAGAGGTGCGCCTACGGTCTTGTGTATGTCAGTTTCTAGTTACTGGAGGTCTCCTTCTACGTTCTGTGATGACTTCTCGTTTGCACTCACATGGTGATTCTGTAATGATTTGTGCATCAGAGGTTACATGTCTGCTGAAGGACTAACAAGTTTCTTTTATTTTTTTCCTATTAGAATATCATCCTTGTTGCCCCTTTCTAAAACTGAAGAGCAAAGCGGTGAGATGTAACACTATCGTGAGTTTGTAACCACAAGAATTTCAATGAAGTCCACATACTTCAGCAAAGAGAAAATGATCAAGACGTACATGGAGTTGGAAATGTTTTCAGAATGTTAGGAATTGTTGAGTTTGCTTTAGACACTGGGAATGTTCTTGAAATTTGAAATACAAGGAAAGACTTCATGTTCTCACTGTGATTCCACTTTAGTTTTTATCCCCTCAAATTTTAAGCACAGATAGCTAAATGGTAATATCATTCACGCTGTTGGGACCATGTGGAAGGCTTCATAGTGCAGCTCAATTCTTTTACTGGATTTTGTTTGTGTTTGTGTCTCCTTGTCGGTCTCTCTATGGCTTCTCTCTCCTGCTCTCTCTGCTTGTTTAACCAGTTCTCTTTTAATAAATTGTTGCCTACTGTTGTTCACTAGCTGATGGGTGTTCACCATATTATCCACAGATTTTGTTTTTCTTATTCTTTTTGTTTTCCTATTGTTTCAACATTCACTGCTATTAAAGCTTAATGGTTTGGAAGAGTTCCCTAAGGTATAAACCAGTGATATAGCAAAGAAGTACTTCTGTCCGTGAAGTGATCAGTTGAAGAAATCTCAATATGAGCCCTCTTGGACATTGAAGGCCATGACTATTTTGCTTGGGGCCATTTTCCAAATCTCTTTCATAAAATTAAGAAGTAGGTGAATAAACCATTAGTAATTTGCTTTCGTCTTAGGTATCAAGCAGGAATAATACTAACTGATAAAGACACCAGGCCCGGCCCTGTGGGGGGGGGGGGCAAGGTAGGCCCAGGCCTGGGGCCCAACGAAAATGGGCCAATTTTGGGGCCCCTTCTCGTAGAAAAAAAAAATTTATATATAAAAATATATATATATATATATATAAATGGCCTCAAATTGAGGATAGGGTTGGGGCCTCGCGAAACACAGGGCCGGGCCTGAAAGACACCGCATGAAAAGTGATTCATCATTGTGAGAGCTTGTTATTTATATACATTGTGGAATTTGCTAATGTCTTGTTTAGCTATTAATAAATTTTATAGTAAGATTTGTGAAAGATGTGGTCATATATTTGGTTCCTTCCCTAACGCAGTAACTTATGACGATTAACATATGAGAGTTTGTTTGATGAAGTGTTTTTTCATCTTTCTATTATTCTAATATGCATATTTTTTATCCGCTTTAAGCATTTTCTTTTGTTCTACGGATGTTGAATCAAATTAAGGTGAAATAGTCGCTTTGGACACCCTATCCTATGCGATCTCTTCTTGTTTTCCCAATTTTAATTGAGAAGAAACTTGGACTGTTTTGACTTTTGTGTTATTTCCTTGTCACTGCGTTGGGAGGCTATACAGTAGACACTAGACAGATCCAATAATGGGGCTCCAAATCTTCCCTTCCAATCAGAACTTCGTTGATATGTTCCTAAACCAAAGATTAAACCAAGTTGCATGCAACATGCTTTTGCTTTTGGTGTGACTTCTTTGGGAACCAAGTATATATGAAACCTACTTGTTGAACATGTTTTTTACTTTATTAAACTAATTTTGATGCTCTTTCTCTTCGGGCAATCATATTTGTCTGGATATCTTTTTTTTGCACGGCAAAAAAGATTTTGGGTGATGTGTTTCTTTTTGGGAGGTTTAGGTGCTTTTTGAGTGGAGGCTTTGCTCAGGAGGAGGCTTCTATGCTCTTTGGAATTCATTAGAAGTTAAGCTACATTTTCTGCTTGCTGTTCTCCTTTTTACAATTTTTTTTTTAACTGTCAACTTTTGCCCATTTCCCCCTACTTGAAACTACCAAACAAATTTCTGCATGCTCACATATTCTCACTGTTTATGCATAGATTTGGAGGAGTCAAAAGTGATAAATACTGCTTTTCTGAAAATCATTTTAGTTGTTTTCGATATTTCGATTTTGTTTCATGGTGGATGCAGCAAATATATATCCTTCTGAAGTGAAAGTAAATGAGACAATATAAATTTCCTAGCATATGATAGACTCCTTTTCAGTTGGTCTTTTCTCATGGCCTTATCTTCTCCGGTTTTCATTCGATTTCATGGGAATTCGTAAGCAACTAAACTTGGGTTTGTGTCAAGCATTTGTGGTTTATTTTCAATTCTTGAGTCTTGAGTCTCAACTGATGCCCGGTAAAATTTATTGTGTGAAGTTTCCCATTTTGGAAACTTCAAGTCTTCAAATGATGTTTTATCACCCTACACCAGTGTAGTGGGACGGTGGTGCGGATAAGATTAATTAAAGGCTCTTTCCTAGAAACAATTTAGTGCAGAACCTGACATGGATCAGTGTGAGTGCAAGGGTTTCTCCTCTTGCCTTTCTTGTGTTGATTGCGTCCATGTGCTTTTCTCCTCTTTTAGAGTTGTGGGGTTTACGTTTAGATAGGTTATTTTTGTAGGCAAGTTGCTAATGAGCTGGTAAAGATGTGAACGGATCATGGGGCGATCCAAGTGTGGATTTGGTGATCAAAAGCTCAAACATGATTTTACAACAAGGGACAATTGTGGGGGAGTTATTCACTGGGAAAAAAAAATTGATTTACCAAAAATAACACACAGTTGTTTGTGGTGTTGGATTAAGAGTCAAATACTTTTTTCTACTAACTTGGTTCATTGGTGTTTCAACCCTGTGGAGGAAGTGGTTTTGCAACCATTTGTTCTTTTAAAGAAGGTTTAGCAACATTCTGCAGAGTGTGATACCAAGCAGTGTCATGTCAAAGGAATGATAAGATTGGTGTTGGGTGGGTGAGGGTTCAGTAGTTGTAAGACGGTTGTTCTCACCTCAGTTATTGATAACTTTGCTCTCTCATTACTAGCAAAAAAAAACAAATAAGGATTCATCGTACAGTAACTCTTTTTGTATTGACTACAGGGAGATGAAGTTCAAACAGTATACCTTGCCCGGATATCAGCGAGATATGTGGAGGCGAAAATAAAAGCGTAAACGTTCTGCAACGAACCACGTTGATGCTGTTTTATTTCTTGAAAAGAGTTCTTGGCAACCTGTAGGAGAGAATGAACTTTTAACAAATGTCTCTAATTTGATGTAGTAGAGGACCCATCAGCAATTTGAGATTTCTCTCTTGAAAACAGCTACAGCAGGGGGGGGGGGGGGGGGGGGGGGGAAATAATGATAACGTATAGTCAATAAAATTTGTACATGCTAAAAGTGATATCCCAAATACAATAAAGTGAAGCAGATACTTAACTCTAATTCCGTCTACAATTAGTGAGATACAGGAGCTTAATCTTCTTGAGTTCTGCCAGAACATCCCTCATGTTCATCCTCTCCTCAGGTGCTTCTGCAGAGCATCTCAAAGCTAGTTCCATAATGGCCGATACACAAAGAACCTTTGCAGCATATTCTTCTTCATTTGGCCTCAGCAAGTTGGCATCAATGATTTCGGCTACTCCAGTAGCCATTGAATTATCTACCCAGTGCTTCAATCTCGAATCCCCATCAAACATTGCATCAGTGGGCTTCGTTCTTGTAAATGTCTCCATTAACATGATACCAAAACTATACACATCACACCGTGTGGACACTAATCCTTCGAATCCGTACTCTGTTATATTAATAAGAAGAAGGAATAGGGTTAGGGAAATAGAACTATGCCTTATTAACTCGAATTGACGCTTGAACAAGAAAAAGTATGAGCATAGATGTGAAAAAGAAGTAAATCTAGAATCGTTACCTGGCGCAATGTAGCCAATTGTTGCTAGTGTCTTTGTCTGTGCAATGCTTTCACCATATAAGAACTTTGCAATTCCAAAATCACTCACATGTGCAACCATGTCATTGTCCAAAAGAACATTACTTGGCTTCAAATCGCAATGAACCACGGGAGTCGAGTAACCATAGTGAAGGTATTCCAAGGCACAAGCCACATCTATCATTATCTCCACCCTTTTCAAGATGTCTAAGAAATAGTTGTGAGAGTACAACCATTTTTCAAGAGTGCCATTTGGCATGTACTCGAGTACCAAGCCTTTGAAATCAGGGGTTGCGCAACTGCTGACGACTCCTGTGAGATTTCGGTGACGAAGGTTGCGTAAAATTTCACATTCTGTATCAAAACTTCTGAAAGCACCTTCTAGTTGCAGGTTGAACACCTTTACAGCCAATATTGTCCCGTCTTGGAGTACCCCTTTGTATACTGAACTGAAACTACCCGTTCCAAGCAAGTTGCTTTCACTAAACATATTTGTCGCTCGTAAAATCACATAGTAAGTAATCCTTCGATGATTTGTCACTTGCGACATATCTATTTGAACAGGATTTTCCATTCTTCTTTGACATCTCGTACGGGCAAATGTAATGGTGATAACAAACACAATGGATGCAATTGCCAGCAAAACGGAAGTAAGAAGCAAGAATCCTCGTTTCCTTAATTGATGAGGAGAACCCGAATGACATGGTGGCACATTGAACCTAGGAGAACCGCATAATGCTTCATTCAACATAAATGACTCGTTTGTGAGGTTTGCAAACGGTCCTCCACTAGGAATTTCTCCACTTAATCTATTAAAAGATACATTGAAATTCTTTAGCTGCAAGAGTGCTTCTAAAGATTTGGGAATCACCCCAGTGAGGTTGTTATCAGATAGGTCTAGGAATTCCATACTTATCAAATTGCCAAATGTGTGAGGAATGGAACCTTCTAGCTTGTTATGATGCAAATAAAGTAACTGCAGGCTCAGTAGACCTCCAATCGTGCTTGGGATTTCACCTGAGAATTGATTCATGGATAGATCCATCCTTAACACAACCCTGAAATTCCCGAGTTCCGACGGTAGATTTCCACTTAAAGAATTCGAGGACAAATCAATTTCCAAGAGGTCTTTAAGGTTGCAAAAGCTTTTGGGTATGGTTGATGTTAATCTATTGGAACCAAGATTAACATATCTTAGCGAAGTAATATTTCCTAAACATTCTGGCAAACGCCCTGAAAATTTGTTTTGTTCCAAGTATAAACTATACAAATGGTTTAAATGGCATATATCAGCTGAAATGGGACCTTGTAATCTATTCTCTTGCAAAAAAAATCCTTGGAGGTTTGGTAAACCTTTGATTGTCGTCGGAATGGACCCCATCAAGTTATTGTGAGTTGCAGATAAAGCAATCAAACTACTTAAATTACCAATTTCACTAGGAATTTTACCCTCGATCAGACAACCATCCATAATAATGAGCTGGACAGAAGAGGAGAGGTTTCCGATTGTCGGCGGAAGCATGCCATTCAAAGTATTATTTGATATGTCCAAGAGTGTTAAACGTCTCAAATTTGTCAAGGAAGTGAAGAAGCTCAATTTCGAAGATGAAGATGAGTCAATAGTTATGTGGTTGTTGCCCAAACGGAGTCTCTCTAGGAGTTTTAAATTCCCGAGTGAGTCTGGAATTGAGCCAGTGAACATGTTGAGCTGAAGTTCAAGTGATACTAGGTTGGTGGCATTTGAGATGGAATTCGGAATAACTCCGCTGAGATTGTTTTGCCAAAGGAAAAGGTATTTAAGATTGGGACTCCAAAGGCCTAGACTTGAGGGAAGATTGCCTGAAAGTTGATTATTGGCAAGATTAATAGCTAGCAACTGTGAAAGGTTGAAGATTGTTGCTGGGATGGGGCCTGTTAAGTTGTTGTTGGTGACACTTAGGAACCACATATTTTGAAGAGTACTCATCCCATGTGGTATTACACCTGGCAAATTGCTGAAACGTTTTACTAGGAATTTTAACAACATATCCTGAAATTTATCATAAACCACTAGATACACATAAGGACTTTGAAAAACTGAAATTAGCGGTGCAATTTGGAGAATATATCGATACAACGGATTTAGATACTTACGACACACTACGGAAGTGCAAAATAAAATAATACTAGTACCGGACAAAAACACATGCTCAATACCAATTACTATATGCTATTAAATTTTTACACTCCCAATGCAAATGTTACGTATTCGATTTTGTTGGAAAAAATTATCACTCTTTTTGCTACTGGTAGATTTACTTGTTATGTCAGTGGTCTTCATTATAATTTTCGTACTCCTTTTTACTCGTAACATTAATATGTATTCTAGCTGTACCAATCTCAGCCATCTCTAATGCCAGAATCGTAAGACTGGACCCATTTTTAGTATTTTCAAAATCCTTCATTATCAAGCTCGGTCGCTTCCATCATTGATTTTTTTTTTTGTGTTGACTATAAAGTCGAAATTTCTTGGGTCCTATATTGTTCACATAATTTAATATCGTAAGGCCCTATTTAAAAGTTGGGGATAGAAAGGAAAAAATAATAGAGAGGAAAATTAAGAAGAAAGTGGAGAAAAAATGAACTTATTTTTTAAAATTTTCCTTCTCTTTCTCTAGAAACCAAACAATGGAAGATTTTTTCTTAAAATTTTCTCTTTTCTTTTCCATTCTTTCCCTAAGTTCCAAACACACTTCAACTATAATGCTAACAAAATGCAAACAAAATGTGATGGAGCCCAATGCTAATTAAATACTTAACAAATCTATCAAGGCGGATCACACATGATCGACATCATTTACTAAAAAAATGCATAATTGTCTTTTTGTCTCCGTGTGCGGGTTCCACACTTCCCACCTCATCTAATAAGGAGAGAATGGTATAATGGTCTTTTTAAATCACTATGATTTGGTTGGAATGTTGCCGAAGCAATTAACTCTTTGAATGCGGCCCTACTTGGTAATGCTAAGAGGTGGAAGGAAGATAATGCGGGCCAACAAAAGTAGCAGGCAATAGTGAATCTAGAAATCAAGCTGGAAGAATTCAATGCCTTTGATTCACAAAGTTATTTGTGAGTTCACCTAAGACCTACTTTCTCAATCCAAACTTCTTGTCTTGTGGAGCTCACTAGAAAGCTCATCCACGCAAAGGATGAAATTGAGAGGAGATATGTACCATATTAGAGCATCCCCAATGGGATAATCAAAGCATCTAAATAACCAAAGTTAGCAATGTTTGTTCAAAAACTCACATTGGTATAATCAAAGTTAACAACCTTTTAGCCAATAACCAAATTTTGGCATTTGGATAGTCAAAAGTAACAACATTTTCTCAATAGCCAAAACTCAATAACCAAATTTTGGGGACCACACCCAATCTGTAAGTCTTTTTAATCTTTACCAATATTTTTAATCACCAAATCTTTATAAGTCTTTCTAATATTTACCAACCTGTCTCTCAAAATTTTGAAATTATCAATTTTTATTTTTACCAAAATATGTTCAAGATTGGTCTCATTTTAAAGGTATTGTGAATATCTTTTAAATGGTACTAATATTATAAGAAGTATATGTACAAATTTAAAGTTGTGCCCATTTTATGAATAAAAATAAAGTGAGTAGTACTTCTTTTGATTATGAACACAAAATACCATTGTGACACTCCACATTGTTAACTTTATAAATGTCTTGTATGGATAATCAAAGTCTGATGTGTCAACTTTTGATAATCCAGTTTTGGTTATACCATGGGTGATGCTCTTATTCCAAATACCCTTTGTTTGACAGTCTAACCATCTTATTTATCTAAAACCAAGATGTTCCTAAAATGTTTCTTTTACTATTTTGTTTTTTTTTTTTGCTTGAATGGTTTTCTCCCAACTTCAACGATACCAAAGATTAAAGGTTCATTAGGGTGAGAGAAATTCAAGATGGACCCAAAACAGGCAGAATTTTGCGCGTGTGTTTTTTAGTCCCAACTAAATTGTTCAATAAAAGCTTTGTTTCCCCTTAGAAGCTGTCATGTAGCTTCTACTTGATCATTGGTTGAAAATAGTGATCTTAAGCAAAATTGGGAACTGCAAGTCGCACACATGTTTTCTGAAAGTGTAAAGCGACATATATACAACGGCGTCAAGATCGATTAAATAAACGATTGAAACTATGAACCTTACCTGATAACTTATTGTCGGTAAGCTCTAAATATCTTAGTGAAGTACAGTTGCCGACGTATCGTGGAATGCTTCCTGTCAGTTGATTTCTTCTAAGTTGAAGAATTTCAAGTCCATGAACATCTGAGCTGCATATATCCATTGGAAGAGAACCAAATAACTGATTTTCTGAAAGATCAAGCTCTTTTAAAGAAGAGATGTTAAACAATGAGGATGGAATAGAACTAGTGAGATTGGCAGAGTTGAGAGATAGTGTCTCTAAACTATGAAGATTTCCCATCTCCGGTACAAGTTCACCTGCAAAGCAATGTTACAAATTCTATGATGCCTCTCTTGAAGTGATATTTGATATGGGAAGTAAAAGAAAAATAATGCTCCATTTGTAATGAAGATTAAAATTTAATTGGAAGAGTTATATTGGTGTGTGTGGTATGCATTCATTAAGTTGTGGTGTAAGAAATCCACAACAATTGCATAGGAATACACATAAATTCATATCAATTTTGAATTCACAATATTTTCTCACTACTACTAAATAAAAGAAAAAACTAAAAATAACAAAAAGCTAGTTTGTACCAGTAATCTTTGGTTATCAATCATGGTTCCCCAACCAACTACCAATTTAATTAAAAGATTGTCCGTTCGTTAGTATTTGTTGATACGTAGTATGTGCTATGGTATTTCTATTTATTCATACTTGATTAAGTATAATACAGTATTAAAGGCTCATCCTCGATAATTCGTTTAGATTCAAATCATCTTCTATTGTTTTTTAGAACTCTTTCAAAAAGCTAGCTAGCTTCTTCCAGTAAGTCAACAATTGATGTCATACTATAAAGACCGATTTTAAATACATAACACATGTACAACTTTTATTAATTAGGTGAGAGTCCTTACGTAGTAGTACCATTATTTTGGAAGCCGAAACAGACTACCTCGCTCGTATTGCCTCATTGATGACTGATCCATGTATTAATCATTCATAATCATCCACGTATTGCCTCATTTATAATATCAATTTTGAATTGAAAATTTGTCTGACTAAAACCCAAAAAAAAAAAAACTAAAAAGATCACAGTCTTTACTCGTGATCTTTTTTTTGTTACCAATCACGGGTCCCCACCTTGGGTCTATTAGTAGTGCGTACTGTCGAAACTCCCTTAGTGAAATGGTTCAAATTTTTCTACGACTTATTGGGATGACATAAATAATCTCCAGTTTAATCGCAGCAGACTATGCAATACCTATAAATTGGGCCCCTTCGTTTTTCGGAGCCCAAATCAAGCTCGTATAATGGGCCCCATGTATTTTACTATAATAGTGAAACAAGGTGTTAAAAGACTATACATTCGTCGGTGCTTTACTGCTATTAGATCATATGACTATTTCTCTCGTTTCATACTCAATTGATTAAGATTTATACTCCTCTACTAAATTGTTCCAATTCATGACTTGAATAGGGAATTGATTTAAGTCAGTTTTAAGTCGATTGTATTGTGAGAGAATGATCTGTCTCGTAAAGTACAAGAACTCAGTTTTGAGTTTAAGCCGGGAAATGGAATAAGGTCCACGACCTCAATAATTTTGATATTTAGGCAAAATTCGTTTAGATACAAATCATCTTCATATCGCTTTTTCAAATTCTTTCAAAAACCTAGCTTCCCTGCAAGTAAACCAACAATTAATTTCATATTATAAAGATCAATTTTAAATACATAGCATCTGTACAATTTTATACTAGGTGGGAGCCTTTATGTAAAGGTTAACATAATTATCATACCTTGGAGGTTGTTTGTACCAAGGTATAACCTCTTGAGCAGTGTCAAATTCCCAATCCCGCAAGGTATGAACCCGGTAAATTTATTTCCGTGCAAAGATAAATGTTGAAGCTCTCTACATTCACCCAAATGCGATGGAATGCCACCGGAAAACTCATTAAAACCAAGCCAGAGCACTGTGAGTTTCGGAAGGTGACTACACACGTCGTTTGGGAGACTACCCGACAATGAATTTTTATGGAAATTGATCGATTGTATAGACGAGACATTGAAAATGCTTGTCAGAATCTCTCCGCTGAAGTCATTCATTTGCAAGGCGAACACCTTTTCATTTGTTGAAATCAACGAAGGTAAATTTTATTAGTGACTCAGAAGACAAATAGCACAGGGAAAGACATCATTTCTTTCTTCGATAGCACAAAAAAACAAAAAACAAAAGCATAATTGCGAGATCAATGGAATACCTTTAACCGGCGCAATTGACCCAGCTCGGCCATTAGATGGCCATTGAAGTGGTTGTAGCTAATGTTGAAATAGGTTAGGAACGAGAGATTTCCTATCTGGGGAGGGATGGTGCCCTTAAGACCCATGTTAGAGAGATCCAAGGACGTGACCCTGTTTTGGCCGCGACGGCGGCAAGAGACACCAAGCCAGTCGCAGAATGAGGTTTTTCTGGTCCAATTAGCTGCCAATATGTGATTTGGGTCGTAGGTGATGTGGGACTTGAATGCCAAAAGAGCTGATTCATCTGAACTGCTGTAGTTGGCTGCACCACCGCCTAAAGCTATCAAACAGTGCATGAACATTAACACCAAAGCTAAAGAGAAAAAGGTAGTAGCAGCCTTCTCCATGAAGCTGGCAGGAATTAATGTGGAAAGGGTAAATGTTTTTCAAGTTGAAGATTTGTGGTTGGTATTTATATACTATTTTGACGCACTAATTGGAGTCAGGGGCACGGCTCCTTGGGTCCACACTTTTCCCCGGCGTGGGCATTTTGGTCCATTTTGCTTGAAAGCATCTCCAATGGTGTGGTTAAAAAATAAAAATGTTAACTAAAATACTTCTCTGTTTCTGTAATTTGCACAACACTCCCTTTGTCCTATTAAAACGACACTGCCATCCCCTTTACTCACTGAAATCACACTACACTCCCTCTCGCTTTAAGGTTTTCTGTTAAACTTTAGTCCATCCATCAGTACTGAAACGTGAGTTTACCAAACGGAAATAGACAACATACTCTGAAATATCTTCCCTCATATCTATTTAGCTAACTAATTCATTTATTATGGAAATTTATGCCCCTAAATACAAGAACAAAATAAATGTCACTCTGTAAATGCCTCCCCCTTCCTCGTACCACCACAATGCCACCTAGCTTCATTATCACCTCAACGTATAAACAATCTAAACATTTTCTTTTCTAGCATGGATGACAATCTCGATAAGCCACACAAAATGAAAAGTTGGACTCACACTATCCCTTGGGATTATTGATCGAATAACGGTAACTAAAGATTCCAAAATCTTTTATCCGATGACTACATTTGTGCACAAAAAATCGGAATAAATTAATAGAGTACCCTAATGTTATCCCAAATTGTGTCTATTTATACCAAACGTGCCCTAAGTCGAAATCAAATCCTCTCTACCAGTTTTTCTCTGTAAATATGCTCCTGTTCATTTCGAACTAGTAAATTACACAGCAATTTTCACTTACACCAAAGTATTATAACACAATCTAACGGCTCAAAACACCTTGGGAACCCGAGAACAGAGGATTCCCAATACAGAGGAACTGGCATGCCCTAAGTCACAACAAACTTCAAAGGTAATATCTACCTTTCATGTCGATATCCCATCATCTTCATTTTTGTCGTGAACAAGAAACTCAATAAGCCGCACAAAATAAAAGGTTGGAATCACGATAATCGGCCAATCAGGAAAATATGAGATACTGCCACTCGGTTTCACGACATCTCATGCTAATATTACACATTTATGTGGGCCTCCTTTGGGTAAAAAACTTAATCCAGTTTTTTGGTTTTTTGGGGTACAAAAAACCAGAGTGCTATGGGTAATAATCTTAATCCAAAAAACCAGAGTGCTTTGGGTAATAATCCAATAATCCATATTATTCGTTTGTCTTTATTCAAATTTTTTTTACATTCGTTAGTTTTGCATCAAGATTTTGTGATTTCTAGATTCCTCTCGACGAGACGAATCTAACAAGTATAAAATTATGGTCAGAACTCAAAATTTTTGGAATAAGGACAAACGAATAATCCAATAATCCATAATCTGGATTATTAGCCAAAGGAGGGAATAATTTGGATTAAGTTTAAGAAAAAACCAAACCGGTTTTTTTAATTATTTGACAAAAAACCAATAATCTGGATTAAATTTTTTACCCAAAGGAGGCCATAGTCAATAAGTGACCATTGTCTTTTTTTATTACTTTGGATTTTTTTTATTCCTCTAATCGAGCTGTACAATATTATCTCCTATCTTGCTTTTTATTTTATATATACACACACACGAAAAGCTACATAGGAGTAATAAGCTATAAAAAAGGAGATAATAATGAAACAGTGAAAACAATAATTGAGGATAACAAAAAAAAAAAAAACTCTTATATAAAGGATAATCGAGAGGCACACATGATGGGTGTAAGACTTGAAATAAGACGAGAAAACGCATCATAATTCTAGACAGACGAGGCTGCTGCTTGGCATTTTTTGTTTTTCCCATTTTCCATCCAGACAAGGACTCAATCACTACAACAAAAATGATAAGCCGTGACGAAATTCTGGTGACGAAATTAATTTTTGTCTCCTATATGACTATTTTGAGAGGAAATATATAATTCGTCTCTAAATGGGAACATATTAGTGACGAAATTAATTTTTGTCTCCTATATGACTATTTTGGTGACGAAAATATTTTTTTCGTCACTAATATGTTCCCTCCACATCTTTTTGGTGACGAAAATATTTTTTTCGTCACTAATATGTTCCCTCCACATCTTTTTGGTAACGAAAATATTTTTTTCGTCACTAATATGTTCCCTCCACATCTTTTTGGTCACTAATATGTTCCTTCCACAATATCTTTTTGGTGATGAAAATATTTCTTTCGTCACTAATATGTTCCCTCCACATCTTTTTGGTGACGAAGATATTTCTTTCGTCACTAATATGTTCCCTCCACATCTTTTTGGTGACGAAAATATTTTTTTCCTCACTAAAATATATATGTTAAATGTAATTTATGACAAACTATTAAACCAAATTAAAAAAAAACTAATTTGTATAGTATAAACAAGATTAAAAAAAAGAAATTTTATAAAAAGGATTATGTTAAAAAAGAAAATTTATTAAAAATATGATATTAGTAGGTGTTTGTATAATGGGTGTTCAAATGGGGAGCATAAAACAATGGGAATAAAAAAAAAGGCGTTTGTTAAAAAATAAAATTTTTTCTTTCAAAAAGAAAAAATATATATTTAAAAATATATTAGTTGGTGTTTGTATAATGGGTGTTCAAATGGGGAGTGTACAACAAACGGAATAAAAAAAAAATTGTGTACAGTATAAACTCAATTAAAAAAATTATTAAATGACTTTTGTTAAAAAAGAAAATTTTTTGTGTTAAAAAATTAAAAAAATTATTAAAGTAGTGATATTAGTAGGTGTTTGTATAATGGGTGTTCAAATGGGGAGCATAAAACAATGGGAATAAAAAAAAACTTATTTTTATAGTATAAACTGGATTTTAAAAAAATTATTAAAAGGCGTTTGTTAAAAAAGAAATTTTTTTCTATTAAAAAGAAAAAATATATATTTAAAAATATATTAGTTGGTGTTTGTATAATGGGTGTTCAAATGGGGAGCATAAAACAATGGGAATAAAAAAAAACTTATTTTTATAGTATAAACTGGATTTTAAAAAAATTATTAAAAGGCGTTTGTTAAAAAAGAAATTTTTATCTTTCAAAAAGAAAAAATATATATTTAAAAATATATTAGTTGGTGTTTGTATAGTGGGTGTTGAAATGGGGAGTGTAAAACAAACGGAATAAAAAAAAATTTATTTGTATAGTATAAACTCGATTAAAAATTTTATTAAATGGCTTTTGTTAAAAAAGAAAATCTTTTGTGTTAAAAAATAAAAAAAATTTATTAAAGTAGTGATATTAGTAGATGTTTGTATAAGTATAAAATTTATAAAAGAAATGATATTAGTAAGGGTTTGTAAAAGAATAATCCGGTTTTTATAGTATAAATATAAAAAAGGTGCCTAAATGTCACAAGTTGTGGCCTAGCTCAGTTGGTTCGCGCGCGCGCGCGCACAGGAGAGGTCTCTGGTTCGATTCTCAGGAGGAGCAAATTTCTTCAACTTTCAGCACCACACGGGCGCCACGCCAGCCCCACGCGGGTGACACGCGTGCTGCCACGCGGGTGACACGTGGGCGCCACGCGTGCTGATACACCAGCGCCACGCGGGTGACACGTGGACGCCACGTCAGCAGTTTCCTTATCAATTTCTGTCACGGTTAGTGACGAAAATTTTTGTCACCTAAGTAGTTTCCTTCATCAATTTCTAGTCACCATTAGTGACGAAACTAGTGAGTGGGTGACAAATAATTTGAAAATTGGTGATGAAAAATTTTGTCACCAAAATTTAGTATAGGTGACGAAATAATAATTTCGTCACCAGGTGACTTTCGGAGACAACCTATAGGTGACAAAACTATTTTTCGTTACCAAGACTATCAGAGACAAAAACCATGCATTTCGTGACGATTTCATTCGTCTCCAAAGACCAAATTTCTTGTAGTGAATGGGCTGTGTTGGGCTACATATAATGTTGGGTGCAGACAACTTTCAACAGTGGTCTGACCCGGGGGTGTAGGGGGCAGAGCCGCCAGAGGTGTGTAATTTTGGCCATAGGACCCGTCCTATTTATATTGCAGTTTGCTAATAATTAGGGTTATCAGTTTTTAGAGAAAAACAAAGAGGTGAGAGAAAACGCAGATCTCAGAGAAATTGCGAGAAGACTTGTACTCTTGATTTTGATTTCATAGTGGACTGGTGTGGCTCCCGTGATTTTTCCTCACGTTGAGGTTTTTGACATATATCTTGTGTCTTATTTTTCTTTCCAGTTTTCTATTATGCACAGTTATTTGTTTTTTCATTCTGTGATTCATTATTCTCAAAATCCGTAGGGCCGGCGTTGTGGGGTTCGAAAATACTAACACATGAAACGTTAGCGCATCAGACCACTGTCCACCCTGCCATCCCTTAATCCAGACTTGTAACTAACTGAATGATATTTGGTCCTTTTTTACTAAATTATAATTTCCCATAATGACTTTCTTGAAAAGTATCTTCAGTTCATCTTCCATCTCTTCAACATTAATCTGCATGCGATGATTTCCCACTACCTTTCTCCTACCACTTTCTTTTCAATTAGTGAATAAATTCTATCAGCCGGCCGTGCAAACCGGAAACCGTGGGGTTTTCGCCACCATTATTGTGGGTTCCAATGTGCGTTAATTGTTACAATCTAAACAGTTCATCTGGCAAAGTCCTCAAAGTATTATATTCACGCAAAAATTAGCTCATCCTTCGACATTGTTAGGTACTTCAAAAAAGTTGAACTTTGATTTATAAAATGAATGGTCTGGTTCTATCAATAAATTTTAAATAGGGGGTAGGCGTGATTTACCGTTTCACCAGTGTCCATCATAAAAAAATTTCCCACGACAAGGAGACCCAAATGTTAAAGGAAGAATCCTATAATTAAGAGAAAATGATTCCCAGCCCTATGGGGAATATTGAAAGGCTAGTTTTAGTTTTCTCCAAACTGATATATACCCCCGTATTGTGTTTTAGTTTTCTCCCGGTCCCACTTTTGTTTGCCTGCTTGAGACAACTTCTAACTCATTCAAAGCTATGGGGGAAAGATACTTGTATGGAAAAAGTTTATTGTGAATTTGTGATCGTGGTTTCTACCATTTAGGATAATGATTTTGCTGCCACGTACTTTCTATCAAGTTGAGAGAGAGAGAGAGAGAGAGAGAGAGAGAGAGACTCTCAAGTACCCATCTCGTGCATGGAATGGTATCTTGTAATATATTCTCGTCCAAAAATAATCCTTGGAGGTTCTGTAGACCTTTGATTGTCATCGGAACAAACCTAGTTAAGTTATTTCTACTTGCAGATAAAATGATCAAACTACTTAAATTACGAATTTCACTAGGATTTTTACCCTGAATCTCACAATCTCACATATAAACTTATTGGATAGAAGAGGAGATCCGATTGTCGGCGGAAGAATGCCATTCAAAAGATTGTATGATAATACTAAGCAGCGGCGGAGCTATGTGAAGGCCAGTGTGGGCTTGTGCCCACACTGGATTTTGGGGAATTTTTTTTTTTTTTTTTTACATTCGCAAAAATAAATATATTACAAGTCAACTAGAATATCATTTTTTTTAAAAAGAGAACTTATTTAGTGTTCTTGGAGTGTCAATACATGGTGTCACAGTACCCTCTATATATTTATGTGGAAATCAATAATCAACGCATGTGTCACCTAAAAATGTGATGGAAAAGGGTGTTAGGATACCAAGTGGGGATGCCCTAGGATTAATTACTTATAAGCATGCAGCCTCAATTCACCAATTTTCGCCTCGAAGCTATCTTATCTTGTGTTACAAAATGATGATTATTATGATAAATGCAAGTCAAGCGAGAATTCTTTTTACATTTGGACTTATTTCTCTTCTTAAATCTATCAATAACTCCTCTCTTTTGTGTTGAAGACAATTCGTTGAGAACTAAAAATTGAATTATTTTACTTATAAAAAACAGGAAATTGTCTAAAACATAAAATTATTTTTATTTTTCTTCATAGCTATTTTATTTGATGTAATAGTTATATAATTTTGAAATTGGAATATATGTTGAAGAAAAGTTTAAAAGAAAATCAAGGCATCCTTGCTTCTTAAAAAGGAGAGATTTTTTTCCCACAATAAAGTGGTGTGTATGGATTGACAGAATTGTGCCCTCACTGATACAAAATTTTGGCTACGCCACTGATACTAAGTATTAAACGTCTGGATTTATCAAGAAATTGATCGAATTAAGAAGCTCAATTCTGTGATGAACAAAAGTAGCCGGTTAAGTGGTTTTCCCAAAGGTGAGTGCCGTCAAGACCTACCAGGTTGCCAGGCTGGTCGCATTTGTGATAGAATTTGAAATAACTCTACTGAGATTGTTTTCTCCAAGGTTAATTTCTTCTTGATTTGAACTCCAAATCAGTGGTGATCGAGTAGAGCAAGTATATAATGTTATCAAACATATCAACGAGTAGTAATTTGTTACAATACGAGATTCATGTTTTTTACATTAATTTCCAGTCTCTTATGTCGTAAAGGGAGAGTAGTACATTGTAAATATTTGAAGAGTGCCGATTGAGAAATTATGTAGTGCCCATGAGATACCGCCACGTGGTGTTCGAGACCTCTCATAAATTACACATTGATGTAGGGCTCAACAGCAAATAATTGTTCCGGTGCATGGCGACCACCCCACTTGACATGACTTGCTAGCTAGGTCCATCCTTCGTATATAATCAGATGATGTGAAGTGACAAAATTTCTCCGTTGGATTGAGATTTGAGAGGGAGACTAGAGAATGGGAAGACCTGATCAGCGTACATAGCACGGCGATTCCATTGAATTTTTTTATTTTTTTTTGGCTTTCAGGAAGACCGAAAACGACTATTAGGACACAGCTTTCCAAACATCCTACTTGGGTTGGAATCATACTTTTATGTGTGATCATTTGTAAGTTGTAATTTTCAAAACGTCCAAGTTCACATTTAACAATGAAAATGCTAAATAACAAAAGAGCATAAATAGTTGGACACAACTACAAGAAATAAATAAGTAAATGCCCTGGAGGTTTAACTGGTGGGTCTCGATACTGTCTCAGAATTTACTACTATGCTCCACAACTAACTTGGAAAAAAATGTAAATGAAATCCGTAAAAGGTGGAAAGCTTAGTGAGTCATGCTAAGGATGACGCTTGAAAACCTTTCTCTAAGTTGATCGGAGCAGGGTCACATGGTATCTCCTATTAATTTTCTAACTTTTACACAGACAAACCCATATTCAATACCTTGCACCAGCAACTTAACACCTCACCTTCACTCCATATCACAACTCACTCACACCTTCGAAGACCAGCACTTAACACCTCACCTCCACTCCATATCACAACTCATCCACCCAAAACTTAAGTCCATCAAAACATGTTCGTCCAAAAACAGCTCCAAACAGGCTGATAGGCTCGTCGCGGCTGGTTTGTAAAACTATGCTCATGAGGCTAAACGAAACAAATGTCCAAATTTCTATCCACCGAGCTAAACCAAAACTTAAATCACTTGAGTCCAGGTTGACCAAATTACAAGTCAAAATTAAAACATTATTTCCACCACCGGCGGAAACAAATGTTTCCTCCAAATTAATCACAGATGTCCGTGTGATTGGGTAGTCAATGTGATTGTGTACTATACAATCACACGGACCGCTATGATTGATTTTGAGGAAACATTTAATTTGTTTCCACTGCCGGCGGAAGTAACTTGTTCTCTTTTTGAAATTATGACAACCAAAATTCAGAAATTTTCTCCCCTACGCGAGATTACCGATTACCGCTTTTCCAATCAATCAAACAAATCAAGCCTAGAGTTTTCCAATATTGGATTTGAGTAAAAAGTTCTACAGTCATTCAGAAAGAAAAGACTTTTTGGCTATGTACCAAATTTCGCCAATCAAACAAATCAAGCCCGGAGTTTTCCAATATTGGATTTGAGTAAAAAGTTCTACACAGTCGTTCACAAAGAAAAGACTTTTTGGCTACGTACCAAATTTCGCCAATCAAACAAATCAAGCCCGGAGTTTTCCAATATTGGATTTGAGTAAAAAGTTCTACACAGTCGTCCAGAAAGAAAAGACTTTTTGGCTACGTACCAAATTTCACCAAAATGCTGTTTTTTTTTTTTTTAAATTTAGTCTTGCATTTTAGAATGTAGCTACAGCTAATCACATTTGAATCGAAGTTGATTATGACCTCAAATCACCAAAAGGACGCATTTCAATTCAGCAAATTAATTTTACAGCTAATACCCCTGTACAGCTCATTCAATGTGCAATTGAGACATTTTGTTTGGTTTAGAAGACTTTATGTGAAGACCCCTGTAGCACAACGAGTTGATATTCACAAAATACGAATTTCATTTGATTCCCTCGTAACACAATGAGTCGATATTCTCTCAATGCCCACATCTACTTGTCAATAAAGGAGGCTCGTACGAACTAGCGTGATCAAATCCATTTTTCCGTCACACAAAGATAATATTTTTTTTAAGAGCAAAGCATAATATTATTAACCTTTGATAAAGATACAAAGATTAATAAAACAGAGGGCGTGAAGACAAAACCATGGCCCCTTTCCTACAAACCACAATTTTTATTTTTTTTTTGAACATCAGAATTTTATAACCTTTGAAAATGAATTACAAAAATTAAGGGGTCCAAGCAATGAGGCATCAAGATGAAGAAGGAGCAGACCCACAAAGAAGACTCCCCTCATATCAAAAGGCACCTGCCGCTAGGAACCAATAGCTCATAGATATCGGCATCACAACGAAAGTGAAACGTCCCAACTAGGTTGGCACCCAACACATTCGACAATCATATGCCACATGAGGTCAAGAGAGGAGTGAGGAGTGGATGACAAGAGATCAACCTAACTCCATCAAAGAAAGCTAAACAAGATGTAATAAAACACAATCCAAACTTCAGCTAGAATGATCAGACCACCAAAAGATGAAAACGCTGCCATCGGTCCGAGATAATGAAATTGGTAAGTCACCAGACTTGATGGCATAGGGCAACCATGGAGAAAATCTTGCCGCTGATAAGTCACACAAAGATAATATATTATTTAACGACATGCATTTTTTGAATTGCGGAAAGTGGAAATGATGTATTACAAGACTATAAGAAGTTGATAGATCCTCTTGAAATGTATTAAGAATGTTAGGACTTGTTGAGTCTGCTGATAATGCTCGAAACGTTCTTGAATTTGAGAAACTTAACAATGAAACAATTCCAGTCCTCACTCCTCACTGTAAGTCCTGTTTAGCTAATTTTCCCCCAAAAAAGTTTTCAAGATACGTTAAGCTAAATGCTAATATTATTCGCGCAATTGAGACGATGTTGAGATTTCACAAACTTGAAATTTCACAATCTTGTTGTTCATAGTTCGGCTCCCACGTTCACGAAATCCTGGTTCCGTCCCTACTTCACAGCTCAACTCCATTCTTTTGCTGGCTTTTGTCACCTTGTGTCTCTTTTATGACCCCTCTCTCTGACACTCCGTACTCAACCAATTCTCTTTTTTCTGAATTGCTGCCAGCTTTTGTTCACTATTCGAAGGATATTCAGATTTACCAATTTTGCTACTAGCAATGAATGAAATCCCGAAGTCCATCCCAATCTGACGTGTAAAATGAAGGGACCCACTTGCCTTCCCTTCCCAGCTTCCAAAAACGGGCGGGAGAAACTACGATTTGTGGGTAACAAGCAGTGTCGATTCCTTTCCCTTGACAGGTAAAAGTTTTTGTTGATGGTAGGAGTTTACAAAAAAAAAACAATGAACCGAACCGAACCGATGAACCGGACCGAACCGGTTATTTTTTTCGGTTTTTTTGTTTGACCGGTTCGGTTCGGTTCCTGATAATTTAAAATTTTGAAATCCGGTTCGGTTCTCAGTTCAAAGGGTTTTTTTGATGAACCGAACCAGTCCGGTTTACGTTTATATCTTAAAAATGTAAGGTATAGGGACCAATCTCCAAACCTTACGCGTGAGAAGCCAAAGGCTTACCAACATGGCTGGCATTCAACTTGATGGGTAGTTTTTAGAAATGGGCTTGGTTGTCATCTCTGATCATAATTTCGCAATGCTAAAATAGCATATTGTTTGGTGGGATTGAGATATCCAGAAGAAAGTGATACTCATCTAGGATGGTATATCATCTCATTAAAAACAAAGATAAAAATGAAGCTATTTATGATTTTTCTGGTAACCCTCATTTTTTTCAATGTTATGGGATCTTGACTATATGGAGTCCACTGCATTTCGGTCAGGTGTTGTTTTCTTTTTCCATTACACTCTGGCCAGCCTTGTTGATTCATTGATGATGGATTTGAGAACTAGTCCACAAATTACTCATCAAAGATCACTCCAGCAAGATTTGTTGGACTTGGATATGACGAACGGAAAGAGATAGACAAGTTTCCAACAACACTAAACTACAAGAGGTGTTAACTAGAAGTAAGATGCCGAAATTGAACTAGAAAATCAGTATTTGATACTAATAGTCTAACAGAAGTATAACATCAAATGAACAATGGACTAGAGCCATTGTAAAGAAACAGAAAACACAAGGGGTGAGTAAACCATGACCTTACAATAAGAATTGGGGTATCCCAATAATAATTAAACAGATTCCCATCACAGGTCTCGTGAACAAATAATCCCAATAATTAAACACGGGTATCCCTTATGAGATTTAAACAAATTCGAGATTAACACAAGGAATTTTTCTAAGGAAGAAGGAAGAACCAATAATAACGAATCTGTTCCTGCTTCCAGAAAATTTCAACTCAATAAACTCCCAACATTTCCTTAGATTCACTTTGGGGCATTTTTGTGAAAGGAAAACACTCTCCAACATTAGTCTTTATCAATTATCAAAGATGCCTTTCACAGTTTTATATCATGACCTTACAGTAAAAATTGGGGTAGAGGTTGAACACGGTAAAATATGTCTAAAGTATTTTCCAATCCACAGGTCTCCAATTTTATTCAATCAACAGATTGAGAGTACGATCATAATTGAAAATCCATAGAAATGAAAGTCCTGGACATCGAACAGCCATTTATTTGTCCACCAAAAACCAAAGCACAAAGGGCCTGTATGATTAAATGGATTATACATGAGTTACATTACAAATCTAGTAGGAGGTCATCTCCAGCGTTTGAATGCAAGTAACAAATATGTAGGAGGACATTTGAATGCAATAACTGGTGGAGAAACAATAAATATAAAATTCGTATTGCTAATCCTAATTTTATTAAATCAAGAGATTGACAAACACACCTTATGAAATCTGAAGAAAAAAAAAACCCTAATTTTTCCATGTGTGCCCATTAATGAAAGAATCAAATGTGGATTAGTGGAAGAGGGAAGTGAGAGAGAGATACCTGTGAGAGAGAAGTTATGGTGGTCATGCGTCGGTGGTGGTAGGGGTGGGTTTGGAGTCGGCCGTCGGTGGTGTTAGGGGTTGCTCGTCGGTAGGCCGTCAGTGGTGGTAGGGGTGGGATAGGGGTTGCACGTCGGTGGTTTCAGATGGAGGAGAGAGAAGAGCGGATACCGTGGTGGTGGTGGTGCGTCTGTGGTGCGGGGGGTTGGGGAGGCCGCGTCGAGAGGGAGAAGAGAAGAGATTTTCGTTTTTTTCCAGAAGAAGAGAGGAGAGAGAGAATGTATATGCGTTTTGAATTTTGAAATTTCATTTTTTGGTCTTGTTTTGGTCGAAGTGGGAAGGGAAGGCAAGTGGGTCCCTTCATTTTACACGTCGGATCGGGATGGACTTCGGGATTTCATTCATTGCTCGTAGCAAAATTCGTAAATTATTGTCTTGTTTTGTTGTTCTTTCTGTTTTCCTATTGTTCATAAATCCCTGTTATTAGAGCTTCACGGCTTGGAAGAGTTAATTATGAAGGCTTTTTCTATACTCCGCCCAGTAGGCGGACGATGGGCGTGAAATGCATGGCGTTGTTTGACAGTCATCTAATCAATGTGTCAGACAAATGACAAAAGACTTCAATTAGGAAACCAAACGTCCAAAATAGCCCTGCAACTTTGACCCTATATGGACCTTCTTTGTTCCCAAATAGCTTTTCTTTTTAACTTTCAAACTTTTGGGTATTTTTTGTGGTTCTTTGGTGTGGGACTTTGATCATGATTTTTTGTGTTTTAAACTTTTATTTTTTAAGACGTACAATTAATTTACAATTTTTAACTCGAATTTGATGATGATTAAAAAAAGAAACTGCAAAAAAGTGACAGTGGTGTGAGTTTCCCATTAAGCTTTTAGCACCCCCAACTCTTATTTGCTAAAAGTGATTTTATTAAAGTGAGGTGTTTAAAGTAGAGATAAAAGTTGTTGTAAAAAGTATAATGATAATATTTTTTCAATAAATTGGATTTACGAAGCAACACATTCAAAAATGGACAGAGAGAGTATGAATTTGAACAAGTGAAATAGATTTCAAAATATATCACTCATAGTTTAACTTTACGTGAGTAAATAAAAACAAGGAAAATGCTAAGGCTGACTTTTCCATTTGATTTTGGCTAAAATCAACCCAGATTTTAGCAACAGTTGCTAAAATCAAACGGAAAACTCAGCGTTGAAAAAGTGTGTTGATATGTGTGAAAAATAGACTATCATTTTGAGACGGAGGCAAAGGTAGCTCCAGGATTTTCATCGAGTGCTAACAAAAATACATAACATATGTATCTAGCTATGATAAAAAACTGTATGAAAAAATAAAAATAATTTATAATTTTATAATTTATTTAATATAAAATAAAGTGCTCATTGAGTACTTTAATTTGGAGCAAAAAACCACAAAAAATTAAATGTTTCTTAAAGGAAACATTTAAAATGGGACGGAGAGAGTATATACATATAAATTACTGTACATTTAAAGTACTCAATGTCCCATTTGAAAAGTCCGAAAAGTAAAAAGAAAAGCCATTTGGGAACAAAGGAGGTCCATATAGGGTCAAAGTTGCAGGGCTATTCTGGACGTTTGGTTTCCTATTTGAAGTCTTTTGTCATTTGTCTGACACATTGATTAGATGACTGCCAAACAACGCCATGAATTTCACGCCCATCGTCCGCCTACTGGGCGGAGTATAGAAAAAGCCAATTATGAAAGTGATTTCCAAACTCCTTTTTTTATAAATTAACTCTATTTTTCTTCTTAGTATTTGTATATTTACATAATTAGCCTTGAATCAGTGAATTTTCTTATAAGGGTAGTACTGTAAATGCACATCACAAAATGATAAAATGAGGAGTGCGATTATCAAAAAGGAGAGTGTGAAAATCAATTAATATTATTTAAAAGTACTCCGTATTTTTTCGGGGAACTTTTTTTAATTCTTTGTGGTAATTTTTTTTGCATTCATCTCACAAATCGATAAAGAACAGAAATTTAGGAAAAATAAAAACACAAAGGGTGTTTTGGCTAAATAATTATGCTGAATTATTTTTGTTTTCATTCAAGATTTTATTGTATTTGATAGTTAATTTTTTTTAGTTATAAACCAAACTAAAGACAAAATAATTCAAAAAGTCTATGTTTTGCATTATTTTTGTTTATACTAAATTTTTAAGATTTTGATAGTAATTTTTTCATTTTCAGATTCCACTTGTCCAACTTATAATTCTTGAAAAATCAACACAAAACTAATAAATTTTGAATAAGAATAGTAAAAGTAGGGAGCTGATTTTGGGGCTCCCTTTTTATGCAGACACTCTAAAATCTAATGAAATTACAAAACTATCCTTTTGAAAATATAAAAATTACTGGAGGCACTTCACCCCCAAATTGTCTCCTCATTTACTAAGGCACTCCAAACAGAAAATTGAACCAAAACCAAACGGAAAAAGTGAAGCAATTAACATCAGCAGTCCAAATGGTAAAAACAGAAGCAATCATAGTCCATAGCTATGCAAATCCTCTGTTACATGTTAGATTGGAGTAGGAGAAATCAACGATCGGCGTGGCGGTTGGATGGATTGAGGAGGGAGATTAATCAAAACGCTTGAAAATTTTTAAAAACAGGGGGCGGGGAGGGGAGCCGGTGTTCAAAAGACTGGCGTGAGGCGCCCAGCAGCCACCGCCTCCCCCTGAGCTGCGGCGGCTGGCTAAGATGCAGCTGAAAAAAGGGGCTTACGAGAGAAGTTAGGTTAGAAAGAGTTGGTTTAGAAAACTTCAAAAATATACATAACAAATTTACAGCTAGAACATGGAAACCTTAAAAAATTTAAAGCTAGAACAAGGAAACCTTATATCCGAATACCAAGATAAGTTTCAACGTGGAGAATATACTCAAAAAAGAAATAAAAATAATCACAAGCTTGAACCAACTTTTAGATTCGAAGATTTCCAACATTTATGCTTGTAGTGGTAGTGGTGGTGATGTATTGAAGCACATCGATGTTTTTTTCCCTGTTTGCTTCCCCTCTCATCTGGATTTGCGAATTGACGATGGCGAAAATTTTTAGCCGAACCACGCCCTTCTTAATATACACAAAACTCACCCAATCATAACTTAATCCCGACAAAATCATAAGAAAAGAACTAAAAAACTACCTTCTGAACTTGAATCCTCGATCTACAACACCCAATTCACAATAGAGTTTTTGTTACAGGTTAGGGTTTGGGTGGACGTCCATTTTTTCTTCTTCCGTTAACAGAGGAGGCAGAGGAGAAGAGAAAAAAAAATTAGGAGCACCTGAAGTAAAATTGAGAGTAAAAAACTTTTGGAGCGCCTAAAGTAAAATTGAAACTTGCAAAAGGGTGGTTTTGAAAAATCAGTGTAGCTTGGAGTGCCTGCATCAATTTTTGGAGTGCGATGATCAATAAAAGTAATGTGCCTTAATTATTTAGCCTTTCCCAACTCGTCCTCAACAAAGAAAATGGTCCGATCCGTTATACTCTGTTCACATTAAAAACTCCCATTCTAGTTTCTCTGGCTGGCTGATTCGATTCCTTGACTCTTCTCGCAGGTAATTCCCATCTCTCTATTTATTTTGATGTACAGTAAACTTGCAAATTGCTGATATAATATTAGCTTAATTACGATAATACGAATCAGATTAAGGGTGAGGGAAAGAGCAATGGCCTGTAATTGGGAAGCAAAAATATCTTTTACGATTTCGATTCTTGAATGCTCCCAGATTTTTTTTCGATTCAAAGACTCGGGTATGAATCACCCCCAAATTATTTTCTGTACCTCTGACTTTGTCAATGCTTTTTGCATTGCGAGTTGGGCTCACGCTAAATATGTAATGTAATCTGGTTTCTGCTACTAGTAAATAATTATGATGATAGTATTGTTCGCACAGAACATCCAATATGTAATTTGAGTTGTTTTTGTGTTGATAAATTTATTTTTCTCGAATGGGCAATGTAGCATCTCTGCTGTGCTCAGAGCCGGCTCATAGATTTTAGAGGCCTAAATCGAACTTATTAAACAATCCCACCCTATATTTTGCATACAAAAATTGGCAATAAGGAGTCTTTATAAAAACCATTACAAAAGATTTACCATTACAAAATGCAAACTTATAGTTATCCAAAAATATACAACCGCTATAATATTTCAAAATCCATCATTTGAACATTTGTTTGTTATTTCACAATTGCCACCGCATGAATTTTGGACCCTAAATTCGAATTGTGCCAATTTTTTGTATGGAAGACTTACACAAAAATTATACTGGATTAGTATATATATGTAGGGTTCCTAAATAATTGGGGGCTTTAAAATTTTGATTTTTTGGTGGGCCTAAAGCCCAAGCTTCTTGGGATTCATGTCTAATTCGCCGGCTCTTGTTGTGCTTGATTTTTTTGCACTTATGATTTGCGTAGGTAATTTACTGTTCCTTCTTATTTTGATATCTTAATTGGTTGTTAATTAGTTATCGTTCACTTGTATGCAAAAAGCATCAGACTATACGTGAACAGCATAAGAGTAAAAAAGTTACTACTTTGGTATCCTCAAGCTATGTTGGGTTTAAGGAATTGTCGAGGGAAAGGAAAGGATCATTAGAAAGAACATGAAGTGAACGATAAGTTCTACCCAATCTCCATGATCCAAACACAGCATTAGAATATCATCCTTGTTGCCCCTTTCTAAAACTGAAGAGCAAAGCGATGAGATGTAACAGTATCGTGAGTTTGTAACCACATGAATTTCAATGAAGTCCACATACTTCAGCGAAGAGAAAATGATCAAAGACGTACATGGAGTTGGAAATGTTTTCAGAATGTTAGGAATTGTTGAGTTTGCTTTAGACACTGGGAATGTTCTTGAAATTTGAAATACAAGGAAAGACTTCATGTTCTCACTGTGATTCCACTTTAGTTTTTATCCCCTCAAATTTTCAGCACAGATAGATAAAATTTGATGCATAGTACAAAAATGGTGCGCTATTTTGTACTTGGTGCCTTATCTGTATGGTTGGCGAAGTTTTAAAAGAGGATTTTACAGCGTTAGTGTTATAGTTGAGGACTGAGGACCGTGGGGCTTTACTGCATTCCATGCTGGCAGCATTTGTGTTAGAAGCTGAAACCTTAGACTGAGCTAAGTTGAGGTGAGAATTGAGTTATGCTGGATTGTGACTAATTTGACAGACTATGACTGCAAATTTTTGAACAGCCCATATTTTGAAGGGTTGTGATGTGCTCAATTATGAAGTGCTGATATCTAAATAGTTGAGTCTAAAGGCCCAAAAGATGAAGATAAACCCCATCCAGAAATTTGAAAACATGAAGACAATGAAATCAAACCATAAAGAGAAGATTCACACACTGCACAGTGCAGACTCAACATGCGCAATACAGCTCACACGAAGATCCAAAATAGACATTTTGTCCAGCACTAACAATTGCCTAAAAGACAGGGGCGGCCCCATATAGGGGCAAGGGGGTCAGCTGACCCCCCTGGGCCGGAAATCCTCCATGGGATATGTATATTTTTTTGGTTATTTTTGTAATTTTGCCCCACAGGAGTATATCTTGTTGTCTTTACGTTGTGTTCCTTGCCCCACAAATAATTCACTTGCCCAAATGTGCTGAAAATTTGCATGTAACTTCATAGGAAACCATCAAAATAAAACGAAGCGACTAAATATTATAGATTTTTAACCCCCTAATGATAAATCCTGCGTTTGCCCCTGCTAAAAGACATTCAAGAACCCCTTTTGACTCCAGATGAACATCACTGAATGGGATGATCCTTAATCACCAGAACATCAAGAAACGTAAAAGGGCTTTAAGTTAAAACTACAGAACGCATTAAGCCACTGCCACCCAAAATTATGTTTACAATGCCAAAGGTAGTGACAACTGAGAAGCAATAAGCCTTTAACAGGATTTCGGTTTGAATGCTAAAGACTATCATGGAACCTAGTCATAGAAAGAAAAATATCAACAATTGCCGAGATGACTAGATTTGGGCAGTTAGCCCAATGGCCACGAACTCTTGGGCTTGAGATGATGAAAAGCATCGACACCTAGTCTAACACACCAAAGCACTAACATCTTACATTTAGCCAAAAAAATAATCTGTTGCAGCCAGCACTAACATCCTGCAGCCAGCACTAACATCCTACTCTTGGGCTTGAGATTATCTATGATTGGTACAGCCATTAAAAATAGGAGTAATCTGTTGCAGACTTGCATCATGGAGACTTAAGAGGTGTCACAAGTCATGGTTACAGTATACCTACATTTTGTTCCCCAACTATCAAGAAGATGCTATGGTAAAAATGTTTGATGAGTAACTAATCACCAAATTGACTTCAGTTCGAAAGTCCTGATTTTTACTATGGTCTCGTAGAAGTTTAGATGAGAAATGACCTTGTTTACAACTCTCAATCTTCCGAGTCGAGGACCATCCCTGATTCCATGAATGTCAACACCAATTTCATAAACCAGCTCATCAAAAGGTTCCATGGTCCTCATGCAAGCCTTAATCCCTGCAGCACCAAAATAGAAGGAATAAAAATGTTTAAGTAACCTCATAGGAATTTTCTGAGTTGCAATATATGAAACACCAAATTTTGTGGTGATTCAGAATACAGGTACTAACATTCGATACTCAGTATCCACTTCCCCTCTAAGATTCCCATCAAAATTTTGAGGGTTCTTCTGCAAGCTCCATTCTCATCTGTAGATGCAATGACATGGGTGACACTGGAATCCCAGTTTTTCAATACCGTAGCTCCAGATAACCTCTCAAACTCGGAAACAATTTCCTAAAATCACATAATTGAATTAATAAAACATTCATACAATTTGCTTAATCCAGGCTAGAACTATGAGATGTTTATTTACCTTCTCCTCTTGTAAGAGCTGAACAACAAAGGACCAAATTTTCAAATGATCCACTTGAATCCCATCGCTGACGGGTATTACTTGCATGTATACCAGCTACTTCTGGTTTGTGGATTTTCAAATGATCCACTTGAATCAAATACGGAATTATTTTGTGACACCGCTTATTGTCATTTCGTACATAATAGCTTCAAACTAGAGTACTGAAGCGCACCTCGACTAATTAGAGTACTGAAACTACATGTTATTCATTTGTAGATCAAGGGGTTATTTTTCATATAATATTCTTTGCTCCCTTTCCCTTTGGTACTATGTTTTGTACTCTTGTCTCCAACAAATAGAATTCAAATCACTTCCATAAGCTGATTCGTTGATAGGACGGGGGTCAGAGAAAAATGGAATGGGATATAGGTTGGCACTCCACATAATAAAATCCTAGTTTCGTCCCTGCCCAAGACATACTCAGAGCTATAAATACTCGGAGCTATAGTATGTACTGACTATTGTAGAAGCCAGCAGCCTACCATTAATCTACTTCTACCGGAAAATAAATTGTTAGTCAAGTTACTGCAAATTGGCCCGGCTAAGCTCCCAGCTTCACCTACTTATAATGACAAGAGTCATTTTGGTCACATATCAAAAGCTAAATGTCCAATATCATCATGGTCTACATTTGAAGGAGGGGAGAAATCCATAAAGTGTATGGCATAATGCCATGTCACAGGGTTTTCGGAATAGCAGTCAGAGAACTGGAAAACATCGATAACAATAGATCCAAGTATCCAACAGAGCACCAGAAGCAGGTGTTTAACAAACGAAAACATGAAAAGTTCACTAAAACATATCCAAACACGTCTATGGATGTAGACAAACCGTAACAGGATAAAGAACACTAGAATAGACAAGATTATAAATAAACAGCTACAGGGGAACTTAGACTTAAGAGAGCGAGCCATACATGTGAAACGAGCAACCAGCCTTCTGAAATTAACCGTTCTGAATTCTGATAGAAAGCACCAGACAAAAATCGTCAACAACAGTTCAGAGATATCTTCTCCCGAAAGAGCAAATATTGGCAGAGAAAATCCCCGTAGAATGCAATTTACCTCCACCTAAAAATGCAAGATCTCATCAAAGGAGCAAATCCAACTTAATAGTAAAACAGTATCCAGATTTTTGATATTCAAACTTGTGCACTTCAATGGACCCAAGAATACTACCATATCCTCCATCCCATTTGGGTTATGCATTTCAGCAATCGAAATTCGATCGCATCAACAAATAAGGTACTTCCATAGTCGAAATTTTTCCACCATCCAAAGAATACTGTCGAAAAATCATCCACAGAAGTACCTTACTTGCTGATCCAATTAAAGGCAACATTGTCGAAAATAGACCAAAAAAAAAAAAGGAAAGGGAGGAGTATAAAAAGATGCAAAGTGCTATGACCCAATAAAACAAAATGTGGGGCCGCAAATACCCTGGGAATTCTTACCACTAAAACTGTAACAACGATACAGAGTATTAGTCGTCGAAAAAGAGCTCTCCATAATCAGAAATGTCACTGCCACAAGAGAACTCAAAATACTCGTCACCGTCGACATCAGACATGTAGTCAATCTCAGAAAATCCAGAAGGGTATTCATCATCAAGCGAATAATCGTCGTCATATCCATTGTAAAGGGTCATATCAAACTCACAATCATCAGTGGAATCATGTGAAGCTCCTCCATGTCTTTATGTAGTACTGACATTTAAAAGGGCTTCTTTCGATAGAAAGCCATTGAATATGTGAAGCTCCTCCAGTAATGGTAGTTTTTTAGCAGCTTCTATCAAACCGTCATCTGAAATGCTATAGGGATAAACAAGTTGAAGACGCCGCAGCTGACTTGCTCTGTGAACAGTTGGAAATTCTAGCGAAATATCAGTACTACATAAAGACATGGAGTTGGTTTGTCTATTTGAATTCACATGAGAATACATCTGTATAGAACAATTAGCTTAATCAACTTCGAAACCCAGGACGTATTGCCAATCCCGGCTGGTAAACAAATGCGTCTACCAAACTCATAGTTATTACTTATTACCACTGGCTCAAAATTGATCGAATCAATTTTGAAGAGAAACTGTGGAAGCCCATGATTCTGCCATAGCTGGATTCAAAACTAAGAAGGGCATTTTAAAAGTGTATCCTAAATGAACATAAATCATGGTCAAATTGTGGGAAAATTAAAATTCTGTGCAAGTACGAAACCCTGAGCCAAATTTGTCACGAAAAAGGACTTGGCGAAGGTTGGGATCCAACTAGACATCTCTGGCTCAAAGTCCAGCCAGTATAATGCTTCCCAACAACCAAGATGACATGACCAATTCTTACTAATTCCCTTTTATTTGCGGTTATAGTTTATTGTTTATATCATCGCCAACCGTCAAGATGAATCAGAATTGCAACCTACCCATTCTAAGCAAAAAAAAAAAAACCCCCCCGACTCCGCAGCACGAATTATGAGCATCTCCAACCCTAAGCCTAATACAATTTGATAGAATGTCAAAAAATTAATCATCAGTCATCACCATCTCCACCCGTCAGCCTAATAACTAACCAAAGTGTAGCTTTTCAAGAACAACACAGCCAAAGCCCACAACTAGGGCTGCAAACAAACTGAACCGAGCCGAACTTTGACGTATTCAACCTCCGCTCATTCAAAACTAGTCTAGCTTGAGCTTGAGTCAAGCCCTAATAATTGAGCTTGAGCTCAGCTCGTTTATTATCAAGGAGTTCTAGGTCAGTTCGTTTGCCACACGAGCCTCTATAAATGAACCAAGCCTCTACAGATAAGCTGAGTTGCAACTAAATCGAGCTTGGCACATTTACTGAACGAGTTTAAAACTCGAGCTTCACCTGTTCGTTAACGAGCCAAGCCAAGCCTATAACGACCCTTGCCTTGAACTACTAGCAAATAGCTTAGTTCTTTTGCAGCCCTACCCACAACATTTCTCTTGTAATCTCTCTTAAGACTATTGGAGCAACATTTCCACATAAACGGTTTTGGTTGAGAACACAATTGGAGATGTTATACAGAGGATAGAATTTTCTGAAATATAGCACTCTTCTACCATGAATGCAAATACAGATATAAAAGCATCCCCGAAAATTTACTGCTCACCAATGGACCTAAGGAGTTCACCGGAACTGAAACCGTAGGAAGTAAACTCGAGCAACAGTCCGCTGCTGCGATCGATGGCGTGTGTGGCCATTTTCTCGATATCGTAGTCCATGTCATCACACACATCTTCCCCACAATTGTGCATGTCGATCGAACTCCACCTGGATGGGTCTTTGGATATGCTTCGACAAGCGATGCACACTTTCTGCGTATTCTGCAGTATTGTCTATCACTCCAACCTTCTTGAGAATCATCGCCGTCACGTCTCGCGACAGCTACCCTCAGTTTCGAGGTTCAGTTTCCACAGCCAGAGGCGGTAAAGTCAAGGACAACGGCATTGGTGTGGAGTCTTGGTGTAATGGTTGAAGGATTTGGGGAAGGGGGTATTGATTAGTGCATTTTGGATGTATGGATTTTTTTGGTTGAGGAAGAAACGAGGATATTTTGCGGTTTTCAGAAAATTGGACCTAACTCCATGTTATTGCCAAGCACAATAATAATCAGAACTGTTCATTTATCGAATTGTTTAAAAATATTGACCACGTCAAAAAATCACGTTAATCATATATCATTTTACATAATTTTCAAACACATTTATCTCGATATAAATGGTTCACAATCAATGTTGCAATATTGTATTACATAACATAAATGCGTTCTGAAATCATATCAGACAACATTTGATCTATATTATTTTCGGCATAATTTATGTTCACGATGAGTTATACACAAACACTGTTTTAAGTCATCACGGAGAGTATAAGTAAAGTGGAGGAGAAAACTATTACGGAGAAAAATCATATTAACCTCCACAGCCTCATTCGTGTTTTGGCCAACATATAAATACCCTTGTGGTTTGGGAAATTACATCATGTCATGAGATGGATAATCTTTATACATGCCGCCCATAGTCTAACTTACGGAAAATTAATTTTTGTGGAAAGTACCAAAATAACACAAAATATTTGGCGTACACAAGTTGTAAGAAACTCAAGACTTTATTAAACAAGACCATCGCATATAGAGGCCTCAATTCAACTACCATTCACCTCAGTAGTGTCAGCCTCTCATTGTAACAAGCTTCAGTAATGTCAATCGATAAATTTTACGGAAGTCCAAGCTGCATATATTCAACTAAGCCTTGCCACCCATCACTCTCCATGACCCAAAGAACTCTTACTCATGATTACAAATTAGCCATAAAGCTGGGAAATTCCAAGTAAAGATCAAGCAATGTGAATAAATTGACCCATCAACAAGCCTTGCCAAGCATCCCGTCCACGTCCCAAAGATCTCTTACTCGTGATTATAAATTCTAAAGCTAGGATGTTCCCAGTAAGCTCAAGCAACAAGTATAAATGAGTGAAGTCGGAAGTCATACATCGGCAGCAAGCTTCAGTAGCGCCAACTGATAAATGCAACGGAAGTCCAAGATGCATATATTCACTAAGCGATGAAAGACTGGCGAGTTCACTCATTTATACTTGGTGCTTGAGCTTTACAGGGAATCCCCTAACTATTGAAGTCCAACAAGCTTCAGTAGCTTCAATTGATAAGTGTTGCAGAAGTCCAAGATACATATATTCAACTAAATTGGTCTCATAATACCCTAATTTTATAAAATTGTCAAGTAGGGTAATACTATTTGAAGAAGTTGATGTACATTTTGTAAAATAGAGAAGGTTCAAGAAAGTCTTTGTCACCAGTCAACTAAGAGACAAGGTATGGCGCATCTCATAGACCACTCACTCAAAGCTGATCGAATTCAAATTCGAAGAGAATATTTGGAAGTCCATGATTCTCCAATAGCTGGATTCAAAACCAAAGGGCATTTAACAATGCTTATTTTAAATTAACATAAAGCATGGTCAAATTGTGGGAAATTTAAAATTCAGTTATAGCACGATATACACAGCCAAATTTGTCACAAAAAAAGGGCTACGTTAAGCTTGGGATTGAAGTAGACATCCTCTAAATCAAAGTTCATGGAAAGTAGCCAGTGTAATGCTCCCCAACAACCAAGATGTCATGACCAACTCTTACTGATCCGATCAAGCCCTTCCGGGTATTTTTTTTTTCCAAATCTTCGCGTTGGACCTTAAAATCACGTTTTAAACACATCTAACGGTTCGGATTTTCAAAAAAATATTGGGAAGGTGGAGGTCCGGACGTTAGGTCCGTAAAAAGGGGTTTGGATGTGAAGTGGTTCCTATATATATATATATATATATATATTTTTTTTTTTTTTTTTTTTTCACTTTCTTTTCTTTCACTTCATTATCTCCCATTCCCACTTTCCATTCTAATCAAAGAGACCCTTAGACTACTGGAGCAACATTTCCTAATAAAATTGCATGAGAACAACTGGAGATCTTCTGACAGATGATAGCATTTTCTGTGCAACAAATAGCACTAGTCTAGCAGACTAAAACACTTGGTCACAGACTCACATAATCCTTGGATAGGATATCCGCTCTAGCTCTCAATACTCGTTTTGCGCTCACACTCTCAATCCTTACTTCCACCCTCACGAATTTTATTTGCTTGGCATAATTTTAAAAGAGGCTTGCACTCTCACACAATATATGACTTAGGTCTAGCATGTATAAAAATGCATAAATATATGTATCTATCGCAAGAGATACATCTAAACTAAAGAAATAAATGTATCTATCTACGAAAATTTTAACTACACTTTCGCGGAGCAAAACAACTAAAGAAATAAATGTATCTATCTACGAAAATTTTACCGCTCGCCGATGTACCGAAGGAGTTCATCGGAACCGAACCCGCAGAAATTAAACTCCAATAACTGTCCACAGCTACGATCGATGGCATGCGTGGCCATCTTCTCGACATCGAATGCCATGTCGTCCCACAAGTCATCCCCACAATTGCGCATGTCGATCGACCTCCACAAGGCCGGGTCTTTCGAGACGCTTCGCCATGCCATGCACACTTTCTGTGCACTCTGGAGTATGTCTACCACCCCTACCTTCTTCAGAATCATCGCCGTCACGTCTCGCGGCAGCTCCGCCCAGTTTCGAGATTCAGTTTCCTCTGCCGGTGGCGGTGGAGTGGAGGAGGACGCCATTGCTGCGGAATTTGGGGGTAGTGGTTGAAGGATTACGAGGTGTCGATTAGTGCATTTTGTAAGTTAGGGATCTTTGGATTGGGGAAGAAATGAGGATATTTCGCGGCTTTCTTATAATGAGCAAAAATAACCCAGTTTTTTTTTTTTTTTTTCGGAGAAAGAAAAAAAAAATTAAAAAAAGACATAATGCATAGAAGTAGGAAATAACATGGGATGCACAGCAGGTGTTGTGCACCATTCGAGCCGTCGGTTACTCGGATGGACGGCCCAGATTTTACTTCGGCACCTTTGCATCTGAACCGTTCGTTGTTGTGTGTGCAAAATAAAATTTGGGCCGTCCATCTGAGCAACGGACGGCTCGAATGGTGCACAACACCTGTTGTGCATCCCATACACAGCAGCAACCCCATGTCCACATAACACAACTGAAACAAATGAAAGAAACATTCAACAATAAATTGGTCCAGTGATCAAATGTCGAGAAACTACATGCAAAAATAACCCAATTATTTCTTGTTCAAAAAGTCTAGAAACGTGATTATAAAACACTACTCCGGACACAATTGCGTGTAACAGCCAATCAATACACATGGACTCATCTATATCGACCATCTCCGAACATAATTATGTCCATGGTTAATTTTAAAGTTGTGTTTATAGCATTGCACATCCTTGTTTCTGCTTGGGGTTCTTTCCATACTTACAAACTAATAATCACAACTTCACTTTTTTAGAGCTTTTTTGAAAATATTTTTCACACAGAAAATAATCCAATATCATTTGATACAAGTTCGAAATATATTTATCTTAAGTAACTCTGATTCAAAGTTGTTGTCATTTTATTTAATAAAATAAATTTATCTTAAGAGAGACTCCGATTCAAAGTTGTCATTTTATTTAATAAAAAAAATGTGTTATGAAATCATAATACACAATATCCAGAGGTTAGTTTCGGCTGGTTCATGTTTACAATCACTTCTAAACAGTAAATGTGTTATAAATTGTTTCTTCTAAACATTTTTTTCCCGTTGTGTTTTAGGAAAATGACTTTTGCAATTCAACATTCTTATGTAAATTTGTCTTTTAATCAATGAATCATATTACATGCCACCCCTCCATTAAAGTCTAACATACTTGCACGAGTAACTTTTTTGGAGAGTACCAAAATAACACAAAATATACACGAAATATTTTGGGGTAAAGGTTCCAAGAAATTTGAGAAATTTGGATTCTCTCCAATACAATATTTTTTAACTTACAAATACAACCAATAGTTTGGATATAAGCTCTTATTGGTCAAAGTTAGTTAGCAAAATTCAGACTAATTGTTGTACCAACATACAACGTAGAAGACTCTTACCGACAAAAGTTAAATTAGCAAATCCAAACCATTTATTGCTACAAATAAACAATATACTGTAGATGAGAAGTGAGAACTGTCTCCAAACTTGAGACTCTCATTAAACAACGCCATCACAAACAGAGGCCTCAGTTTAGGCACCAGAGAAAGTGTTGGGAACATGAGAAGAAAACATGAAAATGCATCCGACGAGTGAGAGTCACCCGGTACACTGTTTTGATAGCGTACCGGGTGAATCTCACCCGTCGGATGTGTTTTCATGTTCCATTTTATGTTTTCTTTTCATGTACCCTACCAAGCCTCTTCTGCTGTCGCAACAGAATCCTATTTGGACTTTAAAAAAAAAAAATTTAACAAAGCAATCCAAAGATCCTTATACACACTACATTTTTGTCCTATAGATGTACTTTATAAACTAACAAATTTTGCTCGCAATGCTGGGCTATAAAATGATGTTCATAAATACTATCTGAAAATCCCAGGAACTTGCTCATTTTTCTTGGCTTTAATCAAGCAACACGATTCCCCAAGGTTTTGCAACTTGGAGGCAGCAATGGAGTTCAAAACCCATGAATTGCTTGCCGCTATGGCTCCAGTGGAACTTGCTAAAGCTTCTGCATCTTTTCTCCTCTGGTTGAAAATCAAGTTCTTTTTGTTGGGGTCACACTTACCTTGTAACTCAAGGCTATAAATGATGTATATTGATGATTTGTGGTTTCCTGATGACAAGGATTCATTCTCTCTTGAAATAGGCTTCCTTTGCAGAACAGTTCCTCCGGCTGCAACAAGATCATGTAGATACCCCTTGTATGAAGGTACAAATTCGCCGGTGAAATAAAACTCACACCCGTCGAAGAGCTTTGGTTGCTGCAAACAAGAACATTTGTTATTTTTTGGAGCCTCACATGCACAGGCTTAAATCACGATTATGCTTTTCATAAAACATCTTCACCATTTAATAGAACACAAACTGAAATGACAAATCAACACTACTACAAAATGATACAAAGGTCACGCTTCAAAAGTCTCAGTTTTGTAAAAACGTGATAAAAAATTAAAAAGTAAACTTTTAATCTCAGTCAAGTAAAAAAACCGAGATTATAAGATATTACAAGGACTTTTAATCTCAGTTGATGAGAAACTGAGATTGTTATTCATTTTTTTATCTCGTTTTCATTCAACTGTGACTGAAAAAAAACCCCAAACTTTTAATCTCAGTTTTTATGGGCCTTTTGTCACAGTTAAAAACCGTGATTGAAAAAACAGGACTTTTGGTTACGCCTTGATAGACCACGGTTTTGGATGCGAGATTAAAAGTGAAAGGCCACACCAAATAACCGAGATCTTTATCTGTTTTTGTAGTAGTGCAACTGTATATTTCCACATACTGTACTACTGCCACTTCGAATGGATTGAACCCTAGCATGATTGAGAAGGGAGATTGAATCCCCAACACAATGTGGTCTTCTGCAAAACCAGACACCATTTCCATGAACTGTACTAATTGGCTTTAAGTTATAACTACAGACAGCATTAAGCCACTGCCACCCAAAATTATGTCTACAATGCCAACTGTAGCGAGAACTGAGAAGCAATAAGTCTTTAACAGGATTTCGGTTTGAATGCTAAGGACTATCATGGAACCCAGTCATAGAAAGAAAAATATCAACAATTGCCGAGATGACTAGACTTGGGCAGTTAGCCCAATGGCTACGAACTCTTGGGCTTGAGATGATGAAAAGAATCGACACCTAGTCTAACACACCAAAGCACTAACAGCTTACATTTCGCTAAAATAATCTACATTTTGTACAGCCATTAAAATAATCTGTTTGCAGACTTGCATCATGGAGACTTAAGAGGTGTCACAAGTCATGGTTACAGTATACCTACATTTTGTTCCCCAACTATCAAGAAGATGCTATGTTAAAAATGGTTGATGAGTAACTAATCACCAAGTTGACTTCAGTTCGAAAGTCCTGACTTTTATTATGGTCTCGTAGAAGTTTAGATGAGAAATGACCTTGTTTACAACTCTCAATCTTCCGAGTCGAGGACCATCCCTGATTCCATGAATGTCAACACCAATATCATAAACCAGCTCATCAAAAGGTTCCATGGTCTTCAAGCAAGCCTTAATCCCTGCAGCACCAAAATAAAAGGAATAACAATGTTTAAGTAACCTCATAGGAATTTTCTGAGTTGCAATATATGAAACACCAAATTTTGTGGTGATTCAGAATACAGGTACTGACATTCGATACTCAGTATCCACTTCCCCTCTAAGATTCCCATCAAAATTTTGAGGGTTCTTCTGCAAGCTCCATTCTCATCTGTCGATGCAATGACATGGGTGACACTGGAATCCCAGTTTTTCAATACCATAGCTCCAGATAACCTCTCAAACTCGGAAACAATTTCCTAAAATCACGTAATTGAATTAATAAAACATTCATACAATTTGCTTAATCCAGGCTAGAACTATGAGATGTTAATTTACCTTCTCTTCTCTTGTAAGAGCTGAACAACAAAGGACCAAATTTTCAAATGATCCACTTGAATCCCATCGCTGATGGGTATTACTTGCATGTATAACAGCTACTTCTGGTTTGTGGATTTTAGATGGCCTGTCGAACAAATTATGATTGCAAATCAGGGGAAATAACAAATTCACACTACAGGGAAGCTTTCATAGTCGGTTGTATGTTTTTCTAGAAACAGTAAAGGTACCTTATTGGAATGCATTTCTTTTCCCTTTTTGTTTGAGATCCACATAACTCATTTGGAAGTTTTGAGGATTCATGAAGAGGACATAACATGACAAAGTTATCCTGTGCCAAGAAACAAAATCAGCAGGTGTTTTCTAAAGGGCAAAAAATATATTGAACTTAGTTACTTCAATGCTTACATTATCCCATCGGCATTGTGCAATCAACTTAGCACAGGGAAAATGGAAACTCCTCCGACAGCTTTTCGCATAACATCCAAGAGCCGCTCCTTTGATGTCACAGCAACAGCATTTTATCCTTCGACTTCTTACTAATTCAGCTTCAAGATTGATGGCATTATCATCTTCAAAGTATACATTAGGAGCCCTGTGTGTATGTTCCAATAAGAGGGCTAAATCAATGAAATAGAGCTTAATACTGGAAGAATCGAGCTACAGAAGGTCTGTGACTTTCAACGTGAAAAGCATGGACTTCCATTGAAATTTCTTATACCATATAATTCTCTTACCTTTAGAATATCGTAACAGGCTTTTTTCGGCTTTGCAAAATCTTATCAGCTAATCTCTTTATTTTCTGTTAACTTGGGCATGGCTTAGATCGGATACTAAAATTTCTAGTAAAGACTTGGATGAGGGTGTGTGCATTGGTCCGTAGTCAGCCTACCAATTTTATCCGGTTGCAATTTATAAATAGCAAGACAGTTGCATCACATGCACACCAATGATTCATACCATTCAGTGCAATTCCTATGTGCATGTATGACCTTTGATCCACCATCGTAATCTCCTGCAACAGGCTTGCCATTGAGGTAGTGAACCATGATGCCCGAGGCCTGTAGTTTTTACAGGTTAAAAGCGGTAAAATTGCTGCACAAAAATCACCTAATGGACTAGTACATACGTATATTGGCAAAGAGGACGGGAAGAGGGAGGCAAGGATAACTTTCATAATACCTCAGAGTCTTCTCTAGAATGGCAGAATGCACATTGGATTGTATTAGTAACAGTCTCACATTTACGCAATACCACTTCATTTAATGCTTGAGGAGCCTTCTTCATTTTTTTAGCCTGTAGACCCCCGACTTCAGACTTGTATTGCAACTTTCCCTCAGGTTGAGTGCTCTTGACAGCAACCTCATTAAAACCATCCCGAATGCCATTAACGTTGTTACCCTTAGAGATATCAATAGTGGAGGTTTTTTGCTTGTTTGAACATCTCAGCTCCTGGTATTTAGAATTGGTCTTATTTCTTGATCTTTTGGGGAGATCTGGCTGTTTCCGATCAACGCTTTCCATGCTGCTCTTTTTCTGATCTGTTGAAGGTTGCAAGTCAGTAACCATGGTCTTGTTATCAAGATTCAGGGGACATGCTTCAGCAGAAAAGGTTGAAACGGTTTCTGGTACACTTTCTGCAGCACTGCTATCAAACATAACCTTCTTGTCCCCCTTACGAGTTCTTTTGTTCAAATGTAACGACTTACCACTATCATTCAATTCCTTCTCATGTATAGCACATTCAGCCACTCTCTCTGGATCAGCTTGAATGCTGAGTGCTTCACACATAGTTCTCTTCGCTTGTTTCTTTTTTGTTCTTTCACTCATCTTCCTACCTCTTTTATTGGATTTTTCCAATTTGCCATTGATGTCAGTATTATGTGTTCTTGGAGAGGACATAGCGGTTAAGCTTACCCCCATATCATCATCCCTCTGTTTGGGAACCACATTTTCTGTGGTTTTAGTTTTGTGTTTTCTGGTTGTAGTTCCACCCTGTGCAGATAATTTGGATTTCTTTACCTGAATTCCATCAACTTCATCACTGTCAGCAACCTGCAGTTCGTGACAAGTTCAACAACACAGACAGAAACAGGAGAAGGGAAATAAATATCCACAGAGACAATCATCCTGACACTTATGATGTAACAATTGTGTATACAGGCATACCTGTATTTTCGTGGGACTTGAGCAGAGTTCAGGAGAGCAAGGTCTTTGCGTCCACTCAAACATCTTGCTATCAAAGTAATCTGCATTAGTAAGTCCGATAGCTGTTCTTCCCTACATGAAGGAATTATGGATTATAAGCGAATAATGCATCAATTGTCAGAAATCCGTTTAACTGAGCCCAAATAAGAGAAACTATCAAAAGCTGATAGGTTGCCACGTAAGTCTGGCTTACACTGGACAAGTCCAAGCTTGTTACAAAATACAGAATTTGTATACTTACATTTGGGGACACTTTAGAGGGGATTTCATCGTCTGAGTCCTTTATGTCACTAAAGCAAGGAGCATTAGGTGGTGTCTCCATATTGTGATCCTCATCCGTCTGCTGAGTTACCTTCTCGACATCCTCTTCATCTCTCAACCAGAAAAATGGAGTGAAAACTGCTTTTCCTTTTTCATTTACAGCAGATTTTTCCTTTATGACACAACTTTTCTCTAGTTGAGCTTTTGTAGTTTCACCTAATCCGTCAAAAGTTGTGGGCTGTACTGGAGCCTCTGGAGGAGGATATTGAGGAACCTGTACTCTTTTCTTTGTTGGAAAGGATGGTTTCACATGATCCAGATTTGAATTCGCTTTGTCGATCTTTAAGGATTTTTGGGACTTTTCTCCTTTGACTCTTCTTGGTTTGTTCAGTGTCTCTTGGCATTTCCTATCACTCTCTTGTATTCCACAAGTCACACCACCCACAGATTGGTTCCCTTCCTCTGTAGTAACCAGAAAACACAAAGAACGCAAGGCTCAAATTGACAAATTAGGTGAATTGAAGTTGATCTGTTGGATGCCTTACAATACGCATAAAACTACCAGGAAAATATCATGATATAGAGAGTGATCAATCCAGGTTATGAATGCTATGAGGATAATCTAATACTCAATGACAGTAATATCCTGATGATTTCAATGGTGATATGTCGCTATTATTTTTTCAATAAAATGGCGTCCATCTAAGAGCAGCACATATTGCGAACACTGAACTTGTTCATTATAATAGTTAACTTGTTCATTATGATAGTTTATTCTACATTTCCAAAACCATGCAATATGAAGCAAATAATAAGAAGCAGCATCACCAGTCACAGTAACAAGAAAGCTATTGTATAGCTCTCTCCATCTAAGAGAATCTTGATAAAACATTATCACTCATAATCTTCAGTTTAAATTCTTGAATGCAACTTTCTCTCAGTTAATACTTTGAACTTATGCAAACACGCATACTGAGAAGTACCTGATAATTTGGTGGATGGTACAGTTTGAGTGACAAATATATTGAATCCTGAAGCAACTTCCATGCTCTTGTAAATGCTCACCAGATTATCCATATGAGGGGCAGGGCGAACCTCTGCACAGGTAAAAAATTTATGCAGAGAATGAACTGTGGAATCTGTACATACTAAGATACACGAACAATGCAGACGGGCGTGTGATTAGAGCACACAACAAACTGACCAACATATAAACTTGTTGAGCAGTAAAGTTTTCTTTTCTTAGTACTAATACTCATTCATCAGACCTTCTGTTGTCACCACTTCTGTGAATTAGCTGCACAAATAACCTTTTCAATTCTGATGTTTAAGGGATTACTTCAAAATCATAAGGATTAGATCATAATCTTTCTTCACCATCTCAAACTCAGTATTTTCACTCACGTGTCTCGTTTAACCACAAATGGCCCTCTCCAGAACATTCATTTTGGTCATACCATCACCATCCTGCCCTTCTTTAATGCAATTTCTAACTTCAAAGGAATCCATCCATTTACTAGTATCCTCTCATTTAGTACTAATCCATTTAAAATCTTGTATCCTCTCATTTAGTTCTAATCCATTTCAAAGCAACATCGAAGCAAATCAGCACTCACACAATTATGTGCATGACATTCTTTGTCATTAACCAAGGAGGGCCTTGTAATCAAACTAAGATTTTGACATTCCTCCACCTCTCTTTCAATACAACAACAACAACATAACCCATTTAGTCCCCAATAATTGGGGGTATGGGCGGGGGATGGATAGGAGACAGACCTAACCTTTGGCAATAAATGCACAAAGTGACTGCTCCCAGAATACCACTGAAATAGATAGATTGGAGACAGACCTAACCTTTGGCAATAAATGCACAAAGTGGCTACTCACAGAATACCACTGAAACAGTGGTCCCTTATACCGTCGCGTTTGCTGCGGAATCATGCCCTCAAATCAAAGCCAAAAGGCATCAGAGAGGGCAGACCCAAGAATCATTTTGATTTATGTGCACATTACCATGCTCCTTTCATTCAGCATCCAGAGCATTGGCGTTGCACAATCTCCACCTCTCTTTCAATAATCTTTCAAATTGATTTACCTGGGTGACTGGGTCTAATGGCCACCTTTTTCAGTGTCACTATCCCCTATTTCTTTTGCTGCTGCACCGACTCAACGAAAAGTGGAAGACCCTTATTCTTTCAAATGAGTGGAAAACACTGATGAATGAACCAACTAAATCATAGAAAACCTGAGGCTAATTAATCAATTTCCTTATTCTTCTACTGATGAAAGATACAGTGTCGTATGGAAATAAATGGTTGACATTTGCGTCCTGGTTACAGATATTTATTTCAAGTTGTATTCTGTACTTTGTAGCAAATGAAATCATTAGAATGCTTTCATAATTACCAGAATGCATAGACTTTCTGCCACTCTCCAACTCAGTAGTCTTTGCTAGTTTGCTTACATGGTATATTGTCCAGTAAGGCATAATTACACTGCTTATTCAGGGATTCAGCCAAATTTCAAACTAAGTTTTGGCTAGAGATTACCATCATATAGTCTTTTTGCCATCTGCTATCATGTCAAACCGAAAATCATGCACATAGTGTCTAATTAGTGTTTGGCCATCTGTACATCTAAAGCAAGATCTGTATATGAAGATGATGATTTCGCATGTGATTTGACTTACTTATTCGCTATGGCAATGAAAGGTTTTAAGTTTCAAATTCAAAGTCAGAAACCTGGAACAACATATAACCAACTTGGTCGATGTAATTCAACATTTCAACACTGGGCTTGTCTATGTTTCCAATGGAGGAGTAGGACATATGGATTGCTGAGAGTCTGAGACAATCAACGTAGAATTCTGGATGAACAATGACAACTAATAAATAGTGTTCCCAGTGTAATAACAACTATCTACCTTTCACTCACTAAAGATATGCCCACACCCCGTCTGAATCTAGTCTACTGTGAACAATTATCATTTCAATGGAACAATTCTCAGCTTGCTTATATTATCTATTTCTCTTGTATTATAACATAACATAAAGAATAAGAAGAACAGAGAAGACATAGGAGATACCTCTACGCCGAAATGGGACCTTACAGACTGGACAACTGGAAGCTGATTTCATAGATTTCTCAATACATGAACTGAGATGACAAAATTATCAAAGTATCAGGAAAATTATGAACTTCAAATTTTTATACCTACGCATCTCATGAATCAATAGTTAAATATCAATGGTCAATAGCTTACCTGCAAAATACATGGTTGCATGTGAGTGAAACTGAGGAGCTCAGCAGACTCAAGCTGCATAAAATATCCAAAAACTCAGAACGTCGCAGGCTCAATGATAATTTACCCATATACAGTTTCACAACAAAATTTTAGCAAAAGTGTAAAACAAGGCCACAAAATCGAAACACACTAGGGTTTTGCATATGAATCCATAACAATTAGCATAATGGGCATTTACGATAAATAAGGCATTGACACTGTATACTTAGTTCTGCAATTAACCTGGTAAAAAATAGAAAAATTAAGGCATACAAGTATAAGATCCCGTTCGCTAAGCTTGGTTTTTTGAATTTTTGAGTTTTTTAGGATGTATGACAGAAGAATGACTTTTCTCATAAAGCATAAAAAATCAAAAAGCCTACGAACAGGGCCCAAATACATAGACGGAGATATACGTATGTGAGAGTGAGTGTGGTTGTTGAAGAATACCAGATGGGGCACTTGAGTTCTCTGCCCATTTTCTCGAGGTGAGAAGAATCCGCCATTTCCGACGAATTGGGTGTGTTTTCTCTACGCAGGTCTCTGTTGCTTGAGAGAGAAAGAGATTGATGAATGAATAGTATATGGAATGAAGCAAAAGGGAAGGAGTGGGAGATATGGAATCCGTTGGCGCGAGAAAACTTCTTCAATTTTTTGAAATTTTAAAACCGCGGGAGAAGATGTGTTGGATTTGCCCGCCGCCGAAAGTTCCAACCTTCTCGCACACGCTGCCTCCGTTCGGCAATTTTACAAATCTTTCTAGAACCCCCTCAGATTTTGGGTTATTTCTCTTTTTCCTCTCATCCATCTAAATTTTTTGCTTTGGTATTTCTTTCCCTATTTTTATCTTCGGTAATTTTTTGTTTAATTTTTCGTTGTACTTTTTGAAATTGTAGATGAGAGGAAAATAAAAGCATATAAAAATGTTAACCGAAGTTTAAAAGAGTTCTTCATATAAAATGATAAATGTACCAGTTTGATTTTTTCCGTCTTTCGTGGTATATAAATTTTTTCTGGTCATTAATTTTTTACTTTTACACTCCTCTCGTCAAGATGATCCATCAGTCAAAAAAATATTCCTACATGAATCTGACAAATTTAAAAAAATAAATAAATGAAAAGAAGAGTACCAAAACACAAAATACCAAAAAATTAGGGAGGATGGGTTTGTCCACTATGTATTTTTGCATTTTGTCTATGGATCGACAATAGGATGAGCCCACATCGAGGTTGTAAATTGTTGATTAGGCTTTTCTATAATCAAAATCCGTGTCCGGACCGCGAGTCACGATTTTTTATTTTTTGAATTCGTGTCTGAACTATTAATCCACGGTTAAAATCCAAAACGTGCCGATCAATTTGGTCATCCCTCCTATTCAGATTCCAAACAGAAAAACGAACTAGCAAAAGTAGGTATAGGTATGACAAACCAAAAAGGGAAGTATCTAAATCATTTTGATTGCTTTTACTCTTTTATGCTTCAACTTACGTTAAAATCATTTCTCACCATTTGCAGATCAGTCAGCTCAGTCAAAAGAATCACTAATTCAATAGAAATGAGAAGTCAAAAAGGCTAATTAACCAAATTACAACCTGAAGAAAAATAAAATTACCAAAAATCCCTACAAGAACAAGACCCATCTTTGAAATGGTGGAACCGACTACGGTCCCTCACAACAATCTCTCGAATCTCGATCAAAATTTTTGGAAACCAGCTTTATGGCAAGGTGGCAATTTGTACAAACCCTCAGATTCTTCACAACTCTAATCGGTGTCCCAGGTGGCGTACTAATGAGCATGAATGCGATTGCAATCTTCGCGCTATGATAGGACAACGCAGTATCCTTTCCTCATCCTCTATATCCGCAAGCACATTCATCGTGAGAGGCACATAACCTTCCAATTTCAACAACTTAGCCATCCGTAGTGGTGGAGTTAAAGGGCAGATTAGTGTAAGAAACTAAACAGTTAGCAACAAAATATTTTATTTTCGGTACACAGTGGTGTAGTTAAGGTGTAGTTAACTTGTGTCAGAGGTTAAAAATAGTTACACCAGGTATTAACTGTCACACCAGCAGTAGTTGGAGTTAAGTGGGGCCCAGTTGAAAAAGTGTGAGTGGGTGGGCTGACACCAGGGAAAAGGGAAAGAGTGACTCTGCGCAAGAAGAGAGAGAGAGAAGAGAAGGGAGTGGGTGGGCTGACATGGGGGGAAAAGGAAAGAGAAAAAGGTAGTATTTTTTACACTTTAACAACATTTTAACAACACCACTACAACACTTTTTAATTTAACAATATATTTTGTCATAACAACACATAAATGGGACCCACTTTTTACACTTTTGTGTCATATAACAACACAAATTTAACTCCACCACTACGGATGGCCTTAGTGATTTCCCCTAGCATCGCATATATGTCTGCACTATGTGGATGGGATCTATCTCCCATGACAAACACAAACACACGATTTCCTAGTTCAACGAGGCTATAGCCAGGTGTCTTTTTTACCCCTTCTTCGAACATTGTCCTCCTTACATTTTGAACATCTGTCCAACGTCTCTTAGATGCATATAGATTAGAGAGAAGCACATAATCCCCACAATGCTTAGGCTCTAGTCCAAAAAGTTGGGCTCTCGCAACCTCCTCTAGGCCCAAATGACCATGTATTGTGCATGCTCCGAATAAGGTCCTCCAAATGACTGCATTTGGCTTCATTGGCATGTTTTTAATGTACTCATACGCCCTCTTCACTAAACCTGCCTTACATAATAAATCGACCATGCAACCGTAGTGTTCCATCCTTGGCACTATGCCAAACTCTTCTTGCATCCTATTGAAAGAAGCAAATCCTTTGTCCACCATCCCACAATGATTACATGCATATAACACCCCTATAAAAGTGATCTCACTGGGAATCAATCCCTCCCTATCAAGAAGGAATTGAAAAGCTCAAGTGATTCTTTTCCAAACCCTTTCAAAGTCATCCCAACAGTCAAAGAATTCCAAGAGAGCACACTCCTTTCCCCCATCTCATCAAACACCATCCTTGCCTCTCTAATGTTGCCACATTTCGCATAAAGGTCCAAAAGCGCGTTAACAGCGTGTGAATTCTCATTCAACCCAACCTTCAACATGTACACATGAGTCCTTCTACCCAATGCCAATGCCCCAAGCTCAGCAAAAGCGGTGATGAAGCTAACCATGGTAAACACATCAGGTTCAACACCTTCCAATTCCATCTCCCTATAAAGGGTTAACAGCTCCTTTGGATGCTGAGAAGAGAAAAGAAAGGAAAGGGGAGAGATTTCCTTTAATGGTGAGAGAAGGAAAGAAAGGGAAGAGATTTCTCACATACACATCCAAACAACACTGAGAAATCAGTTTCTCTCCCTCCCATTCCGGCGACCTCTGTCATCTTCGGCGACCTCAAAACTAAGTTTTGATCATAGATTCGGCTTCTCCTCGACGAGACAAAGACAACGGTGCACGCACGACGGCGATCCGACAAAGGGGTGGACCTCACGGCCGCCGTAAGTTGACGTTCTCTTTCCTTTCTCACGCAAACGCACCAATATTGGCGAGAAACGAAATGGGGGTTTGAAGGGAGTCCGGACTCTCACCCTCCCCTTTCCTCTCTCACCTCTGGTGCCATCCAAACGGAGGAAGGGAACCAGTTTCTGTCGATTTCCTTTCTTTTCTCACAAAAACCCTCAATCCAAAGGCGTTGTAAAGCCTCATTAGGCCTCCCATTGAGAGCAACCCCATTAATCACAGAATTCCACGTCACAAGGTTCCTCTCAAGCATTTTCTCAAACACCTTGTGTGCACTCTCAGCATGTCCACACGCTACATACGTATGAAGCAGACTGTTTTGAATGAACACCAAGGACTCAAACCCATTTCTTATTCCAATGGAATGGACCTTTTTTTTTTTTGGGGGTAAATTGAATGGACCTTTTCACCCTCTCCAACATCCATTAACTGAGTAATGGCCTTGAGAAGAAAAGGGTAGGTATGTGTGTCAGGTCGAATAGAATTTAAATGCATAACTTGGTACATCTCAATCGTCGGCCTAGGGTTTTCACTCTCAGCATAGCCTCTAATAATGGTGTTCCAAGTGAATATATTTGGGTTTTGAATTTGGGTAAAGATTTGGTGGGCATAAGACATGGTAGGTGGTGTTGTTGAGAGCGAGAACAGTTTTAAGATGAGGTGTTTGCCCATGTCTAGGTCGGTGAGAAGGACACCAAGTCTGATTGAGAAGCCATGAATTTGCTTGAGCTTGTAATCGGAAGAGGCACAAGTTAGCAAGAGAGAAATGCATTTTTCGAGAATGGAGGGTGGTGTGTTTTCTCGGTTAATGGTAATTGAGGAGATAGTGGACTGCGAGAAGTGGTTTCTAGGGTGGAAGTGAGTTGAAGTTATTAAGAGAGAAAGTGAAAAGAATGATTTGGAGATTGGGAGTTGTTTTGAGGGCATATTGGCCTTGTGCGTTTTGGGTTTCAAGCCTGTTTTCTCAATTATTATCCAATCATTATCCCTATTTTCAAATATTATTCTCATTTTTCTCTCTGTCTCCCTCTAATCATTAAACCCTATTTTTAATTATTATCCATATTTCCTCCTCCAATCATTACTAAAACCAAAACTCAAAACCCAAACCAAACACAACCATCGGTATCATGCTTGGTTGTGAAAGGGTATTGTTTATATCTGTTGAGAGTTTACTAGGGTTTTAACGGCATTTTAAAATACGCTATAGTTGGTGAATCTCTTGACTTTTCTGGCGGATTTTTACACTCATCTAACAAATGTATAGAGTAAAGAAATTTATAGCATTGTTTGGACCCTGTGAAAGAGAAAAGACAAGGAAAGGAAGTATTTAAGAGATAAATCGTGAAGAACGTGGATTAATTTCTCTTGCTTGATTGTAGAAAGAAAATGAAAGAAAACTATAATAAAAAGAAAATAATGAATTCTTAACTGCCTTTCCTCTCCTAGATTTCCTTCTATCAGTTCCTATGCAAGTTTCCCATTTACATGATTTTCCATTATGTTTCTATAGTTCTTTTCTTTCTTCTAAAGCAAACAACTCAAGGGGTATTTTTTGGGAAAATTTGCCCTCAACTCTTTACATTCCAAATAGATCAGACCAGTGAAAGACTCTTTCCTAGGTCGCTCTCAATTTTTTCTTCCCGTCTTTTACCTCCACCAGCTCCAACGCCTCATTCGCTACTCCTGCTACTAATAATAACTTCGTCTATCCACCCCTTCTCCAATTTGTTCAATTGGAGATGAAGTAAACGATGGATGAAAATGAAAAGGTTGGAAAGAAAAACTAAAACTTGGAAGAGGAAAAAATTTGACAAAGTTCGACGTCAAACGAGAAAAATTACAAAAAAGAAAAGAAAAGAAAAGAAAAGAAAAGGAAAACACAAACCAAACTCTATTAGAGTTAAAAACAAAACAACTGTTTTTCTCTGTCTTCCCTCTTATATTGTAAAATCTTTATAATATCCTATACCAATATTATCATTATAATTCCATCCTATGAGATATGAATTTTTACGATTCCATCCTGTAAATGGAAATCGGACCATTGTGCCCTTATAAGCTATTTATACATCCAAAAAATAATTTCCTTATTTTATAGATAGATAATGTCGTTACAATCTTCCCCAAATTATAGCTAAGGGTTAACTAATTCCTTTTTCAATGGGATTCTCTCTCCTCTCTCTTTAATAACATTCCCAAATTTTACCTTCCATTTTCTAATTGAAGAAGAAGTCAACAACACCTCTTGCCGGAACCCCCCCCTGTGCCACATAGCCACCGCCACGAACGACATCGGCGCTCCTCTCTTCGATAGATCGTCATCGTCTTCTTCTCTTCGTTATGTCACAGTCACGGGTGTAAACAGTGACGCCGTTGTCAATGGTGGCGAATGAATCGAGTATTAAACCGGTGCAAAACTCCATGACCAACCGAGTTCCTCACCGATGCACGAGAAAAACTTTGGATTCATCCTCGCCGTCACCTTCCTCGGTAAAATTTATGTGAGTATAAGTATAGATTTAGGTTGTTGGATCTCTCTCTCTCTCTCTCTCTCTCAATTTCATGGATGATTTCGGGAAATATTTCAATAAAATAGATGGTATATTTCGACTGAATGATTTATGCCATTGAAGGTTTTTTTTTTCCCCGTGGAACATGGTTTATTGATTAACCATGTTTAATGCAACCTAATGTTCATTCATGGAACATGGATTATTTATTAACCATGTTGCCTTCATTGTCACATTGCTGGATTATTGATTGACCATGATTATATTGTGCCAATGGTTTATAGATTCACCAAGCTTGTTATGGTTTATAGATTCACCAATTTTGTTATTTCATACATTAAACATGGTTAAATCTAAAACCATGTTCCCTTAATGATCATGGTTAATCAATAATTCAATAATGTGTTGATGCATCAATTGTGGTTAATCAATAATACATGTTTACTGTAACATCCCATGAAATTTGTGGTTTATTTGTATATCGTAATTGTCTGGATTCACCATGATTGAATTTTCCATGATTTTATATTTAGTTTTGTTTTAATGAAAAGTGACGTATTAATTTACTATAAAATTCAACTCATGAGTTGTTATGTTATCTAGCACAGGATTCGTGATAAATTATTTTACCATATTTGTGGGTTGCCAAGTCGTGAGAAAGCGTTTTTATTTTTAATTTTTTTTTGATCTTTTAAGTGAGAGAAGATTAGGAGAGAGAGAATCAAAAGATTAGGAAAGAGAAAGATTTAAAAAATAAGAAAGAGATTGAGATAAATTAGGAAAGATTAGGAGAGAGAAAAATTAGGAAAATTGGGAGAGAAATGTTAGGAAAATCATGAGAGAGAAAGGGTGTTTTAGGGTTTATTTGAATTTCATGATGGAATCATAAGTATTCAAATGTCATAGGATAGAATTGTAACGATCTTTTTTTGTACAAGATGCCTAATTAACTCTCCCATTTCATTATTTCCCTCGAGGGTTAAAACCTAGGTATAGCTTAACAATGGAGAAGCATAAGAGCATCTCCAAGCTACTCATCTAATTTTCCATATCAAATTTTACTTTTGGTGACTTCTGTGGCAATTTGATGACTTATTTTTGTAGTTTTCAAAAGTTATGAGTCCAACCCATTTTACATACTCTATTAATTTCCGGCAAAAAAATAAACAACTCTATTAATTTATTATTTTTCAAATCTTTTTGCTATTGTACCCCAAAACTGTTCAAACCTTATTAACGTTAAGTTTAAAATAAAAAATACATGCACATGCAACCACTTTATCTACTAGGATTTTTCAAAAACTATAAAACAAAAAATTGTGTTCAGGTGACTAAAATTATCTACAGTAAATACGTAATTGTTCAATCACTTATCCATTTAAATTTCAAGTGATTATTTTAAACGGCTAGTCCAGCCCCGACGGAAAAAATGATAAAAACATATTTTTTTTTAAAATTATATTTAATGATTTCAGGACTCACCATATTTGATGAGGGAGAAAGGGTCCCCACTTTTGGTGTTCTCTTTTAATGTGTGGGTTGGAGCAATTTTTTCATCATTACTACGTTCCTCCTTTCTTAGATAGGGCGGGCTGGGCTCACCAAAAAACTTGAAAATTGGTATCCAATCAACATCTATTTCTTCTAAATATAGGCCAATTGCACTCCAATCAATCTCTATAATGGGTCTTTATTTTAGAAATTCAATTTTGAGTCTCTATATTTGGAGGCCTATCTATTTTTTGGAAGCTCATCTCTATTTGTACTATTCACCTTTCTGCACTTCTAAAATTCCCATTTAGACATTTTGCTTATTTTTTAAAAATGTATGAATAATTTTCAGATTCTTTACCCATATTGCCTAAAGTTGATACCATTTGAAAAATATCAATGATATCTTCCCAATGAGTCTAATATTGAAGGTGCTATAAGTTGGCAACTTTGTAGGTGCCTTTTTTTTTTGGTTAATTACAAGAGACTCCCTTAACTATGCCTCTTTATCTTGGACACTTGCTATAAGAATTTTACCTACAAACCGTCCCCCTCTATCTACACCTCTCCCCGAGAACCCTTACGTTAGCCTTCTGTCTAGATTTGTCAAAATTTTAACCTAATTTGTTGACAAAATATTTTTTTCTTCCAATAATGCCCACCCATTATTCCCTCCCATTATAAACCCCCTTAATTTCCCCCCAATTTTTTTCTCTCTCCTCCTCCCTAATTGTTCCCTCCGATCACCTTCTCCCCCCAATCCCCTTCTCCATCAATCGATCGACGTATCTGAAACCACTGCGTACTATATAGTGGGCAGACTATTGTGCAGCATACGGTTACGGATAAGAGGCTCAGATTAAACTACCCCCAATCTTCACTTTATGCCACGCCGACTCCCCTTTCGTCGTATGGCATGGAATTAGACCAAGGGGAATCTCCACAAGAACGAGTCCCTTAGATTTCGCACATGGAGATCGCGACACAGCCTCATAGCTATGGGAAAGATGTAGATCGATCGCCCAAGATAGACAACTACATAGAGGGTCTCTACAAGTCTATATATTCTTTGATTTTGCTCCACCGTAAGATCAATATCACAATCAATGAGGCATCGTATGAGGGGACCCCTCATTTAATCTTTTATCTTCCTATAAATTTCTCTATTCGTACATATGAAGTACGAAAACCAGAATTATTAATGCCATTTGATCGCCATGACTATGACAGCGACCTTCTTCCCAACATCCAAGTGATCCAACTTCTATCTTTTATTGCCGCTTCAGTTTTTGTTTATCACAACTAATTGGTTGGTGTTTAGAGTTTGCATCCCAATTGCAGTGTTGTACATTATTATAAACACGATTAATATATTTTCTATCTTCTACCTAGTTCTGCATGCAAAAATGATACATCTGCGAGTACAACAACCCGGCTCCTACATCGTTCCAACACAAGTGAGTGGAGCCCACACACACTTGAGAGTGTGAAATGTGTGTGGGCTCCACCCACTATATGAGTGTGTTGGATCATTGTTGTACTTGTATCATTTTTGTTCTGCATATATAACACCACTGAAAGATACTATCACAAGTACCTCTTGATCGAAGGCACGAAAGATTTATAGGATTTGGGTAAGATTAGATTTTCTTAGTCTTGACGATTTTCGCTAGCAACAAAACAGAGAAGGAGCAAATTCAATGGATAGGCATACTTTTACTTTATTTTCACTAATGTTTTAGTACTTTACTATTATTCAACTATTGGCATTCAAGAATTGTGATATTTAGCATTAGTTGTTAAAGTGTATTCCAAGAAAATGAAGTGAAAATACATTGACATATTTAGTAGTTTACTATTGTTCAACTATTGACGTTCAAGAATTCTGATATTTAGCATTAGTTGTTAGAGGGTATTCCAAGAAAATGAAGTGAAAATATATTCCATTCCTTCACTTCTAATGGTCAAAACAAACGGTTGAATTGGAATTTATCATTTTTTTTCCTTCGTAACATTTCCACATGAACCAAACCCAACAAAGAATAATTAGTCATAGATGCACAATATTTTGTCTATTTGAAGGGAAGGACAAAGAATTTTTGCAATCAAATATAAAGACATGATTTGTAATTATGATTTAATAAAAGGATAAAACACACCCACTCTCCCTTTATTTTGGTCACAAATACCCATACTCCCTAAAAGAGACTCTCTCAACCGAATTTGAACCAAATCTCTCTCAAACTATACAAAATTGCACTACACATTCTTATACTATTCTGAGTATTCTCAACATAGACCACCATCGATTTGTCCTCTTCCCCTTGTTGTTCTATTAAATCACTTCTCTCTTCAGAGTACTAGGTCGAATTGGAATCAACGAAGAATATGCAAAAGAGAAAACTCTGGAAAAACATAAAAAAAAACTAACCAGCATGCAAATAAGCTAATAATAAAACAGGATTATTAACTAGATTTGATGTGCCCGCATAAGCAAAAATCGAATTCGAATTGAATACCATTGATTTTTTAGTTTTTTATTTTATTTTATTTTTGCAATCAAGTAGCGTTTTTTATCTGATACTATGTAGTTTTTTTTTTCGGCACTTCCCTAGCGCCTTATGGTAAGACATTGCTTGTTTGGATTTTTTTCCCCTTTCTCTCGCTACTTGGTGGGTTTTTTTTTGACAATTAATAGTTTTAGGAATTAGTGACATTTCACTAATTTTTTTGGTCGCCAGAAGTAGACGACCAGAGGTGGGGTGGTGGTTGGCCGGAGATGGGGTGGTGATTTTTTTGAATTTTATGTTTGAAATTAGAATTTTTAATAATTAGTGACATTTCACTAATTTTTTGATCGTCGGAAATGGTCGGCTAGAGGTGGGGTGGTGGTCGGCCAGAGGTGGGGAGGTGATTTTTTTGAATTTTATGTTCGAAATTAGAATTTCTAAAAATTAGTGACATTTCACTAATTTTTTTGGTCACCGAAAGTGGTCGGGTAGAGGTGGGGTGGTGGTCGAAAGGAGGTGGGGTGGTGATTTTTTTTGAATTTTATGTTCAAAATTAGAATTTTAAAAAATTAGTGACATTTCACTAAATTTTTTGATCGCCGAAAGTGGTCGGCCAGAGGTGGGGTAGCGATTTTTTTTTTTTGAATTTTATGTATAGAACTTTTAAAAATTTGTGACATTTCACTAATTTTTTTGACCGAAAGAGGTTGGCTAGAGGTAGGGTGGTGGTCTGCCGGGGGTGGGGGGTGATTTTTTTGAATTTTATGTTCGAAATTAGAATTTTAAAAAATTAGTATCATTTCACTAACTTTTTTTGTCGTTGATAGTGGTCGTCTAGAAGTGGGGTAGCAATTTTTTGAATTTTATGTATGAAATCAGAACTTTTAAAAATTAGAGACATTTCACTAATTTTTTAATTACCGAAAGTGGTCAGCTAGAGGTGGGTTGGTGGTCGGCCGGAAGTGGGGTGGTGATTTTTTTGAATTTTATGTTCAAATTCTGAATTTTTAAAAATTAGTGACATTTCACTAATTTTTTTGGTCGCCAAAAGTGGTTGGCTAGAGGTGGGGTAACGATTTTTTTGAATTTTATGTAAGGAATTAGAACTTTTAAAAATTAGTGACATTTCACTTATTTTTTTGGTCGCCGAAAGTGGTCGGGTAGAGGTGGGGTGGTGGCCGAAAGGAGGTGGGGTGGTGTTTTTTTTTAAATTTTATGTTCAAAATTAAATTTTTAAAAATTAGTCACATTGCCCTAATTTTTTTGATTGCCGAAAGTGGTCGGCTAGCGGTAGGGTGGTGGTCAGCCAAAGGAGGGGTGGCGATTTTTTTTAATTTTATGTACGAAATTAGAATTTTTAAAAATTAGCGACATTTCTCAAACTTTTTTGGTCGCTAGAAGTGGTTGGCTAGAGGTGGGGTGGTGGTCGGCTGGAGGTGGGGTGGCGATTTTTTTTGAATTTTATGTTCGAAATTAGAACTTTTAAAAATTAGTGACATTTCACTAATTTTTTTGGTTGCCGGAAGTGGTCGGCTAGAGGTGGGGTGGTGGTCGGCTGGAGGTGGGGTGACCACTGTTTTGATTTTTTTGTACGAAATTAGAACTTTTAAAAATTAGTGACATTTCACTATTTTTTTTTGTCTTTATGTTCAATTGCAAAAGTTTCTTGTCCTTCTCTTTAAAAATGTCAATTTTGTTTTGTTTTGTTTTTATGTTCAATTGCAAAAGTTTCTTGTCCTTCCCTTTAAAAATGTCAATTTTGTTTTGTTTTGTTTTTATGTTCAATTGCAAAAGTTTCTTGTCCTTCCCTTTAAAAATGTCAAATGTTTTGAATTTTTGGCTAAATGGTCCTAATTAACCAAAAGAAGGAATTTAACCATACACAGTTAATGTGTTCAATAAACAAAAACAAAGACATTGCATTTTTATTACAGCAAGAGCATTTCATACACTTTATGCCATGTTAATGCCAAACTAACAGCAGCAAAAAGGGGATTGAATTTCAGTCCAGAAACGAACCTTTTCAATACAGCCTTCTCTGGATGAACTATTTCTTGTTTACTTATTTGATGTTGTGTGGAATTAGGGTATTAGAATAATAAACCAAAAGAGATCTATTCAATTTATACAAGAAAAAATGGTATGTCATGTTACTTAGGGCAAAGAGAGTGACAGAGTGAGAGAAAAAGGGGAATTAAAAAATAGCGGGAGCACATTATATAAATATATGTCATGATCTCTTGAGGACTTTCCTCACGGATCCCTCCGTGCGGGCCACCCCTATTTTCGACTTTCCGGACCAAATTCGACTATCCAAACCGCTCAATATGTTTAAAACGTGTTTTCTAGGGCCAATGCTAGGAATCGCCCAAGAAAAAAATACCCGGAAGGACTTCATCCGAGCAGTTTTTCATAATAACCGTACATATATAGTTTATCGAAAACTGCTCGGATGAAGCCCTTTCGGATATTTTTTTTGGCGATTCCTTGAGGGTGACCCTTAAAAACACATTGAGCTGTTCGGATTGTCGAGATTCAACCCCAATCCATAAGGTCCTCACGGAATTTCCGCAAGGGAGTCCTCATTATATCATGATTCTATATGTGTGTGTGTGTGTGTTAGGTGGCTGTGCTCTGCTTTTTTTCATGTGAGGGAGAGTGTGTTAAAAAATGGTGCGATCACAAAAAAGGAAAACGTAAGGGGAGATTCGGTGAACCATTTGGGCAATGTTGTAAATATTTCTTGTTACTTTGGGGCAAGATCTAGAAAATAGAGTATAGGATCTTGAGACAAAATTAACTAAATATTCAAAAATATATGACATGTCTGTAGAGAATTATAATCCAGCGGGGTCAGTTGACCCCCTTGCCTCTATATAAGTCTGCCCATGGTTGTAGGTAGTAGTATAATTGTAGAGGGAGATTTTGGAGGGGTTGTAGGTATAATTGCGGAGGAAGATTTTTAGAGGGAAATTTTAGAGATGAAAATAGAGATTTGTGATTGTACTAAGAGGGAATAGTGACAGTCTCCATATGATTTTTTTTTTCTTTAATATGAAAATAGAGATTCGAGCCTCTGTTTTGGTTCCATTGAAGGTGTTCTAATAATACGATTTTTAAGATTTTCAATTCCAAATCATACCATTAGAGAAAGGTTTTCAATTCCAACAAAATAAATAATGGCCAGATCAAATCAAGAAAAATCTAACTTGGAGATTTTCACGAGGAGAGAAATATAAAATTAAAGATCAGCGCCAAACACAAATTACGTTTCCCAACAATGAGTTGAAGTGAAAGGAGACATCTTTTTTTACTTCAACTAATGCTCCTAAATCAGACATCGAGAACTATGGGAGCCAAGTAGTTCTTTGATCCTAGAAAACTCGCGGATGGTTTGAAGGGAATGAAAAATGGGTTTCACATATTGGGCCCACACTTTTGGTAAAATTTAGTTGGTTCTAATGAAGTTAAATTCCATTGAATACTTGATCCTAACCCATATATGTGCACCACTAAAGTTGGGGGCCTAAAATTGGCCCAAAATTGCAGGCCCAAAACGGGGTTTCCTTGGCCTCCATATAAATCCAGTTTTGTTTTCGTCAACATTCTCTGATGTGAAATGCGATGAGCTCTTAGGTGATACAAAATGAGAGTCATCACAATCTTATTTCACGATATAAGCTATTCTTATGAAGGTCCATGCCGAATCAAGTTTATCAGATATCAATAAAAGCTTGGTGTTGGTCTAATCAATTTTTTTGACAAGAAACAAACGATCAGAGTTTGACTTTCTATTCTTCGTGTGACATAAGGATACTAATCTCAGCTAAAAGTTGAATACATCTAGACCTATAAAATGAGCTGTTTGGATCGTTAAATTAAGACTCATGATTTGTCCAGTATTGCGTAATTACATGGGGAAAATCTGTTGATTCGCTCACGAATACCCGGAAATTAAATCCTTCTCTAAACCTGTTGATTGTGAGAATACCCAGAAATAAAGGCATCAAACGTTTTATTGATTCCACAAAATACCGAAGAATTTGGAAGATAAGAGATACTTTCTCTATAAAACTCAATATTATTCAAATCAACTCAGCATATTATTCACTAGATAGTTTTAAATAGATAACTTAAAACATCCCTCAAAGCATAGGAAATACAAATTCCAACTTCCAAGACTCTAAACTTAATAAACTAAATAATTTGACTGCTACAAACTAAAATGACTCTTGAGAACTTAAAGACACTTAGGAAATTGAAATGAACCCAAAAGAGACTCTTTGATTGACGAAATGACACTAAAAACTGTGACTAGAAATTAAATAAATACAGACTTCAAAATTTTTGAAGAATAAAAAAAGGCCCCCTCGTTTCTAGCATCTTCATTATGCTCCTGCATCAGATCACATAAAGAATTATCACAAGAGAGGATCTTGATTCCAAAAGGTTATTCTGACTCTAGTTATTGCCTATTGGTATCTTTGCTCTCATTACAAGCAAAAAAAATTCATATTCATTTTACATTTAACCCTTCCGGAACATAATGCATTGACTACAGGGAGATGTGTTCAAATTGTGTATACGTTGCCCAAATATTAGCAGGATATGCAGAGGCAAAGTAAAGACAAACCTTTGGCAATGCACCACGTATTGGTGCAGTTTTATTTCTTGAGAAGGGCATTTAAACTTTGAAATTTTTTCCTTTTTGATATGTAGTAGAGGACCCATAAGCAGGTTATGATCTCTCTTGAAAAACGACTGCAGCAGGTAAAAAAAATAATCAAAAGGTTACCCATTGAAATCCGTAAATGCTGAATGTGAATATCCCCAACGCATTAAGGTGATGCAATTACTTAACTCTTAACTCTATCCACAATTAGTGAGATAAAGGAGCTTGATCTTCTTGAGTGCAGCCAGAACATCCCTCATGTTCATTCTCTCCTCAGGTGATTCTGCAGAGCAGCTCAAAGCCAGTTCCATAATGGCCGATACGCATTGAACCTTTGCAGCATATGGTTCTTCATTTGGAATCAGCAAGTTAGCATCAATGATTTCGGCTACTCCATAACACATTGAATTAGCTACCCAGTTCTTCAATCTCAAATCCCCATGAAACATTGCATCAGTGGGCTTTGTTCTTGTAAATGTCTCCATTAACATGATACCGAAACTATACACGTCACACTTCGTTGACACTAATCCTTCGAATCCATACTCTATGTTTTATTCATCAGAAGAACTAATAGGGTTAGGAAAATAGAGCTACGCATTAGAAAGTCAAATTGACAATTGAACAACAAGAAGTAAAAGCACAGATGTGAAAAAGAATTTAATCTAGAATCGTTACCTGGCGCAATGTAGCCGATTGTTGCAATTGTCTTTGTTTGTGCAATGCTTTCATTGTATAAGAACTTTGCAATTCCAAAATCACTCACATGTGCCACCATATCATTGTCCAAGAGGACATTACTTGGCTTCAAGTCACAATGGATCACGGTCGTCGAGTAACCATAGTGAAGGTACTCCAAGGCACAAGCCACATCTATCATTATCTCCAACCTTTTCAAGATGTCTAATAAATAGTTGTGAGAGTACAACCATTTTTCAAGAGTGCCATTTGGCATGTACTCGAGTACCAAGCCTTTGAAATCAGGGGTTGAGCAACTACTGATGACTCCTGTGAGATTTCGGTGACGAAGGTTGCGTAAAATTTCACATTCAGTATCAAAACTTCTGAAAGCACCTTCTAGTTGCAGGTTGAACACCTTTACAGCCAATATTATCCCATCTTGAAGTACCCCTATGTATACCGAACTGAAACTACCCGTTCCAAGCAAGTTGCTTTCACTAAACAAATTTGTCGCTCGTAAAAGCTCATAGTAAGCAATTCTTTGATGACTTGTCACTTGCGACATATCTATTTGAGCAGGATTTTTGTTTCTTCTTCGACATCTCTTATGTAAAAATGTGATGGCGATAACAAACACAATGGATGCAGTCGCCAGCAAAATGTAAGTAAGAAGCAACAATCTTCGTTTCCTTAATTGATGAGGAGAACCCGAATGACATGGTGGCACATTGAACCTAGGAGAACCGCATAGTGCTTCATTCGACATAAATGACGCGTTTGTGAGGTTTGCAAACGGTCCTCCACTAGGAATTTCTCCACTTAATCTATTAAAAGATACATTGAAATTCTTTAGCTGCAAGAGTGCTTCTAAAGATTTGGGAATCACACCAGTGAGGTTGTTATCAGATAGGTCTAGGAATTTCATACTTATCAAATTGCCAAATGTGCGAGGAATGGAACCTTCTAGCCTGTTATGATGCAGATAAAGTAACTCCAGGCTTAGTAGATCTCCGATCGTGCTCGGGATTTCACCTGAGAATTGATTCATGGATAGATCCATCCACACCACAACCTTGAAATTCCCGAGTTCCAACAGTAGATTTCCACGTAAAGAATTCGAGGACAAATTAATTTCCAAGAGGTCTTTAAGGTTGCAAAAGCTTTTGGGTATGGTTGATGTTAATCTATTGGAACCAAGATAAACATATCTTAGAGAAGTAATATTTCCTAAACATTCTGGCAATGGCCCGGAAATTTCGTTTTGGTTCAAGTCTAACTTACCCAAATGGTTTAAATGGCATATCTCAGATGGAATGGGACCTTGCAATCTATTTTCGTCCAAGTCTAATATTTGAAGGTTCGATAAACCTTTGATTGTGGTTGGAACAGACCCAGTGAAGTTATTGTTATATGCATATAAATAAATCACACTACTTAAATTACCAATTTCAATAGGAATTGTACCCTCGATCTCACAACCGTCAATAGATATGTATTTGACCGAAGAGGAGAGGTTTCCGATTGTCGGCGGAAGGATGCCATTCAAAGGATTATCTGATAATTCCAAGTATGTTAAATGTCTCAAATTTGTCAAGGAAGTGAAGAAGCTCAATTCTGAAGGTGAAAAAGAGTCACCAGTTAAGTGGTTTTCGTACAAGCGGAGTCCCTCTAGCAGTTTTAAATTCCCGAGTGAGTCTGGAATTGAGCCACTGAACATGTTGAGAGAAAGGGCAAGTTGTACCAGGTTGGTGGCATTTGAGATGGAATTTGGAATAATTCCACTAAGATTGTTTTCTGCAAGGAAAAGTTCTTCAAGCTTGGGACTCCAAAGGCCTAGACTTGAGGGAAGATTGCCTGAAAGGTTATTCATCCCGAGATCAATAATTTGCAACTGTGAAATGTTGAAGATTGTTGCTGGGATGGGGCCTGTTAAGCTGTTGTTGTTGACACTTAGGAACCACATATTTCGAAGAGAACCCATATCATGTGGTATTACACCTGCCAAAATATCGGAACTCAAAATAATTTCACAAGGAGCTTGAATAAGAGATCTTGAAATTTATCATAAAACAATACATACGCATAAGCAATTTGAGAAGCTAAAATGAGCGGTGCAATATAGAGAATATATCCCTACAACGGATTTAGAAACCTTCGACACAGCTACGGAATTGCAAAATAAAATAATACTAGTATTAGGCAAAAACACCTCTTCAATACCAGTTACCATATGCTATTAAATTTTTACACTCTCAGTGCAAATGTCACTTATTTGGTTTTGTTAGGAAAAATTATCACCCTTTTTGCTACTTAATAAGGTAAATTTACTTGTTATGTCGGTTGTCTTCACTATAATTTTTTTATTCATTTTTACTCATTATACTGATAAATATTCTGGCTATACCAATTCCTCCATTGAAGCATCAGCCGTCTTAAATGCCTCACTCATAAGACTGGACTCATTTTTTAGTATTTTCAAAATCCTTCATTATCAAGCTCGGTTGCTTCCATCATTGATTTTTTTTACTATTTTTTTTATGTTAACTATTGAGTGAAAATTATTGGGTTCCTATATTGTTCACATAATTTGATATCTTAAGGCCTGTTTCGGGATAGAAAGGCAAAAGAGGGAAAAATAATAAAGAGGAAAATTAAGAAGAAAGTGGAGAAACAATGAACTTGTTTTTTAAACTTTTTCTCCTCTTTCTCTAGATACCAAACGATGGACGAACTTTTAAAAAAAAAAATTCTCTTTTTTTTTTTTTGTTTTTGCCCTTCTTTCCCCAAGTTCCAAAGACACATGTTATGTCTTCCCACCAAGTTTGAATAATGCTAACAAAATCCGATGGAGCCCTATGCTAATTTAATACTACTTAACAAATCAATCGATGTGGATCACACATGATCCACCTCATTTACTAAAGAAAAGGCATAATTGTCTTTTTGTCTCCCTTTGCAGGTCCCACATGACCCACCTCACCTAATAAGGAGAAGGGTATAATGGACGGTGAGGCAGCGGGTGGAGGTAGCGAAGTGGCGGAGTTAACACATACTCGCTCTTTTTCTATTTGGTAGAAGATACACAACAAACACAAAAATGAGACAAAAGAATTTATATGTGATTTTTCCCAAGTCATCAAGTAACAGAAACAATAAAATCGCGGATAAACAACGATTTTGTCAACATTTTATACCAGGAGAGTGAAATTATTGGGTTATCAATCCAAATGCGATCGATGTCTTTTGCACTCGGTTAAACAACGATTTTGTTCGCTTTACTTTCCACACTCTTACTTTGTACAATTCAATAATAGTGTCTCTTATCGGTTGAATTAAATGAAACTCTGGACATCTCATTTCTAGATATTCTCAGCTTCCCCGACAAAAGACAATTGAATTCTCATTGATAAGCCTCCCCCATTAATTAGACAGAATTGGATCCTCTAGTCCAAGTTTTGGACAAGATTAGACAGCCCGAATCTCAACCATCCATTGGTACAGTCAATAGTTCGGATTTGCTCAAAGTCTCTTCTCGGGAAAGGACAACTCTTCCCTAGAACAGTTTTTACATTAATTTTGAACAATTGATTATCCCAATAAATGGTTCAGATTTGGACTGTTTCCTCTAGTATAAAACTTGGATTGGAGAAGATCCAAACCCTTATTGGACTTACCATCTTTGAAGAGCTTGTGTTGTTCACCATAGGCTTGAAACTTGTGTGGTCTAACGAATTCCTTTTTGAAGAATTCAATGCCTTTATTTCATCTAAGACCCACTTTCTCAATCCAAACCGCTTGTCTTGTGAAGCTCACTAAAACGTTGCTATTCTTACTTTTTTTTTGTTTGGGGTTTTCCAGAATGGTCTTCTCCCAACTTCAACGATACCAAAGATTAAAGGGTCATTAAGGTGAGGCAAATTCAAGATGGGCCCAAAACAGGCAAACGTTTTTACGTTTGTGTTTTGGATGTAATATTATTCTAACCCCAACTAAATTTTTCAATAGAAACTCTGTTTTCCCTTACAAACTGTCCTGTAGCTTCTAATTGATTATTGGTTTAAAATAGTGATCTTGAGCAAAATTGGGAACTGCAAGTTGCACACATGTTTTTTGAAAGTAGAAGTATTGGAAGCACGATTGAAACTAAGTACCTTACCTGATAACTTATTTGAACCAAGAGCTAACACTTCAAGTGAAGTACAGTTGCTCATGTATCGTGGAATGCTTCCTGTCAGTTGATTACCATAGAGTTCAAGAACTTCAAGTCCATGAACATCCGAGCTGCATATATCCATTGGAAGAGAACCAAATAACTGATTTTCATAAAGATAAAGCTCTTTTAAGGAAGAGATGTTAAACAATGAGGATGGTATAGAACTAGTGAGATTGGCGGACTTGAGAGACAGTATCTCCAAACTACGAAGATTTCCCATCTCTGGTGGAAGTTCACCTGCAAAGCAATTTTATAAATTCTATGAAGCCGCTCTTGAAATTAAATGATATTTCATGTGTGAAGTATATTAAAAAATGATGCTTCTTTTGAAACGTAAATTCAAATTTAATTTTGGGAAAATTCTACATTACACGGTCCCTTTGGACCTGTATGGCATACATCCTTTAAGCTGCACTGTAAGAAATTCATAACATGTTGTACAACATTATTAACATTTACACATAAGTTCGTAAACAATTTTGAATTGAAAATATTTTCTGATTAGAACCAAAAAAACTAAAAAGATCAGGCTTTGTTATTCATCACGGTTCCCCACCTTGGGTCTATTATTAGTGCGTATTTATTGTCGAAATTCCCTTAGTGAAATGGTTCAATTTTTATTTTTTTTTAATCTTCTACGATTTATTGAAGGACATAAATAATCTCTAGTTTAATCGTAGCAGCAGTACCTATAAATTGGGCTGCCCCTTTATTTTTTCGGAGCCTAAAGCAAGCTCGTATAATGGCCCCATAGTACGTTAGAAGGCGATACGTTCACGGTTCGTCAGTGATATTGACACTCCCCAATTTTTTAATGGCACTCCAAAGGGGAGTACCAATATCAAGTCAATCGCTACATGAACTTGAATTGGCACTCCCCTTTAATTTGGAGTGTCATTAACAAATTGAGGAGTGCCAATATCAATCCCCTTGATTAAAATTTATACTCTTATTAAATTGTTCCAACTCCTGACTTGAATAGGGAATTAGCATAAGTTAGTTTTTAAGTCGATATATTATGAGAGAATAACATGAGATTGTAAAAAGCAACAAATCAGTTTTGAGCCAAGAATTTGGACAAGGCCGATTCGTCAATAATTTTGACAAATCATCTTCATGTTGCCTTTTCAAATTCTTTCAAAAGGCTAGCTTCCCCCGCCAGTAAACCAACAATTAATTTCATATTATAAAGATCAACTTAAAATACATACATATGTACAATATATATACTAGGTGGGAGCTTCAAAGGGAGTTTTATTTGGGAGCCCAAGGTATAACCACTCTCGTATAATTCAAAAGCTACCCTCTCTATTGGATGATGCACTAACTGAAAAGGTTAACAAAAATTATATCATACCTTGGAGGTTGTTTCGACCAAGGTATAACCACTTGAGCTGTGTCAAATTCCCAATCCCACGAGGTATGAACCCCGTAAATTTATTCCCAACCAAAGATAGATACTGAAGCTCTTTACATTCACCCCAATGCGATGGAATATCACCAGAAAACTCATTAAAACGAAGCCAGAGCTTTATGAGTTTCGGAAGGTGACTACATAAGTAGTCTGGGAGACTTCCCGAAAATGAATTATTCGATAAATTGATCCATTGTATAGACGAGACATTGAAAATGCTTAATGGAAACTCTCCACTGAAGTCATTGAATTGCAAGGCGAACACCTTTTCATTTGTTGAAATCAGGAAAGAGAAATTTGATTAGTGACTCAGAAGGTAAATAGCACACGGAAAGACATCATTTCTTTCTTCAATAGGACAAAAAAATAGTAAAAAATAAATAAAGCATAATTGCGAGATCAATGGAAAACCTTTAACCGGCGCAATTGACCCAGCTCGGCCGGTAGATGGCCATTAAAATTGTTGAAGCTGATGTTGAAATAGGTTAGGAACGAGAGATTTCCTATCTGGGGAGGGATGGTGCCCTGAAGACCCATGTTGGAGAGATTCAAGGACGTGACCCTGTTTTGGCTGCGACGGCGGCAAGAGACACCAAGCCAGTTGCAGAATGAGGTGTTTGTGGACCAATTAGTTGCCAATATGTGATTTGGGTTGTAGGTGATTTGGGACTTGAAGGCCAAAAGAGCTGATTCATCCGAACTGGTGTAGTTGGTTGCACCACCACCTAAAGCTAAGAAACATTGCATCAACATTAACAGCAAAGCAAAAGACAAGAAGGCAGTAGTAGTAGCCTTCTCCATGATGCTGGCAGGGAGAATGAGGAATGGGTAATTTGGGGACAGGTATATGCAAATATGTAATGTATGGGATTTGCGGTTTACATGCTATTTATACCCCATTTTGACGAACTAACAAGAGCCCGGGGCAGGGGTTGTGCGAGTGGTTATTCCGTGCTCTTGGAGCATTACTCTATAGAGTTGCATACTACACATTTGTGTGGGATTCATACATTTTTGTGTAGGCACAACACAAATTTGTTGTTCCGACTTCCGAGAGCAAAAAATAATTTATTGTTGTCCTGTCGAGGCTCATGAGTTCAGTGGCAAACTAAGAATTTTTGTACCGTAAATTAAAATATTCAACGTTTTTGAGCCACAAGCAGAACCACATTGCCCAAATGTTTAAGCTCAAGATATTAGTAGTATCTTAAATGGTTTATTATATGTCTAAGATCACCCAAGTAGAGTTCCGATATTGGACGGGATATCACAATCTCCCCACCTTTATGGCCTCGTGCCCTCGCGAGGGGTTGAGCACTAGAGTCACCACAGTCTGTATTCCCCAGTGACCAGAATCACCACGGCCTCCTTTGGGTGTATTCTCTAGTACCATAACCAACATGTTTGTGTAACATGGATCGCTCCGATACCATTTGTAATGCCGCATGTTGAGCACGAATCTATTACGTTGATTTTGATCTACAAGTCGCACTATATGACCCAAAATACGAAAGCCCAAGGTTTTAGTAGTATGTTACATGGTCCAATTTTGCTTAATAGCATATCATGTAGTTAAAAATGTTAACTAAAATATGGTTGGGTAATTTTCACCAACACCCACTTTATTCTATGAAAATCACTTCGTCGTCCTCTGTAGTCTCTGGAATATCATTGCACTCCCTCGCTTCAAGATTTTCTATAACAATTTAGTCTGAAATGTCATTTTGTAAATGCCTTCCCCTTTCTCGTACCACCACCCACCCCACAGAGCTTCGTTATCACCTCAACCCATTAACAATCTAAGCATTTTATCACTGACGACAAACTTGATAAGCCATGCACACAAAATGGAAGGTTGGAATCAAACTCTCTCTTTAGATTATCGATCGAATACCGGTAACTAAGAGTCCATAATCTTTTATCCTGCTACTCCATTTGTTCATTGAATGTCGACCAAGTTAATAGAGAACCCTAATTTTATCCAAATTAAATTGAATCTGTTTACCAGACATGCCTTAAGTCATAGCAAACTTCCCAAGTAATATGTACCTTTCATGTCGATATCCAGTCATTTTCATTTTTGTCATGAGCGACAAACTCGATTAGCCGGTCAAAATGGATGGTTGGAATCCCGCTAATTGGTCCACAATGGGGAACCGAAAATCATAACATCCTGCTACGTCCAAACTCACATCAGGTTCCCAAATCCTAATTAGTAGCACTAATAATGTCACGAGGGATATCATCAGTCCAATACCACTAACATGAGCTTAATTAATCGTTAATCAATATTCCACCAATACAAAGATTGTGGACTCGAGAAAATGGTATTTCTATTGACAGTCAACTAAGCTGATAATAAGCAAAAAAGAAGGAAAAAAAAAAAAATGCTCACTTAAGCCTTCAATAGTGCATGCATACCGTATAATTATTTCCCATGACGAGGAGAGCCAAATGTGAATGGAAAAATCATATAAAAGAAAATGATTCCCAGCCAAGTAATTCACTTTGAAAGGCTAGGTTTAGTTTTCCCCACTTTTGTTTGCATGCTTGAGGCACCAATGTGTGGATGAAATCTCAAAATATTGCCAACTTCTAACTCACTCAAGCAAATGGGGAAAGCTACTTGTGAAAAAAGTTCAAGATGACAAAGTAGATAAAGTTTGCTTGATGGTGTTTTCTACCGTTTGGGATAATGATTCTGCTGCCACACACTTTGGTATCAAGTTGACAGAGAGTGAGAGACTCAACCCATCTAATGCATGGAATGGGACCTTGAAATCTGTTCTCGTCCAAAAATAATCCTCGGAGGTTAATTCTATTGACCTTTGATTGTCACCGAAACCGACCCAGTTAAGTTATTTCTACTTGCAGATAAAGTGATCAAATTAACTACTTCAATTACAAATTTCACTAGGAATTTTACCCTCGATCTCACAATCTGACATATAAATGTATTGGATAGAAGAGGAGAAATTTCCGATTGCTAGCGGAAGGATGCCATTCAAAAAGATTATATGATAATACCAAGTATGTTAAACGTCTAGATTTGTCAAGAAGCTCAATTTTGAAGATGAACAAGAGTTGCCAGCTAAGTGGTTTCCCCCAAAAGAGAGTGCGTCTTGGAATTCAAATTCTCAAGTGAGTGTGGAATTGAACCAGTGAACATTTTGTTAGAAAAGTCAAGATCTACCGGGCTGCCAGATTGTTGGGTAAGTATATAATGTTATCAAACCTCTCAATGAGTAGTTATTATTTTTTACAATACGAGACTCGTGTATTTTACATTAATTTCCAATCTCTAATGTCGAAAAGGGGAGAGTAGTACTCTGTAAATATTTGAAGAGTGCCAAACGAAAATTATGCATTGCCCATGAGATACCGCCGCGTGGTGTTTGAGACCTCTCATACATTACACATTGATGTGAGGCACAATAGCAAATAATTAATCGGGTGTCGACCACCCCACTTGACCTGGCTTGCTAACTAGGTCCACCATTCCTATATAATCAGTGAAGTGGCAAAATTTCTCTGTTGGATTGAGATTTGAGAGGGAGACTAGAGAATGGGAAGACCTTTTCAGCGTGGATAGCACGGCGATTGTTTTGGCACGGCGATTGTTTTTGCTAACGATTGTTTGGATACAGCTTTCCAGACGACTTAGTTGGGTTTGGAACATAGTTTAGTAATGTGTGATCATTTGTAACTTTCCAAACGTCCAAGTCCAAATTTAACAACACTCTTCGCTGTATTTATTCAGTAGTCAGTGCACCACTGAGTACATGATCCTACATAAATGTGTGATTGAGAAAGGTGTTGGAGCATCACATGGCGGTGTCTCGATCCAAATCACTAAACAATTTTTAAAGAATTTTGGAAGGAAGGGAAGGAAAGATTAATTACACCATGAAGTTAAAAAGCTACTCCTGTATCTATTCTTTGGTTTTCTTATCATGTCCAATTCCCTAGATAAGTATTTATTTAGAGAAAGGGTCGGAAAATTCTTATTAGGAGCATTTTCAGCTGAAGTAACAAAAGTTAGCTTTAAAAATTGTACTTTGCTACCCTTATACAAATTTGAAGAGTGGTTTACTAAACATGCACTCCAAAAGAATGTACAAATTTTTATTTTACTTTATTATTTTATCATTATTATCATATTTTTTGTACTATTGTTAATTTTCAAATTTATTAAAAATATTATAAGGGCGGAGGATAATATGTGAAAGATGCATCGATATCCCGAAAAATAGTCTATTAATATTCGTAAAAATATATTGTTATTCGTGAGACGTGTATTGAAATATGAAATTATTTGTCTTTATGCTCTTATTATCCTTCACCTAATAGGCGGAAATTAGCAAGACACAGTTTGAAATGGGCCTACGGTTTTAGTTTGTCAATTGTCAGTTTCTAGTTATTAGCAGTGTCCTACTACACAAGATATTTCTAGTCTACGCAAAAAGGTACTCCCTCCATCCCTTTTTTAGAGTAGAGTTTTTCATTTTAGGTTTGTCCTTTAATAAGGTAAAAGTCTATATTAAATGTGTAATGATGATAACGCAACATGCGTAAAGCGATGAAGGGAGTAGTCACTACAAGAACTTACACCATTGGCGAGTAAAAATCCCGACTAAATAGATTTTCTCGCCAATGTCTATACCATTACTGAGTAAAAATATTTTGGTGGCCAATAATGGTCTTTATAGCCGACCAAATTAATTTGCTAGGAGAAAGTAAACTTTTGCCGAGTAATACCGAGTAAACTCTTGTCGGTAAATCTTTGTCGGCAAAAACACACCTTTTACCGAGCAAAGCATTTTTTAGTCGGCAAATACATTCACAGAAGGTCCTTCGCCGACTAACGTGCCGACTAAATAATTTAGCCGGTAATGATTTTCAACGACTAAAAAGCCACTTTTGCCAAGTACAATTTTAGTTGGCATTGGTGAAATTTGTTGTAGTGAGTTTTTTTTTTTTTTTTGTAACAGTACACAACAACTGAAAAAAGTATACTTGTTGCACCTCATCTCACCATAATAGGTTGTCTGGTTTTAAACTCCCGTGCACCTTGCATTGACAGCATGTTGTCGATTTCAAATGAAGAGCACATATAATTTTGAATTACGGAAACAGTCCGACTACGCGTGTGTACGTACGTACGGACGCATACAAACATATCTAGACCGTCCATTTCAGGAATTAACAGTCTGAATTTAAAAAAAACTCTTCGTGATAGTATTTGCGATTGCAAGATGAGTATTTGCGTCGGTCCTGTATTGACGCAAAATGCGTTTTTTCTAGTAGTGTGCTGCTGCTTGGCGTTTTTTGTTTTTCCCATTTTCCAACCAGACGAGGACTCAATGGGCTGTGTTGGGCTACACATAATGTTCAGGTATAGACAACCTTCAACAGTGGTCTAGCCCGGGGGTGTAGGGGCAAAGCCACCAGCGATGTGTAATTTTGGCCATAGGACCCGACCTATATATTTATATTGCAGTTTGCTAATAATTAGGATTATCAGTTGTTAGAGAAAAATAGAGAGGCGAGAGAAAACGCAGATTTCAGAGAAATTGTGAGAAGACTAGTACTCTTGATTTTGATTTCATAGTGGACTGGTATGGCTCCCATGATTTTTTCTCGCATTGAGGTTTTTCACATATATCTTGAGTCTCATTTTTCTTTCCATTTTTCCATTACGCACGGTTATTTGTTTTTTTTATTATGTGATTCATTATTCTCAAGATATATCCGTAGGGCGTTGTGTGGTTCGAAAATCCTAACACATAAAACGTTAGCGCATCAGACCACTAGTCCACCCTGCCAAATATCATTGAGTTAGTTAATCCAGACTTGTAACTAACTCAATGATATTTGGTCCTTTTTTACTAAATTATAATTTCCCATAATGACTTTCTTGAAAAGTATCATCAGTTCATCTTCCATCTCTTCAACATTAATCTGCATGCGATGATTTCCCACTACCTTTCTCCTACCACTTTCTTTTCGGCTATGTTTGAAAGTTGAGGAAAGAAGTGGGAAAGAAAAGTAAGTTAAAAAACTTTCCTCTCATTTGTTTGGTTTCCCAATAGAAGGAGAAAGGAAAAGGAAGAGAAAATTAACTACTTTTTTTCTCTTCTTGTCTCTCCCATGAGTGCAAATTTTCTCTAATCTTTCACAAACCAAACAAAAGAAAAAAAAAAAACAAGTTTCTTTCCTATTTCTTTCCCATTTCTCCTTCTTTATTTTCTCTTCTCTTTCTCTTCTCTTTCACAACTTCCAAACACAGTTCAATTAGTGAATAAATCTGCTAGCCGTAGAAACCGGAAACCATGGGGGTTTTTGCCACCATTATTATGGACTTCACCGTGCGTTAGTTGTTACAATCTACTCTTTTTTTCTTTTTATGTCATCAAGCCTTATTAGTAGTGCCACTTTTCGTTTTACTTCATAAAACTGATCGACAAAAATAACGACTCAAGGATAACCATCTCTTGTAATATGTAATCCATCGTGATTTTCGTGATTGACTCAAAGCATTTTTAGTGAAGTTCCTTAACCTATGGAATGATATTACTAAGAAAAGCAGAAATCAAAAGTGGGTTCATACTTTATCGGTTATCCTTAAGTCGTTATTTTTGTCGATCAGTTTTGTGAAGTAGAAATGAAAGGTGGCACTACTAATAAGGCTTGATGAACTAAAAAGAAAAAAAGAGGAGTTCTTATGAAATCTAAACTGTTCATCTTGTACGGTCCTCAAAGTAGTATATTCACGCAAAAAATTTGGTCATCCTTAGACATTGATAGGTACATCAAAAAAGTTGAACTTTGATTTATAAAATGAACGGTCTTGTTCTATCAATAAATTTTAAAGTTAAACTGTCTAGTACCGTCAATTGTATAAACAAAAATAGAGGGTGGGCGTGATTTATCTTTTCACTAGTGTCCACCATAAAAAAAATTCCCACGACAAGGAGACCCAAATGTTAATGGAAGAATCCTACAATTAAGAGAAAATGATTCCCAGCCCTATGGGGAATATTGAAAGGCTAGTTTTAGTTTTCTCCAAACTGATATATACCCCCGTATTGTGTTTTAGTTTTCTCCCGGTCCCACTTTTGTTTGCATGCTTGAGGCAACTTCTAACTCATTCATAGCTATGTGGAAAAAGTTTATTGTGAATTTATGATCGGGCCGGGTTTCTACCATTTAGGATAATGATTTTGCTGCCACATACTTTCTATCAAGTTGAGAGAGAGAGAGACTCTCAAGTACCCATCTCGTGCATGGAATGGTATCTTGTAATATATTCTCGTCCAAAAATAATCCTTGGAGGTTCTGTAGACCTTTGATTGTCATCGGAACAAACCTAGTTAAGTTATTTCTACTTGCAGATAAAATGATCAAATTACTTAAATTACGAATTTCACTAGGATATTTACCCTCGATCTCACAATCTCACATATAAACTTGTTGGATAGAAGAGGAGATCCGATTGTCGGCGGAAGAATGCCATTCAAAAGAGTATATGATAATACTAAGCAGCGACGGAGCTATGTGAAGGCCAGTGTGGGCACAAGCCCACACTGGATTTTGGGGATTTTTTTTTTTTTTTACAATTCGTTGAGAACTAAAAATTAAATTATTTTACTTGTAAAAAACAGGAAATTGTCTAAAACATAAAATTATTTTTTATTTTTCTTCATAGCTATTTTATTTGATGTAATAGTTAAATAATTTTGAAATTGGAATATATGTTGAAGAAAAGTTTAAAAGAAAATCAAGGCATGTTTGCTTCTTAAAAAGGAGAGATTTTGTCCCACAACAAAGAGGTGTGTATGGATTGACAGGATTGTGCCCTCACTGATACAAAATTTTGGCTACGCCACTGATACTAAGTATGTTAAACGTCTGGATTTATCAAGAAAGTGATCGAATTAAGAAGCTCAATTCTGTGATGAACAAAAGTAATCGGTTAAGTGGTTTTCCCAAAGGTGAGTGCCTCTTGGAATTTTAAATTCCCAAGCGAATATGGAATTGAACCCAGTGAACATGTCGTTAGAAAAGTCAAGACCTACCAGGTTGCCAGGCTGGTCGCATTTGTGAAAGAATTTGAAATAACTCTAATGAGATCGTTTTCTCCAAGATTATAATTTCTTCTTTATTTGAACTCCAAATCAGTGGTGATATAATGTTATCAAAAATCTCAACGAGTAGTAAGTATATAATGTTATCAAACATCTCAACGAGTAGTAATTTGTTACAATACAAGATTCATGTATTTTACATTAATTTCCAGTCTCTAATGTCGTAAAGGGAGAGTAGTACATTGTAAATATTTGAAGAGTGCCGATCGAGAAATTATGTAGTGTCCATGAGATACCGCCACGTGGTGTTCGAGACCTCTCATAAATTACACATTGATGCGGGACTCAACAGCAAATAATTGTTCGGGTGCATGGCGACTCCACCCCACTTGACATGATTGGCTAGCTAGGTCCATCCTTCGTATATAATCAGATGATGTGAAGTGACGAAATTTCTCCGTTGGATTGAGATTTAAGAGGGAGACTAGAGAATGGGAATACCTGATCAGCGTACATAGCACGGCGATTCCATTGATTTTTTTGGCTTTCAGGAAGATCGAAACGACTATTAGGACACAGCTTTCCAAACGTCTTGGTTGGGTTGGGATCAAAGTTTTATGTGTGATCATTTGTAACTTTCCAAACGTCCCCACATTACTTTGGAATCGAGCAGAATAATAGTATCTACTATCTAGTTTATTATTATTATTATTATTATTATTATATATATATATATATATATATATATATATATATATATATATACGCGCGCACACAGACTGCTACATAATAAGCTATAAAAAAAGGAGATAATAATGAAACAATGAAAACAATAATTTAGGATAACAAAAAAAAGTTTTCTTATCTTATATAATAAAGGATAATCGAGAGGCACACATGATTGGTGTAAGACTTGAACACCTTGTTTGGTTTGGGTCTGAAGACCCGCCCTGCACAGTCCCCAATAACATTTTCTTTCTATCTCTCTCTACTCATTACCCCCAAACCCTTCTTCAAAACCCAAACCGAACAAAGCCGACGAGAAAACACATCATAATTCTAGCTAGACGAGGCTGCTGCTGCTTGGCGTTTTTTGTTTTTCCCATTTTCCATCCAGACAAGGACTCAATGGGCTGCGTTCGGCTACACATAATGTTGGGGTGTAGACAAACTTCAACAGTGGTCTGGCCCGGAGGTGTAAGGGGCAGAGCCACCAGCGGTGTGTAATTTTGGTCATAAGACCTGACCTATTTATATTGCAGTTTGCTAATTATAAGGGTTATCAGTTTTTAGAGAAAAACAGAGAGGCGAGAGAAAACGCAGATTTCAGAGATATTGCGAGAAGACTTGTACACTTAACTTTTAATTTCGTAGTGGACTAGTGTGGCTCTCGTAGTTTTTTCCTCACGTTGAAGTTTTTCACATACAATGTCTCATTTTTCTTTCGTTTTTCCATTAGGCATGGTTGTTTTTTTTTTTTTTGTTCTACGATTCATAGTTCTAAAGATCCGTAGAGTGTTGTGGGGTTTGAAAATCCTAAAACATAAAAACGTTAACGCATCAGACCACTGTCCACCTTGCTATATCCCTTAATCCAGACTTGTAACTAACTCAATGATATTTGGTCCTTTTTTACTAAATTATAATTTCCCATAATGACTTTCTTGAAAAGTATCTTCAGTTCATCTTTCCATCTCTTCAAACTTACATCTGCATGCGATGATTTCCCACTACCTTTCTCCTACCACTTTCTTTTCAATTAGTGAATGAATCCTATCTGCTGACCGAAGAAACCGGAAACCATGGGGTTTTCGCCACCATTATTGTGGGCTTTACCGTGCGTTAATTAATTGTTACAATTTAAACTGTTCATCTTGTAAAGTCCTCAAAGTAGTATATTCACGCAAAAAATTTGGTCATCCTTAGACATTGATAGGTACATCAAAAAAGTTGAACTTTGATTTATAAAATGAACAGTCTGGTTATATCAATAAATTTTAAAGTTAAACTGTCTATTACCGTCAATTGTATAAACAAAAATACAGGGTAGGCGTGATTTACCCTTTCACCAGTGTCTACCATAAAAAAATTCTCACGACAAGGAGACCCAAATGTTAATGGAAGAATCCTATAATCAAGGGAAAATGATTCCCAGCGCTATGGGGAATATTGTGGGTTGAGTTTTAGTTTTCTCCCGGCCCCACTTTTGTTTGCATGCTTGAGGCAACTTCTAACTCATTCAAAGCTATGGGGAAAGCTACTTGTGTGGAAAAAGTTTATTGTGATCGTGGTTTCTACCATTCATGGGATAATGATTTTGCTGCCACATACTTTGTATCAAGTTGAAAGAGAGAAGAGACTCTCAACCCATCTCGTGCATGGAATGGCATCTTGTAATTTATTCTCGTCCAAAAATAATCCTTGGAGGTTCTGTAGACCTTTGATTGTCATCGGAACAAACTTAGTTAAGTTATTGCTACTTGCAGATGAAGTGATCAAACTTACTTAAATTACGAATTTCACTAGGAATTTTACCCTTGATCTCACAATCTCACATATAAACTTATTGAATAGAAGAGGAGATTCGATTGTCGGCGGAAGAATGCCATTCAAAAGATTATATGATAATACTAAGTAATAAGGATTTAAGTATCGGCCGATAGGCGACGTATTGGCTGATACGTGTCGGTTTTTCAAGGGACCGATACCGATATTTGACCGATATACGGTCTGATACAGGTCGATATTTGACTGTATCACTGATACCGTTATGTATCCCGATACCGAGATTTCAAAAACCTTGCTAAGTATGCTAAACGTTTGGATTTATCAAGAAAGTGAAGAAGCTCAATTCTGTGATGAACAAAAGTCACCAGTTAAGTGGTTTTCCCAAAGGTGAGTGCCTCTTGGAATTTTAAATTCCCGAGTGAGTATGGAATTGAACCAGTGAACATGTTCTTAGAAAAGTCAAGATCTACCAGGTTGCCAGGCTGGTCGCATTTGTGATAGAATTTGAAATAACTCTACTGAAATTGTTTTCTCCAAGGTTAATTTCTTCAAGATTTGAACTCCAAATCAGTGATTCAGTGGTGATCGAGTAGAATAAGTATATAATGTTACCAAACATCTCAACGAGTAGTAATTTGTTACAATACGAGATTCATGTTTTTTACATTAATTTCCAGTCTCTTATGTCGTAAAGGGAGAGTAGTACGTTGTAAATATTTGAAGAGTGCCGATCGAGAAATTATGTAGTGCCCATGAAATACCGCCACGTGGTGTTCCAGACCTCTCATAAATTACACATTGATGCGGGGCTCAACAGCAAATAATTGTTCGGGGCATGGCGACCACCCCACATGACATGGTGGCTTGCTAGCTAGGTCCATCCTTCTTATATAATCAGACGATGTGAAGTGACAAAATTTCTCCGTTGGATTGAGATTTGAGAGGGAGACTAGAGAATGGGAAGACCTGATCAGCGTACATAGCACGGCGATTCCATTGATTTTTTTTTTTTTTTTTGGCTTTGAGGAAGACCGAAAATGACTATTAGGACATAGCTTTCCAAACGTCCTAGTTGGGTTGGAATCATACTTTTATGTGTGATCATTTGTAAGTTGTAACTTTCAAAACGTCCAAGTTCACATTTAACAATGAAAATGCTAAATAACAAAAGAGCATAAATAGTTGGACACAACTAAAAGAAATTGTTGGAAACTCGGTTTAAAAATACTGGAAATAAAAACGAAAACAGAAATTAAGAATAAATAGAAATCGTACCGGGCCAATTTCAGTACACCGGAAATTGGCAAAAGACGATTCGAGTCGAGGCGAGTATTTCGATACTCTTTCCTTAAGGCAAATTCGCCCTCCACTATGGTGCTGATGGAAAAACTTGAGCGTTTGCCTCCCAGGAATACCCGACTTTCACCGGTCGGAAGCAGCATTGTAATCTGATCGGTTGGCGAACCAGGAAACTATGCAGAACTCTCAAAACTTTTGATGCAGTAAGTGCGGAATGTTATGCAATGAAAACGTGAAATACATGAGAGGAGTAGGGTCCTATTTATAGATAAATAGGCACCCGAACGAAAAGGTACGAAATGAAAAGGCACAGCTGTTCAGAACGGACGCAACTCGTCGGAAGTGAACAGTCACACTGTTTCGGTAGGAGAGGAAAATAAATCAAACAAAGTGATGCAACTCTTGGTTTATAAGAGATGCAACTCTTGGTTTATTAGCCTCCAAATCAAGATAAATTCAAAGGGATTAATAACTAATTAAAAGATATTTTCACCCACTCAAAATATTAATTATTTAACCAATCATATATTTTGGAGACAATTTCCATTCACTCAAAATATGATTAAAAAAACCTATATTCAATACCTTGCACCACTACTAGAATAATTGATAAAGATCACGCTAAGAAAATTTGAAAAATTACGGTTTTGATGAAACCGTGATAAAGAAATGCAAGGTGAGTTTTTAATGTCACTTTGCTAATAAAACCATAGTGATTAATCATAATTATCACAGGTTTAAAAGAACTGTGATTATAATTTCTTAATTTAATCACATTTTCCTACACGTGTGATAAAATGTGTTTATTTTTACTACGCTTTGTTACAAGTGTGATAAAATTTGTTTATTTTCACCACGCTTTATTACAAGCGTGATAAAATGTGTTTATTTTTACCACACTTTGTTACAACCGTGATAGAATGTGTTTATTTTTACCACGCTTTCTTACAACCGTGATAAAATGTATTTATTTTAACCACGCTGTGTTACAACCGTGATAAAAAAACTTTTTTATCACATTTTTCCCAACCGTGATAAATGTGTTTCCCATAGTTTAACCACACTTCGATTACAAGTGTGATAAAATGTGTTTATTTTCACCACGCTTTGTTACAAACTGTGATAAAATGTGTTTATTTTAATCACGCTTGTTACAACCGTGATAAAAAAAAACTCTTTTATCACAGTTTTCCAACCTTGATAAAATGTGTTAGCATATTTTAATCATACTTCGATTACAAGTTTGATGGCCTAATAACTACTTTATTGTTTATTTTAGGTTTTTTTAAATTTTGTTGCCTTATGCATCAATTTTGGTGACGAAACAAATGTTTGTCGCCTCATGCAATGCCTTTGTCGACCAAAATATGAGCTTAGTCACCAAAGTAGAATCTGGCAGAGACATAATGGCGACAAAAAATGTTAGTCTCGAAAGAGAAAACATGTCACTAAACCAAAACTTAAATCACTTGAGTCTAGGTTGACCTAATTACAAGTCAAAATTAAAACATTATTTCCACCGCCAGCGAAAACAAATGTTTCCTCCAAATTAATCACAGATGTCCGTGTGATTGGGTAGTCAATGTGATTGTGTACTATACAATCATACGGACCGCTGTGATTGATTTTTAGGAAACATTTAATTTGTTTCCACTGCCGGCGGAAGTACCCTTGTTCTCTTTTTGAAATTATGACAACCAAAATTCGGAAATTTTCTCCCCTACGCGAGATTACCGATTACCGCTTTTCCAATCAATCAAACAAATCAAGCCTGGAGTTTTCCAATATTGGTTTTGAGTAAAAAGTTCTACACAATCGTTTAAAAAGAAAAGACTTTTTGGCTCCGTACCAAATTTCGCCAATCAAACCAATCAAGCCCGGAGTTTTCCAATATTGGATTTGAGTAAAAAGTTCTACACAGTCGTTTTCGCCAAAATGTTTTTTTTTTTTTTTTTTAAATTTAGTCTTGCATTTTAGAATGTAGCTACAGCTAATCACATTTGAATCGAAGTTGATTATGACCTCAAACCACCAAAAGGACGCATTTCAATTCAGCAAATTAATGTTACAGCTAATACCCCTGTACCAGCTCATTCAATGTGCAATTGAGACATTTTGTTTTGTTTAATAGAAGACATTATGTGAAGACCGCCGTAGCACAATGAGTTGATATTCACAAAATACGAATTTCATTTGATTCCCTCGAAACACAATCTATATTACATTACACAACGCTTTTCAGAATGTCTCTCTCACAAGTGTCCTCCGTGGCACATTGGAGGGCCGTGATCGAATTTTAAAGCTTCTTCTCAACTAATCCGATGGCTGAAATTACTTTCATTTTAAAATTCAAAACCCAAAATTAAAGGAATTATCTTATACGGCTGAGATTGAGAGAAACAAATCAAACGGCTTAGAGGGATTTCACTCAATTTCATCCCACCTAATCAGGGATACACAATCTATTAAGTTTAGGGTACATAATCTCTATTCTTGACCACCCCTATGTCAACATTCCAAGCAAATCTCAAAGCAAAATATTAAATCTTAGATTAAAAAAAAAAAAAAGATCACAACACGCCTAGGGCATTTTCAATCGTTTGGGCATGGATGGGCCTAGAGGGTAAATGTTTAAAACTGAATGCCACCAATGCATAAGTAATGATTAGGGGTCTAGGGAATGATTACTAGAGGCACGATTTTTGCCTCAATTTCATTCCACCTAATTAATCAGGGATTTCAAGCAAATCTAGCCTCTATCTTTATCATATGGCTGAGTCTCCTATGTCAACATTCAAGCAAATCTCAATCCCCTTATGCACGGCTAATCCCATTTCAAATTAGTGTGTTCAAATTTCTCACCACGTCCCTTTTTTCTACAAGGCAGTCTCAACCCATCCATGTGGAGGGCTGTGGGTGAGGAAGTTTTTCATCTTTCAGCCACCACCAATCTCACTGCTAATTTAGATTTCACGTTCTCTTTCATTGGATTTTCAGTTGATTTGTCTTTGAGATTTAGTTTTCAACAGGTCAGGTTACTGCGGCTATACAGTTTTAGGGAAACCTCTCTCTCCACTTCTCCAGTCACGACATTGTTCTGTATTGCTATGGCACTACGGTTTCAAGGTAAGGTATTTAAATCCCTATTTGAAATATGTTTTCGTTGAAGAAAATGTATTGGCGGGTTGGACAACAATAGAGAGTGGTAATTCATTTAGATTGTAATTTTCAACTTTGTGCAATGCATTGCTATGTGATTTGATTCTCTGTACGAGGCCAGTGTGGTTAATTATTTTTTGGGATAGCAAGTATTTTTCCCTTTATCATAGTTTAATTATTAGAGTTCGAAAAGCTAGAGGGTAAGTTATTTGTTTGATGAAAGAGCATCACAACGGAAAAGTTTATGAGGAAGATATTCTCTATACACTTCTTTTTCGGTATTCATTTTTTGTTTTTTTAACTGTTAATATTTTCATGTGAGATTTATTTATGTTTTAGGTATTTCTAAAGTATACAACAAATATGCTATTTTTTGACATACTTTTTTGGTGCATTGATTTGATGTGTCATAAAGATTTAATGTAGTTTTTTTTTTTTTTAATCTGAGATTTAATATAGGAGTAGTTGATTAGATAAAATATGTTTTAAAACTTATTTGAAAACATTACTTTTAGGAGAAGTCAGCTTGATTGGCGGGTTGGACAACAATAGAGAGTGGTAATTCATTTAGCTAGATTGTAATTTTCAACTTTGTGCAATGCATTGCTATGTGATTTGATTCTCTGTACGAGGCCAGTGTGGTTAATTATTTTTTGGGATAGCAAGTATTTTTCCCTTTATCATAGTTTAATTATTAGAGTTCGAAAAGCTAGAGGGTAAGTTATTTGTTTTAAGTACCATTTTTAATCTCAAAATGTTCACATTTGAGAATCTATTTGTCTACTCATTAATTCTCTATTGTGTTTCCTTGTTTACAGGTTATTTTAGTACATCTTTGTGACTTCAATGCTAGGAACTTCACGGGGACAATAAGGATAGCATAAAGGTAACAAATTTGAGCCCTTCTTTATCCTTTGCTTTGATGTTTCGAATATAAGTTCAATGGTTTTTTTTTTTTTTTTTGATTGTATATTTTCGCTCATGTTTGCCCATATAACCATGATGCAAAAATTTGCAATAGAAAATGTCCACCCGTTATCTTTTATTGTTGCCAAATAGGGATCGCAAAAATGATGTTTTCGTTCTACAATTAGTCTTTTTCCATCCTTTTCACCATATGGTCATGATAGACTATTTATTGTGTGCCAGCTCTCTTCACCGCTTGGCTTTCTAAGAGAACTCAAGGTCTGGTCGATCACATTGATAGTTTTTTTTTTTTGGCTAAACTGGTCACATTGATAGTTGAAAGAATGAAATGCATTTGACTTGGTTTAGTAAAATGTCTCTCTCACAACTGTCCTCCGTGGTAGATTGAAGGATCTTGATTGAATTTTAATTTCATGGTAAAATTGACCCAATGGTTCTTATTACTTCCCATTCAAAATACAAACCCTGTATAGCGGCAATTTTTATTCTACGACCGGGATTGATACTAGACCAATCTAAGGGATGGAGCATTCCTATAAAATCTGAGGTATTTCTATTCCAAAATTGGAGAGATGCTTTCTATTCATACAAATGTAGTAGCATCCATTATCCATAGCCGTTCGATCGCCGATATTTTAAGATCATAGCCGAAAACTATTTTTTACTTTTGATTGGAAATTTAATTTTCAACCTTTGAATGCCTTTTAATTGTTCCCTTCTAAGTTGATTTTATTCAAAGAGGAAATTTAAATTCCTTAACAAACCTTTGATTTCCTTACCCTGTAATTTCAAAATTTGAACTAGATATTCTATGAAAAGGAAGCTTTTTTTTAGTTCTTTTAATATATGCTCGGGAATTATCAGTATTTCCTTTGCCGTTCACAAATTTCCTTTGATTGCATGCAGTAACATTTCCTTCCTTGATTGCAGTAATATTTCCTTTGATTGCCGTTCAAAAAAAATTCCCACTAAAGCTGTTTTCATTCAAAAAGGCTTCATTAGTTCCCCAAAAGAGATTGGTATTCATATTATTTACCTTGGTTGGAGTCACCGCTATGTCTTTGGTTGGAGTCCAGGCCGGCCACCTTTTACGTTAGATGAGCAAAAGGCCTAGGGCATTGCAGGATGAACCAATGTGAATGAGTGTAAGCTTCGTTAATCCACATTTTGTTTCCTTTTTTTTTTTTTTTTCAGGGGATCACCAGTTACATTCGCTAGCTACATTTCACGCGTGTTTTCGAGGTTAGTATTACTAATTTGTGCTAACTTCATTCTTTGAATTCCTCCCAAAACCTTTAAGAAATATTTTCTCTCAAATTAAGTAACGTAGGTGGCACGTGATAAGCCAATATAATGCAAAACATTGAGCTCTCTATTTTTTGTTTCAACGATTAAAGTTTCTCTAATAATTCCACCTTTTCATTTTCGACAGGGAAGGGAATGTACTTAAGAGGGACTTCGTTCCATTGCTATCGGCATTTGTTCAATATACGCATCCCATCACTTTGATCTCAACTTATTTTTTTATTCTCAGCCACTTTTTCTTTTTCATTTTTTAGTAGTCTATTTTACTGTATTTCGAAATTAGGAAAGATGCGATAAATTATGTAGGTGTTTAAGAATTTATGACCGTATCTCTTAGTTTTTTTTTTTTTAACTGGGACCTAATCTCTTAGTTGGTCTCCTAATTTCTTCTTTTAGTATCGCTAATGTGTATTTTTTTTGGGTAATATTAGATGTTCAAGAGTATATCATTGAGTTCGAAAAGTTAATTGTATATATTTTTTTTTGATGAACTCAATATAAAGCTTCTTTACGAACACTACTTCTAGGAAAGGTCGGCTTGGTTGGCAGGCTAGAGAAGCATAATTCAATTAAATTGTGTTCAGAACGCGTTCCTCCGTGACTTTAGGCACGGGCAAACCCTAGTGAGTCGATATTCTCTCAATGCCCACATCTACTTGTCAATAAAGGAGGCTCGTATGAACTAGCGTGATCAAATCCATTTTTCCGTCACACAAAGATATTTTTTTTTTTAAGAGCAAAGCATAATATTATTAACCTTTGATAAAAATACAAAGACTAATAAAACAGAGGGCGTGAAGACAAAACCATGGCCCCTTTCCTACAAACCACAATTTTATTTTATTTTTGAACAACAGAATTTTATAACCTTTGAAAATGAATTACAAAGATTAAAGGATCCAAGCAATGAGGCATCAAAATGAAGAAGGGGCAGACCCACAAAGAAGACTCCCCTCACATCAAAAGGCACCTGCCGCTAGGAACCAATAGCTCATACATATCGGCATCACAACGAAAGTGAAACGTCCCAACTAGGTTGGCACCCAACACATTCGACAATCATATGCCACATGAGGTCAAGAGAGGAATGGATGACAAGAGATCAACCTAACTCCATCAAAGAAAGCTAAACAAGATCGATGTAATAAAACACAATCCAAACTTCAGCTAGAATGATCAGACCACCAAAAGATGAAAACTCTGCCATCGGTCTGAGATAATGAAATTTGTAAGTCACCAGACTTGATGGCATAGGGCAACCATGAAGAAAATCTTGCCGCTGATAAGTCACACAAAGATAATCTATTATTAAAAGACATGCATTTTTTGAATTGCGGAAAGTGGAAATGATGTACAAGACTATAAGAAGTTGATAGATCCTCTTGAAATGTATTAGGAATGTTAGGACTTGTTGAGTCTGCTGATAATGCTCGGAACGTTCTTGAATTTGAGAAACTTAACAATGAAACAATTCCAGTCCTCACTCCTCACTGCAAGTCCTGTTTAGCTAATTTTCCCCCCAAAAAAGTTTTCAAGATACGTTAAGCTAAATGCTAATATTATTCACGTAATTGAGACGATGTTGAGATTTCACAAACTTGAAATTTCAAAATCTTGTTGTTCATAGTTCGGCCCCACGTTAACAATCCGTCCCTGCTTCACAGCACAACTCCATTCTTTTGCTGGCTTTTGTCACCTTGTGTCTCTTTATGACCCCTCTCTCTCACACTCCGTACTCAACCAATTCGAAGGATATTCAGTAAATTATTGTCTTGTTTTGTTGTTCTTTCTGTTTTCCTATTGTTCCTAAATCCCTGCTATTAGAGCTTCACGGCTTGGAAGAGTTAATTATGAAAGTGATTTTCACACTCCTTTTTTTTTTTTATAACCTAACTCTATTTTTCTTCTTAGTATTTGTATATTTACATAATTAGCCTTGAATCAGTGAATTTTCTTATAAGGGTAGTATTTTAAATGCACATCACAAAATGATAAAACGAGGAGTGCAATTTTCAAAAAGGAGAGTGTGAAAATCAATTAATTTTATTTAAAAGTACTCCGTATATTTTGGGGGAACTTTTTTTAATTTTTTGTGGTAATTTTTTTTACATTCATCTCACAAATCGATAAAGAACATAAATTTAGGAAAAATAAAAACACTAAGGGTGTTTTGGCTAAATAATTATGCTGAATTATTTTTGTTTTCATTCAAGATTTTATTGCATTTGATAGTTAATTTTTTTTAGTTATAAACCAAACTAAAGACAAAATAATTCAAAAAGTCTGTATGTTTTGCATTATTTTTGTTTATACTAAATTTTTAAGATTTTGATAGTAATTTTTTCATTTTCAGATTCCTCTTGACCAACTTATAATTCTTGAAAAATCAACACGAAACTAATAAATTTTGAATAAGAATAGTAAAAGTAATGTGCCTTAATTATTTAGCCTTTCCCAACTCTCGTCCACACCAAAGAAAAAGGTCCGATCCTTTATACTCTGTTCACATTAAAAACTCCCATTCTAGTTTTTCTGGCTAGCAGATTCGATTCCTTCACTCTTCTCGCAGGTAATTCCTATCTCTCTATCTCTCGACACCTGACCACACAAGCATGTCCGCGCTTATTTATTTTGATGTACAGTAAACTTGCAAATTGCTGATATGATATTAGCTTAATTATGATAATACGAATTAGATTAAGGGTGAGGGAAAGAGCAATGGGCCTGTAATTGGAAGCGAAAATATCTTTTACGATTTCGATTCTTGAATGCTCCTAGATTTTTTTTCGATTCAAAGACTCGGGTATGAATCACCCCCAAATTATTTCCTGTACCTCTGACTTTGTCAATGCTTTTTGCATTGCGAGTTGGGCTCACGCTAAATATGTAATGTAATCTGGTTTCTGCTACTGGTAAATAATTATGATGATAGTATTGTTCGCACGGAACATCCAATATGTAATTTGAGTTGTTTTTGTGTTGATAGATTTATTTTTCTCGAATGGGCAATGTAGCATCTCTGCTGTGCTCAGAGCCAGCTCATAGATTTTGGAGGCCTAAATCGAACTTATTAAACAATCCCACCCTATATTTTGCATACAAAAATTGGTCAATAATGAGTCTTTATAAAAACCATTACAAAAGATTTACCATTACAAAATGCAAACCTATAGTAGGAGAATCCATTCCAATCGTGGTTGAATGTTCAATTCGTTCAAAACAGAGTGAGGTACTAAAATTAGGAGCGCTATGGTTGGAAATTGAAGAACTAACAAATAAATATAGCTACAACAAATTGTAATATCTGAAAGACAGCGAGGCAAATTTCTTATTAAAATTATCACATATGTAAAATGATATTAGACTTTATAGAGTCTCCGGAGGTGCACTTTACTAACTCACCCATCAAATTATGTAGAAACGTAGCAAAATAAAATTTTAAACGAAATTCTACCGAATATGCTCTCAGGTGATCATAGTCGGTCCCCACATTGGTGACCTTGGTTTGGATCATCTTCCACTTGTCAATGATTTTATATAACCTGAAAAAGATAGAGAAAAAGAAAGCTTCTACCAACATTCTAACTTTCTTTTCTTTTCTTTTCTTTACTTTGGCATTTTCTTTCCTTCCCTACCTTTTTAGTTTAGCCTAGTAAATTTTTTATCGAAAAAAAGAAAAGAAAAGAAAAGAAAAGCGGTTTTTTTTCAACCCACAGGCCTAAAAACAATAGAGAAAATAAAGGACCCAAAAGGTCCTAACAAAAACAAGAAAAGAAAAGGAAAAAAAATAAAAAATAAAAGGCCCAATATTTAACATTAGGGTTATTTTTGTCAGCTTTTCAACAAAAATTGTGAGAATTTATTATTCGTCTTAATGAGAGGGATCGGAAAGCTGTAAAAATAGGAACTAAAACAATTGAAAACTATTGGTCCAAAACAATTCGTCTTTAATATTCTTTTTTATTTTGCTATTGGTCAAATTTAACAGCATGAGAGGGAGACAAGAAATTACCCCTATTGTTGGCGTTTGCCATTTTTCATGTGTACATAGCGTGCCACGGTCCATACTTCATACCCACTCGATCTTGTCTTGTAGATCCAAAAGCTAATTACTCCAAAATTATCTGGGCCCAATAATAACTAAGAATGGAATAGAAACAATCGTAGAGAAGTAAATTTTTTTTCCTTTTATCTGAATCACAGCGAAGTAATTTTAGTTATAAAATTTATGAGACAGATCCATGTCGCTTTCGTAAACAGAGAGGGATAGTGAAATATTAGGTGGGAAGTGGGAAGTGGCTAGCCTAGCTTATTTAGGAGGTCGACAAATTGACGCATAGCTACCAATTAAAATCCCTGCTGGTGTAGATATTTGCAAGTGTCTGTAATTATGCCTATAAAGGACACAGTTATATGAAATCCCAAAGGCCACAACACCCCAAACACTAAACACCACACTTCAACATAAACTTGTTGAAATGGGCAGTCTAGAATCTGGCCATGGCATAGAAAACGGTTCAACCCACATGTTGAACCCACTTGACCCGGAGGAATTCAGGAGGCAGGGACACATGATCATAGATTTCCTTGCTGATTACTACAAAAACGTCGAAAAATACCCGGTTCGTAGCCAAGTCGAACCAGGTTATCTCTCGACCCGTCTGCCCGATTCGGCTCCTCTCGATCCGGAACCCATTGAGACAATTATACAAGATGTGGAAAACCATATACTCCCGGGTATAACCCACTGGCAAAGCCCGAACTACTTTGCCCACTTCCCATCAAGCGGAAGCATAGCGGGTTTTTTGGGAGAAATGGTTAGTACCGGTTTAAATGTGGTCGGGTTCAATTGGGTATCGTCACCCGCCGCAACCGAGCTAGAATCCATAGTCATGGATTGGTTTGGAAAAATGCTTCAACTTCCCAAATCATTCCTTTTTTCAGGTGGCGGTGGAGGTGTCTTACAAGGGACCACTTGTGAGGCTATTTTGTGTACTCTAATAGCCGCAAGAGACCAAGTTTTGAACCGGGTTGGGAGAGGGAGCATCGTGAAGCTTGTCATTTACGGGTCGGATCAAACCCATTTCGCACTCCAAAAGGCTGCCCGAATCGCTGGAATCAACCCGGAAAATTTCCGGGCCGTCCCAACAACGAAGTCTAACGAGTATGGATTGGCTCCAGCCGCCTTGGAATCAGCAATTCTGTCTGATTTGACTGTTGGGCTAATACCACTTTTTGTATGTGCCACTGTCGGGACGACTTCATCAACTGCTGTTGATCCGGTGGGCCCTCTTTGTAACGTGGCGAAACGTTATAGTATGTGGGTCCACATCGATGCTGCCTATGCCGGAAGCGCGTTAATCTGCCCTGAGTTTCAACATTTTATTGACGGTATTGAAGGTGCCAACTCCTTCAGCCTAAATGCACATAAGTGGTTCTTTACAAATTTGGATTGTTGTTGCCTGTGGGTAAAAGACCCAAATGCCCTTATTAAAGCCCTCTCAACTAATCCTGAGTGCTTAAGAAATAAGGCTACTGAGTCAAACCGAGTTGTGGATTACAAAGACTGGCAAATACAATTGAGCAGGAGATTTAGAGCAATGAAGCTCTGGCTCGTTCTCCGGAGTTATGGAATTGTCAACCTCCGAAATTTGATCCGAAGCCATGTCGATATGGCAAAGCACTTCGAAGGGCTTGTGAGAATGGACAAGAGGTTTGAGGTGGTTGTTCCTAGGAACTTTGCTATGGTGTGTTATAGGGTTTTGCCCTCAGCCATTGGTGATAGTTTGAAGTCGTGTGACGACAAGCTTGTGAATGAATTCAACCGCAAATTGTTGGCGTCAGTCAATGAGACAGGGCGAGTTTACATGACTCATGATGTGATTGGAGGGGTGTACATGATTCGATTTGCTGCTGGTGCGACTCTTACGGATTACCGACATGTTAATCTAGCATGGAGTGTCGTCCAAGACTGCACAAATGTCATGTTAATTAAATCCTAGTCATGGTTCGTTTTTTAGCGGAATAGTTTTTAGCAAATAAGATGTTATAACTTTCTCCTATGTCTTATTTTGGGGCAGATGTCAGTTCATGGTTCGTTTTTTATTAATATTCGCGATTACCAATAAAATTGTGTTACATTAGCATGTTGTGCACAATGTTATACAAATTGTTGTATTCTTACAGCCATTTGCATTCTTTTCAAAGCTTATTTTTATTGTCATTTTTTCTATGAGGAAATAGCTATGAAACAGCATAATTACAAGAGTACAAACGAGAATAGTCCAGGATAATATGACATGTGCAGTCTGTATGTCAACTGTTCCTTCATCTCTACGGCGGACTTGGGGTCTTCGTAGTGATCCAATTCACTATACCCCGTAATGACCTCAATTGTGAGTCCTCTAAAATCTTCATTTGAGATCGAAACCATTCATTTTTTTCAGGAATGTTGATCACATTATAGGTACAAGAAAAATCATTACAAATCGGCAGACGCACAATTGAGACAAATTGTCATACAGTTTATTCTCTAAATGATATTGGTCATTCATTTTTGTAAAATAAATGGTGTCCGATCATATGGCTTCCAATATCCAATCAATTTGATTTTTTACATGAATGATCTACTCAACATTTTTGACAAATTGAACGGTTTCGATCGCAAATACGAATTATAAAGGACTCACAATTGAGGCCACTACAAAGGTGTAGTGACTTAAGACTCAAGACTTGAGTCACTACGGAGACCCCAAATACCCCTACGGCTAATATCATACTAACACAAAACCTCTATATTCACTATAACTGGAAAATGGGCAAAAGATGCCAACTCTTGCTTAGCTAATAAGAGATGAGCCGGCTCTACAAAATTGCAGGCTCCTTCGAGATTCTGAAGAAAACTAACTATGAGCTCATGGTTCAGGTTTCGCATCAAAAATATTATCAGTAAAAAGTGAGCTCTAGATTTTCCCACTATATCCATATCAGCATTTAAATAAGGCTTAATTACAGATTACCCCTTTAACTATCACTCTTTTTCACTTTACCCCATTCATCTAAAAACCCTGCACTTTGCTCCCTTAATCTATTATTTAGTATCACTCTTTTTCACTCAGCCCCTTAAATTTTCCTTATTTATATCATTACACGTATATAAGTTTCCAATTCCCATAATTACTGGAATTGGTTAGCCCTATATAAAAGGGATTTTGTTACTATTTTGTAGTTTAATACAATAAATCTCGAAAATATCTCCTCTCTCTCCTCCTCCTTCTCTGGTAGCTAGGCGTGGCGCCGGTGAAGTCAACAGCAACATCCTTGGCGATGGGACGATCAAAGTGGTGATGGGGAAGTCAACAGCGAAGTTGACGAATGATCCAAGTGGTGGTGGTGGGACAATCGGAGAAGACGGCGGCGACCTTATCTGATGACATACTAAGCCCTTTGTTCGATTTTTTATTATCTCTTTTCAGTTGGTTACAAAACATGATTACCCCTTTGTTTTGTTTTGTATGGAGGTGGTGGGTTCCAAATCTTGTTAATGGCGGCGTTTTTTCTCCGATTCAATGGTGTTTTTTTCCCAATTCAATAATGGTGTTCTTTTTCGATATAATAAAAATGGTAAATCAATAAATCATGTTCACATGCCCTTGAAAATATGGTTATTTTATACAGTGAATATGATTTATTGATTTACCATATTGGGTGATTTGATATAGTAAAAGTTGTAAATCAATAAACCATATTCACTATATGAAATAAATACTTAATTTTCGAAACTTAAGTATGCCATTTGTTTTTTATTTGGTGCTTCGGAAGATTAATATGCCATGATTTGTTCCTATTCAATTCGAACAATAATCAATTCAATTTTTTTATAGAACAAAAAATAAGAAACCTTTCCTTGTCTCTTATTTTTATTTTGAGTAACGGAACAAGAAAAAAGAAACTTGTTCTTTTTTTCTTCTTCAATCAAAACAAACAAATATGCTCTTAATTTTCTAGGGTTGAATCAAAATTCAATTGACCATTTGATTTAATTGCTATGCTTAGTGTGTGACTAGTTGGTTTTTTTAGGCTTAGGATTCAAAAAAGAAAACCATTGCCCATTGTATGAACTATTAAATATAGAACTAACAACCAACTCATCACTTTGTATTATCTGGATCTAAAAAACCAATTAAGAAAATAAAAACCGATTGGATTCTAAATTTTGAAGAAAATATAGATTTTTTGTCTCTTTTTATATATCCCGAAAATATTGTTTTGACTAAGAATACCTTCTTGGATCGGATTCTAACAAATCTATTTAGTAAAAACTATTTTTTATTAAATTATTAGATTTGTGTCTCTTTTTAACCATACGGTTATGCACTTAGGAATCCATTTTCTAAAAGATTTTGTCTTTCCTGCTTTCCTGGGTCTTCGAGATTCTTTCTATAACCTATGTTTCTTGAAGGGATATCTACATATTCCGATCTTGCACGAAGACCGCAATAGCAACGGAACCGGGGAAAGTATACAGAAAAGACAAGTGCTTGATCCACCATATCTTTTGACCATTTCCTTATAAGAGTAATAGTGATTCTAATCTAATGGCCATATATAAGAAAAAATACCTTTTGAGACGGGGAAAAACAGTTGCAAATAGTGTTTCCCCGTCGCTAAAAGCCTTTGCGACGGGGTTGCGACGGGAATGGGGCCGTGGCAGAAGGGGGGTGGCAAAAGCTTTTTTGCGGCGGGATTTACCCGTCGCAAATGATCACATTGTATTTGCGACGGGTTGTTTACCGATGCAAAAAGGATGCTTAAAAATCAAATCTCATCAGCTACGGGATATTCCCGTCGCAAAAGGCAAAATTTCACTCAAAAAAAAAAATCTAGTCCTAAAGAAATTGAGTCATATTATCCAAATAAATCAAAAAAAATTACATGAGATACTAGCAAAATTGGTCTTCCATTGAAAAAAAGTAACAAAAAATTTACATGAGATACTAGCAAAATTGGTCTTCCATTGAAAAAAGTAACAATTCACGCGTTTACAATTTAAATTCATGCTCACTTGCAACCACACTCATATTTAGTCCAAGTCAATTAAAAAAATCAACAAGTCTGAAAAAACTAATACAAGTGAATCCCAAAAAGAAACAATATGCCTCTCCGGTTGTTGCTTGGAAATTGGGATTATCTTCAGCGACGATGAGTAGTGCTTTGTTGAGACCAATAGGAGACAATTGGGTGAGTGGTGTCCCGAGTCATCTTTTTTCTCCACTAGGCATCATTCTGAAACAATGATATCAGAATTAGCTAGCATTTTTGCCAAAAGAGATGCTAAACTTGCTGATGTAAGCTCTAACAGATCCATCTCAATGTTTTTAGAAACTATACTAAATAGTATCGTATATGGAGTTGATAACAATTGTGAACATAAAGGAACGACAGCAAATAAAAAAAATAGAAAGAAAAACACATACGAACCTGTAGTTTTGGAGTACTAGTTCTTCCGAGTCTTAAGAGCTACAGGTCACTTCATCAAGCTAAAAAACACCCAAAACAGTTTGAATAAATCATGTACCAGAATCAACTACATATGATAACAAGAAAATGATAGAACTAAACAATATTGAAATAGGTTTCTTTTCTCAAGATTTCCTTTATGTAATATGACTTCCAATTATCGACTACCCTAGTCTTAAATCCCTCGCCATTTTGGCCAGCACTTCTCTTGAGTAAGTTGCTTATCAAACCGAGGCTCAGTTTCTTGCTCTTTTCATCTCTTTCCTACAAGTAATTGAAGCTTAAGTGAACGAGAAAAAAGTAGAGAAGTCAGAATCTTACATAGCAGTTAACAGGCACCAAAAAGTGTTGTACCCAATTTGATGTGAGACGGTAAAAGCAACCAACAACATAAGTTAGTCTACGACTAAGAGATACTAGCAAAAAAGATGCGAATAGAACTAGAAAGGAACTAGAGGAGATATAAAATCTACATAATGTCAGGATGAGTAACAACATGATAGACTAGCAATTGCTTGCTCATACGATGGAACTTCTTTCAGATCATCAAGGAAACCAAGTTAGTATGTCTCAGACATTGATCATATGGTCGAACACTAATATTTTCTCCCATAACAGCTCCAAAATAAGGCTACTTACTAATCTGTAGTTAGCTAATTATCAAATTACCGCTATCATGCAAAGTTAGAAGAGTGGGGCGAAATCCAGCTGTAATCTACTTGCATTGTCCTGTTCCATTTAAACGGTCATTCATAACACTACACAAGGATCATACAAGCAGTCAAAGAAATAGTAAACGAAAGAAAAAAAAAATCAAGAGCTTGAAGAGCCACTTCTGAGCAAGATATGATAAATTGAGAACCTTGCATTATCACAGGAAGGCAAACAAGAAAAACTTTGCCTACCAAGAAAGAAATTAGCTACTACTAGAAGAAGAGAAAAAACAACCACCGAAATGCATTGAAACTAAGGATCATAGAGATAAAAAAAAACACATAAAGAAAATAACAATGATGTCGATGTGAGGATAAACTCACTAACCAACATTATTAATACCCATAGAATTCTATTAAAGCCATGCAAATTTTCACCCTTTCATCTAATATTCATCAAACTTTTCAAAAGACTCTTTGTTTTTTTCTCAATAGAATTCGTGGTTTATAATAACAGTAGCCCCTAGCATAAGTCAGAATCAAAATCAACACTCATATGTCTTCAACCATCAAAACATAGTAGAGATTATCAAACATCAAAACATAGTAGAGATTGCTTGCTTACCCAACAAAGTCATTTTTCCAGATCCGTTTTCCGATTCGTGATCGATTATTCACATCGAAATTATTTGTGATAACTATGACTCCATGAGCTCTTCGTCCTCTTAGATGCCATAGCGGAGACTGTTTGATTCCTTTGCGTACTTGGGTGGACGAAAATCCTAGGTTGCGTATCTCATCAGAAGCACTAGTCCAGGTGTTCCATGACCAACACATAATTTTCATCACAAGGATAAAATACCAAACTTGCAGAGCTTCCCTAGTAATCCATCTGTAAGGACTCCAAAAGATGCTAACCTCAGCACCCTCGCTCATCGATGTCCAACTGACAAAATACAATCTATTTACCGCGGGTTTTCTACAAAATCACGTACTATATGCTAAAGCCACCTATAATCTGTTTTGCAGAATACCAAAAGAAGGTTCTACCGAAAACATAGTCTATTATGTCTCCTTTAGAATGTGAAAACATAGATAATACGCTTAAAACTAGAACTACTAAAACAAATTGATAATATATAGGAGCAAAGGTTATTGCATACAAAAGCAACGACTTTCAATTAACGGCAAGTGGGACTCGAACCAATAAGCATTATTTAATATTAATACGATAGTAAGAAGGCTTGGACTCCTGGGGCATTTTTTCAAACAGTTGGTGACATCCTTCTGAGAAACCGTACAACACCGTTTTCCTTAGTTGACAGGGCTTGAGAAGGGGCCTTAACCAGAAAATATACCGAATCCAATTGAAGGGCCCTGCCGTAGCCCCAATTAGCTCGCTGGTATCCCCTACCCCAGGCATTTCGACCACCATTACAGAATTAATAATCCGTATCCCTCTTAACAACATCAGTGAAGCAAAATTGATCGTCTTTCAATACAAATTAGCAAGGCATGATATTGGTGCAGCCATTGATTCCCATATAAATATAGGATCATAAATGAGAATGAGAAAAAAATGAAGTCGTACCTAACTTGACCTAGAAATTTCTCCAAACGTGGGGTAGTGACCGGCGAAGATTGTAGATGTAACATGAACTAGATTTTGGTGCTAACTTTGACTTGCAGAGAGACAAAGAGAGAGCCAAAACCAGAACGATCCGTGACATCAATTGAGGGATTGCGTGCAGAGGCAACAAGATCTCGCGTTGCTGTTAATCAACGATTGCAGTTCACACACACACAGAGACGGCAGTTCTCAGAGAGCGATAGACATCATGGGGCAAGAGAGGCCACCGATTGTGGTAAAGAGATGGGGCTTTCTTTTTTTTTTTTGCAAAGTCTGGAGGAAAAAATTACCGGCAAAATTTTTATTTTTGAACTGCAATTACCCGGGAAACTGAAACTCTATTTGGGTTATGTATTTGCCACAGGTTTCACAATACCGTCGCAAGGAAATATTTTTTTCTTAGCTTTTGCCACGGGGAATGTACCCGTCGCAAATAATACCTACTAAAAACTTAAAATTTAAACGCCAAAATTTCTGGGCACTTAAAATGGCCTTTTGCAACGGCAAAACCCCCGACGCAAATGCTCTGGTCGTTTATAGTATTCTTTCTTGTAGTGATAGAAATATGATAGAATACACAGATTCAATATATATATTAAATCGCAGTGGTATTTTATTTGAAATCGAATAAAACATTACTGGTGATTTTTTTCTACTAATTTGTCAAGATCGAGGAAAAAATACACCTAATTGAAATCTTCAAATTGACTAATTAAATAAAGTATACAAAGATTGAGAAACCAAATTTCAGTCATTTGTTTATTAATCTAGATCCTCAAACTCATAAGCCGACCAACCATTAACCATCTCTTCATCTTCTTCACTCTCTTCATCCAGAAAATCCTTAAAATCGCTATTTACATAATCTGACCAATGATTAACCTTCTCTTCATCTTCGTCATATTCTTCACCCTCTTCATCAAGAAAATCCTCAAAATCGCTATTTACATAATCTGACCAATCATTAACCTTCTCGTCATCTTCTTCACCCTCTTCATCCATAAAATCCTCAAAATCGTTAGTTACATAATCCGACCAACCTTTATTTTTTGTCTTCATCGATATCCTCATCCTTAACTAATGAGAATATAGATAATTCCTAAAACTATAATCTACATAATCCCTAAAATCTTTATCCCACTCTTTTGAGACTTGCTTCTTTTTTTTGAATTTTTTTTTTCCGATGTAAGCTTTGATACCATCTACGCAGTGATCCAGATAATCCATAAAAATCTGCATTAGTTTTTTTAAAATATCCATTATGTTTTTGACATGATTATCTAGATTAGCCCAAGCTTCTTCTTTCAATTCATCTAAAAGAGGATCATCTATATCAGTCTAGTCATCTTCGTCTATTTCATTATCACTACAATTTTTAAAATTATCAAACATTCGTGCCCTCCATTTAATAGATTTTTTTTGTATATAACACAAAAAACGAAGGAAGGGAACAATTATTGTAAAGAAACTTACTAGGCTAGTCGTATCAGTAGGTGTGATCCAAACGCATTCAAGTGTTTGATATTTACCAAAATATATGTGATTGTCCCGATAAGAGATTGGCTTTATTCTTCCAGTTTCTTGTTTATAGTTTAAAAGAAATATAAAGTCTCCCTAAATTATATCCCACCCATTTTATTGAAGCCTGTAGAATGAAGTTATCAATGCCACTGATAGAATCAGTGAAACCCTATTAAATCGTTTAATAAAACATTATAACACAAAGATGGTTTTTCTTTAAACTTTGGATTATTTATTTGAGAAATTTTCAAAAAAGCACCTGACCTTTTCCCAAAATCACAAATAGACACCTGAGCTTTTCATTTTGTCAAATAAACACCTAGACTATCTTAAACGTCATCAATTCCACCCCCACTGTCCACTTCCGTTAAGAATCAAACAGAATCCGTCCCTCAATCACACTTTTTCCCCTTAGAATTGACCAAATTCTCAATTTTACCCCTAGAATTTTTTTCCCAATTTCGACCTCCCTCTCTCTAGATCTCCTCTCTCCTCTAGATGGGGATTCTTGAGACATTATTTGAGAGCTATGTATGAAGAGATTGTGTACGAAATTTTATTATTTTTTGTACTTTTTATTATTATTATTTTTTGTACTTATTTTTTTTCAATTTTCAATTTTATTTTTTTTTACACAATTTTTTTTTCAATTTCCAAAATTTATCCGGTTAGTTAAACAAGGACTCGAAAATAAATTTTGATATTTTTTTATTGTTTTTGGTACTTATTTTTTTTCCAATTTCCAATTCGTTTTTTTTTTATTTTAAAAAGGGTATATTGTAAGCAAAAACGAATTGAAAATAACATAAGTACAAAAAATAAAATAACATAAGTACGAATTGAAAATAACATAAGTATAAAAAATACTATAAATAAATGAATTGAAAATTGAAAAAATATAAGTACAAAAAATAATAAAGTTTCCTACACAATCTCTACCATACATAGGTCTCAAAGAATGTCTCTAGAATCCCTATGTAGAGGAGGGAGGAGATCTAGAGAGAGATGGGTCAAAATTGGGGAAAAAACATTTCAAGGGGTAAAATTGAGAATTCGGTCAATTCTAAGGGGAAAAAGTGTGATTGATAGATGGATTCCGTTTGATTCCTAACAGAAGTGGACAGCGGGGGTGGAATTGATGACGTTTAAGATAGTCTAGGTGTTTATTTGACAAAGTGAAAAGCTCAAGTGTCTATTTGTGATTTTGGGGAAAGGTCAGGTGCTTTTTTTGAAATTTTTCCTATTTATTTTAGGCACCTCCTTTGCCATATGGATAGTTCTACCCCCTATCCAATTCAAGATAGAACTAGTTGTTTTATGCAAGGAAGTTATTCTTTAAAATTAATCATGTGCAAAATGTGATTTAAAAGAGTAACCGTGCAGAGTCAAGTTCCAATGCCTCCGGAGGAAATTCGAAGCGATTCAAGTTCAAATGCTTTTGGAGGGAAGAAACGGTATTTTGGAATGAAATGATGAAGTTCGAAGTCAAGAGATCAGGCGGGAAGTTCAAACTGCAAGCAAGGTATATAAATAGAAGAAATTGAATAGCAAAAATCCCCCGGACAAATCTTCAACAAATGGCAAAAATGATGCTTGGTTTGTTCTTTGGCAGTTACAATTGTAGTTTTAGGAATTCGACTCAGTTCGAAGTAGTTTAAGAAGTAGATGAAAGTAGTATTTGTAACAATCCAGTGTTCGAAGCTCGTATTATCTTTCTATTTGAAGTTGAAGAAGATTTCGAAGTAAGTTTACTTTTGATTTCTTAATCAAAGTACCATGTTTCTTTATTGTTCTTTAATTTCCTAAGTAAATTGGTTTGTATTTCTTCACTTTGAAAGAAAAATCATCTTAGTTGAGGTAATTGAACCATTCAAACACAGTCGTCTGATTAGATTTAATTTTCCAAAGTTAATCTGAGAGAAAAGACTTAAAAGTCTCTGGCACGCTCGCATACAATTATTTGCTATTGCAAAGAAGTAAAAAGACCAAACAACAGGAATGATCCCTTCTGCACAAGGCCAAGAATGACCAAACAATAAAAGAATCAATTTTCATACACTTAACAAGGGTTCGAGTCGTTCATGACTTCCCCTCACCTCCTTTACATAGGTATGGGCTTCTTCCATACTAGGTGAAGGAATGTCTTCTGGATCCCTTTTGGGCTTAACCCACCTTCCATGAGCATTTCGCACCAGACCCTTGTGTTCCATTTGGTACCAACAAGGTGGAAACCTCAACTCATCCACAAGCATGTCACAAGACTTGTTCACCAAGGCAATGTCCCGTCGGGCGTCGGACCGGAACGTTGAGGATGAGCTAAGAAAACCATCAACAAGATGAAGGTAGGTCTCAAGCATGTGAAACCCCAGCAAATCGATTTTCCGTTTGAGATACGGGGAAGACTGCGAGTCTAGCTTCAGTTCGGCTCCAACGTGCGTGTACACCCAATCCAGGGTTCCGGTGAAATCGTCGAACATCTGTAAGCTCTCGTTGAAAACGATCCCCGGCATCCGAGGGACTACGTCTTGTTTCAGAACCACTCGCAGTGTCTTGACTCCCATCGTGCAAATCTCGTCTCGGAAAGCGATGTTGCCAACCCGAGGCGCGCCGAAGGACACGACACTAACGGGGAGGCCGGAAATGGAGGCTGCAGCTTCATACGCATTTAAGAGAGCCAATGCACCACCTAAGCTATGGCCAGTGATTGTAAGGCTAACTTCTTCACCTCTCCCTTTGTACATTTCGACGAGCCTTTTTACTTCTTCCATGACTTGCTCTGAGGCACTTGACTTGTTATACCTCGTGGCATCACTCTTGGCTGTGTAAATGTTTAAGAACCCATGTTCCACTTTAGCTTCTCCATGCCCTATCGGCTCTAACTTCCTCTGCATATCCTCGTACCACTCCGACGGCGCGACCGTTCCGCGCCAAGCCACGACAATGTCTCTCCTCCCGATTCGACGCGACTCTTCGTCGTCGCTCACCGCCACGAACCCCATCCAATTCGAGTCTTTGCTCCACGTTTCGCCTAGCCGCGACGATCTCTCTAGCCACTGAGGTACGTCCATGTGGGACATGGCATAGATGTACTTGCTCACCGTGTAACCGTGCTTTGTAAGACCCAACTTCTCAAAAAGCCTGTTTTGACTATATCTACAGCTTCCACAGTACTCGGAGAACGAGTCAAAGTCGAAAGCATCGTAAGTCGCCTGCGCGAATTCGCCGTATTTGACTATCTCTCTTCTTAGCCAAGGGTGAAGCGGATCGAGGAGATATCGCCAATCATGGCAACCGTGGATTTCTCGCCACGCATCGGAAATGTCTTCCTTCGGAGACATAGCCGGTGTGTTATACTTGTCCTCATCAAAATCTACATTCCAGTTCGAAGGCTGCACGATTTTTTGGGCATGTGTTTCCCTATGGAGGTGTAGGAGGTTCGAGAGCGATTCAGCCAACCGACTGGCCCGATTTGTTTTTGTGGGATCAGGATTGGGATGAGTACTATCAATCGAAAGCTGTTGATGTTGGGCATGAATTTTCGGAAATCGATTGGTGGCGGGGTGGAGAGCCACCGGGACGTGGTGGTGGATGGTGGAGGATATTCCTTTCATGGTGGTGGTCAAAGCTCCAGTCACAGGTGGGTTGGAGATGCCTGAGACTTTGGTTGATGTGAGAGAGAGGAAAGAGGACTGGAGAGAGATTTTATAATAATCCAAAATTGCAAGATTATTGAATTTCAAATCCTCAGATTCAAAATTGTTTAATTCTTCAACAACCCGCGTTGGGCGGGTCAGAGGCACATCAGGCACGAAACCTCAGACGTTTACCAAAGGCTTTGTGAAAGACTCCTGCATTTCGATCGGATATGGTATTTTTTTTTAAGTGGTACTTGCATTTGTTTTGTTGTAGAACACGTTGGTTTTGGTTTTTAATACCAAAAGAAAACTTGTTTGGTTGGCAAATTTTTTTAACAAAAAATGTATTTTAAAAAGATATTTTTAATTCTTGAAAACAGTTCCTACTCAGAAATTTTATATATAGGGTGGTTTTTCCAAAGTATCCTCTCACAAACTAATTTTTTGAGGATTTTAAGGGCTGAGATTAACTCTGTGTATGACAACCCTGAGTTGTACTGAATTAAAAACTCATTGCTTTTGAAACAACACCCTTACGGCTCGATTGGATACGGATGAGTTTTGGATGGATAAACTAGTAAGGGGATAAGATAGTAGATGATATTATTTATTGAGGATGGACCCACATCGATATAACATTTATGAAGGGTAAATAAAATAGTACTTTACTTGGTTTGGAAGGTCTTTGTAACAAGGGTAAAAAAAAAAAATAGCACTTGATTTGTTTTGTAGTTGAAATGGGGAATAAGGATAAATTAGATGGTCCGGAGTGAATTAAGGGGTGTATTATTTATGGATAGGGTCCGGACAGTCCATAATTAGCACCCCCTAGGTAAATTAAATCAAACAGGCCATAAATAATACCCTGTGCGAAATTGTCCCAAACCACGGATGAGATGTGAGCCCGAAATTACTCATTTGGGCCTATAAATAATATATACCTTCTAATACCCCATCCCAAACGGGCCGTTACATACTTTGTATACATCATGAAGTGAATGGTATCATCAGTCGTAGAAAAGGGTAATTATCGAACGGACAATGCTAACTACAGATTCAGTTTTAATTAAATTCATCCCTACGTTCTTTCTTACGCGTGATGGCGGAACTTTTATTACTCAATGTCCTACTATCAACACTTGTGAGAGAAAATGTACATTGAAACGTGTGAAAACGGGGGTATACCTAACATTTTACTCAATCGTACTTGGGGCAGTTGTCACCAACCTTTTCCTAATTTATTTACCCAAAAATCCTTTTCCTAATTTCCTTCAAATTGACTAATACAGTAACCAACCTACTTTCCACGAGTTGATACTAAAAAAAGTACTAAAGACAGAACGCAGGAATCTAACGGGAACATGCAAAAAAGGAAGTGTTGACCCAAGACTTTTTAAATATGTAACCTGTTCACATTCCTCTCACATAGAGTACAATTTTATAAAATGCTTTCACAATTTTACAAATTGCTTGCCTACTAGTGCATTAACTACGAAGCGCATGCTGCCATCAAAACGCACGATGTCTATGGTTCAACTTACCAAAATAAAGTGTTTATTTATTCTGATAAAGACCGGCAGGAAGTCGTTTTTTAATTTCTGGTCTTTATTTTTTTTTAAAATACACTTTTATAGTTTTTAACTGAACTTTTGTAGATTATTGATTCGTCTCTCGTCAGAAAAGTTAAAAATTTATGACCTAAAACCCACATCTTTTTCAAAAAAATTCGGGGAAAAAAAAAAAAAAAAAGAAGCCCTTTTTTCTTGGATTCTTCCCTAAAGAACGCAAACAAAAATTTGAATAAAAAACAAAACAAAAAATCAAGTTGGCTTTTTTAGGGACGCTCCTCTACCTAGATCAGCAAATATTGCCATCGACAACAACCATCAACCATCGCTGACCAAACAAACAGCGCTACAGACAAAATGTCTGGAACGTGCTCAGAGCCCTTCAATACACGAGGGCTCCACATGATACTCGTGGTACCTACACGTATTGAGACCGTCATGGGCACGTGTATCTAAATCAGTGTCCACAGCATCTTTCTGATGCCTTGTTCTTCTAAAGATTTTAGTGCATTTTATGAAAATCTCATAAAATGAACATTTTATGGAGGAGTGATAAAATGGAGTTGTTTTCCCAAATGATAAAATGTAGTGGTTTTCCAATAGATTTTAGGAGGATTATATGAAAATCTCATAAAATCACTTTTACATTTTATGTGTTGAGATTGGAGTGTGATAAAATGTAAAATTTTATTGGAAAAAATGTGTAGGAGAATAAGCCCTGATTGTATATGGATGAGAGGGGACAAGGTACAACTAATCAGATCGGTTGAGGAATCGGTTGAGTGAGGAGGTCTGATTTTGAGCCGTAGTTTTCTGCGGCTGAGAGTCATGGTGGATACTTCAAAACCCCTTCTGAGAGGTTTCTTTTTCAGACGTACCGCAGTCTCTACGGAGAAAATATGGATTCAGTTCAAGTATGAAAGGCTCCCGGATTTTTGTTTTCAATGTGGGAGGCTGGGCCATGAGAAAACTCTTGCAAGTTTCAACCTGCTACTCTTTATGGAGGAACAGCCTACGGGCATGATCTCAAAACGGCAACGCCGCGAAGTCTGTGTATTAGAGATTCTACTCAGACGGGTCTATCTCAAACGGAAGGTAAAGAAGAGGAATCGAGGCGGCGGAATCTGGTGGGTCTAGAAATGACGGAGCCAAAAGGGGTGACGCGTGAAACCACTAACGGTGACTCTTCTCACATTGGGGTGCAGGATAATCCAGTTAACCCCAATCTTGTCATTAGCGATATTGGGAATGCACGGAATTTGGTACGGGTGCCACGTGGCATAGGTGAGAGGGAAGATACCGCCACGATAATATCCCCCTCAGAATATGCGTGCTCTCCCTGCAGTGTGCGCTTACCGCGTTGTGCAGAGGCATACTCAGAGGAGAAATCTGGTGCACCTGCAGCTGGTGTGCTTCAATCACCAAGTGGGCTCAATGGGCTGAAAATTCAACAAGGCCTCTCTATGTTACAACAAGCCCACTCATCTAGCCCCTCTTATTTCGTAATTGAACCTGATAGCCCAAAGGGAGACATTATTGTCGCTCGGCCCACTTCTACCATTACCACTGGGCCAGATAATAAAGATGAGGATAGCCCTACTCTGAGCCCAAGGATATCAAAGCGGAAAGCATATATGGACATTGTGTTGGCCCATGTTTTCGATGATCTATCTCTAAAAAGGAAAGCTCCTGAAGATCCTTTGATTGCTGCAAAGAAACGTGTGAAAATTAAGGAAGATTTGCATCAACAGATGTGGTCTACTCCTGGGGGTAATTACTCTAATCATTCTAATCTCAAGTCTCAATCCAGTGGGGGTCGAAGAAGAGTAGGACGGCACAAGGGACCCATAGCTAAGGCAACCCCAATCATCCAAGACCATTGAAGGCCCTGACCCTCTTCAATGAAGATGGTTTGGTCGATGCTCCTCTGCTGCTCTCACAAGATGCTCAAAATATTCAGCATGTGCAAGATGTGGAACAAGTCAGTCAGGTTCAAAGCACTTTCATGGATGAGGTGTCACTATCGCCGAGCGATGGAGGGGTTGTGGTGGCTGTCCCTCAACAGCCACAAGGTCCATGTTAGTTCTCTCCTGGAATGTTCAGGGGTTGGGGCGACCTCTGACTTTCCAAGTTCTACAAGGGCTCGTTAGAGCCCATCGCCCCGGGGTGGTCTTCCTCATGGAGACCAAGAATAATATGAATAAGCTGGAAAGCATTAGAAAGCGGCTTCAGTTTCATGGGTGTCACTACGTGGATCCACAAGGTCTTGCTGGTGGTTTAGCTCTCTGGTGGACATCGGAGGTCAATCTCTCTATTCTCTCAAGTTCTAAGAACATCATCTCTGCCTCTATTTCTAACTTTCTCAATCAAAACTCTTGGCTATTATCCTGTGTTTGTGCTGATACTTTATTTAGTAGAAGAATAGATAATTGGAATGAATTGCAGTTGGTTGGGTCTAATTTCAGAGGCCCTTGGGTGTGCATAGGTGACTTCAACGAGGTTTCCTCTATTTGGGAGAAACAAGGAGGCCGTGAAGTGTGTAGTAATCGTATGGAGTGTTTTAACAATTTTGTCTCTGATAGTGGTTTAATTGACCTAGAATTCAAAGGCATCAATTATACGTGGACTAACAAAAGAGTAGGAGATGACAATATCAGAGAAAGGATAGACAAAGCCTTTGCCAATACGGAATGGAGATTGAAGTTTCCTTTGGCGCAAGTCTTTCATGAACCCATTGTCGGATCTGACCACGCCCCTTTTAATTCTTAACTGTTGTGTTCCCCTCAAAAAAGTAAAGAAAGTGTTTAAATTTGAATCTATGTGGACTACCAGTCCTAACTGCAGGGATGTTATCTCTAGTAGTTGGTCCTATTCGGGGCCAGGCTCTTTTATGTTTTCTTGGAACAGGAAGTTGAAGAATTGCAGGAAGGCCCTCAAAATTTGGAGTAAAGAAGAATTCGGCAACAACAAAGTGAAGTTGGCCAAGCTTAAAAGCCAACTCTATGATCTTCAATTGGCAAAACCTACATCAGAGAATATTCAAGCCCAAAAGTCTGTTATCAGTGAGATGGAGATGACTCACACTAGGGAGGAGGTGTATCTTCATCAGGTCCAGGATCAATTGGCTGAATTATGGTGACAAGAATTCCATTTTTTTCCATGCTACCTTAGTTCAAAGGAGGCAGCGCAATCAAATTATAAGACTCAAAGGAGACGATGGAGTTTGGCTCTTAGATGAAAATGATATTAATCATTGTCTCGAAGATTATTTTTCCAAACTTTTCAAAGACAAGGGGGATAGAGACATGGAGCCAGTTTTGAGGAATGTTAATAGAAGGGTCACGGCAGAGATGAATGACAAGCTTCTCATGCCATTAACTCAAGAAGAAATCAAGATAGCCACTTTCCAAATGGGGGCCCTTAAAGCTCCAGGTAAAGACGGTTTCCCAGGGTTGTTTTTCCAAAAATATTGGCAAGAGGTCGGAGAGGACACTTGCAGGGCAGTTACAAGTTTTTTCAACGGAGGCTTCTTGCTTAAGGAACTCAACAGGACTAACATTGTCCTGATCCCAAAGGTCGCCAACCCTGAAAGCCTTGCCCAATATAGACCTATAAGCTTATGTAATTTCAATGTCAAGATCATTTGTAAGGTCTTGGCCAACCGTCTCAAACTGGTGTTGGATGATATCATTACGCCAAATCAGTCAGCGTTTGTCCCTGGGAGGCTGATTCAAGATAATGTTATTGTTGCCCACGAAGCTTTTCACTTCCTGAAGACTCATACGAAGGGGAAGAAGTGAGCTCTGGCCCTTAAGCTTGATTTTAACAAAGCATACGACAGGGTGCAATGGGACTTTCTCAAAGAGGTCATGATCCAAATGGGTTTTGATCATAAGTGGGTGCATCTTATTATGCAAATTGTAACCACGGTCTCCTACTCTATTGTGGTTAGACAAGGGGATCCACTGTCTCCTTATCTATTTTTATTAGTTATGGATGTTCTGTCGAGAATGATACACAATTGTATCTCGACTCAGATGTTCTCTGGGATTTGCATCAAGAGAGGGTGCCCTCTTCTCACCCACCTCTTTTTCGCGGATGATGCCCTATTGTTTATGGATCCAACAGCCACGGGAGTTCAAAACCTGCTGGACACTATTAATGAGTTTGGGACTGCATCGGGACAGCTTATTAACTTTGATAAGTCGGCTCTAAAATTTTCAGCAAATACTCCGGAGGATATGAAGAAGGAAATTCTTGATAAGCTAGGCATGGTGGAGATGAAATCTGATGCGAAGTATTTGGGAATCCCTTCGTGTTGGGGGAAATCTAAATCAGAGACGTATGTTTATCTTATAGAGAAAGCTGTGAAGAAAATGCAGGGCTGGAAAGCGAAATAATTATCTTTTGGGGGCAGAGAAATCATGATCAAATTCGTTATCCAAGCTATACCTAGTTACATCATGTCATGTTTTCTCCTTCCAAGCCAATTCTGCAGCAAGCTTAATTCGTATATAAGGAGATTTTGGTGGTCCGAAGACCCAAGGGAGTCTAAAATCCATTGGCTTAACGAGGATGAGTTATGCAAATCTAAATGGCAGGGGGGTATGGGTTTCAGAGAATTCAAAAGCTTCAATTTGGCCCTTCTCGCTAAACAAGGATGGTGTATCATCAACAACCCTAATGCCTATTGGGTCATAATGCTTAAGGCTATTTACTTTCCGAGATCAAATTTTATGGAGGCATCAAAGGGGTCAAGACCATCCTGGATATGGAGCAGCCTTTGTCAGGGGCGAGATAGGTGCATAATGGAAGGAATATCGATTTTTGGGAGGACAGGTGGATCCCTAACATGCCTGAATTTCGAGTTCATTCAGCTAAACCTAATGCGGCTGACAAATCAAGGGTGGTTGATTTCATCAATCCATCAACCAAGAATTGGAATGTTCAGGACTTGAAGAGATATGTCTCTGACCAAGAGGTTAATGCAATCATTTCCATTCCCATATCAAAGCTCGAGATGCCAGACAAGCTCATTTGGCATCATTCAAAGAGAGGTATCTACTTAGTCAAGAGTGGCTACCAAATAGCTCGAAAGACTGCAGCGAGCAATAGCAATCCTTCTCCCTCCTATCAGCCCCATCCCTCTCTCTGGATTAAGATTTGGAACCTTAAAATCCCACCCTAAAGTTAAACACTTTTGGTGGAGGGCCTATAGGAATGTGTTGGCTACTAAGGAAAACCTGTATAAGCGGAAATGCTCTCGGTCACCATGCTTTCCCTTATGCAACAAAGAAGTGGAATCCATTGAACATATCATCTTTAATTGCAAGAAGCTGAATTCGGTGTGGAACATTTGTAAGATGCCTGAGGTTTTCAATTGGGACGTTAGTTCGATCTTAGATGGACTAACGAGGCGATGGAGAGTTTGGGGAGCATGCCCAGAATCAATGACTTTATTAGCAAAGTAGTCATGACAGGATGGAGTATTTGGAAGGCTAGAAATGAATTTGTCTTTCAACAAACTCCAGTGGATTGATGAAATGTCTTTCAGCAAGCTTGGGAAGAATTTCGAACATTAACAAGTCATCCTCCGGTAGTTTTTCCTGTTCCACATGACCACGCCTCACATGATCACACTAAATGGAATCCTCCTGACCAAGGCCAGCTTAAATTCAATACCGATGCATCGTGGAAGAAAGAGTTGGGAGGTGGTTTTGGTGCTATCATTTTACGGAATCACAGAGGAGAGCTTATCAATGGGAATAAATTCAAGGTGCATGGATCATCTGTCCTAGTTTGTAAAGCCTCAGCCCTCAGAGAAGCGTGTTTTATGGCGAAGGCATTGAACCTCAAGTCGGTGCAGATTGAGAGCGACAACAAGTGTCTTATATCCCTGTGTGTTTCGGAGCTTGTTCCTCCATGGGAGTGTGCTTGTGTTATTTACGATATTAGGAAACTTGTTTTAGATCTCAATTTGTCTCTAAAATGGATACCGAGAGAAACCAATCGTGCTGCCCATTGGGTAGCCTCTTTTGTATCAGGATCACTTCCTCAGAATTGGGTTTCTTATATCCCAACTGAGCTTAGTGCTATCATTTCCTCTGATTTATGAGATTTTTCTCCAGTTCAAAAAAAAAAAAAAGGGAGAAATGCATAGAATTAGGTGGGACAGGCAGGATTTTGTATGGTGCAATGGATTGGATACACATGAAACACGCCCGATCGGATCTTGACAAATGACTTATTTGTCTTTGTACAGTTATATTACTCCAGATTTTATGATAAAGTAAATACATAAATACAATATTAATTAAATTAATTATACTTTTCAATAAATAATTCATTTTTATGTTATATTTTGAATTTTTGTTCTTTTTTTAATTACGCATTTTTTACTAATTAATTAGTAATTTTTATGTTATATTTTGAATTAATTACATCTTTAGTATATTTGTTAGTCTTTAAAAACACTATGGGGTAATATCATCATAGTCATTTTTTAGTCTTTCGATTTCTCTTTTGGTCTTGTTTTTAATTTATTTGATATTTCATACTTTTAGCTAAAAAAAAGAAGTTACATTGCGTGCAAATAATGGTAGAATATACTACTCATTTGGTTTGGCAAATTCTATAAAGTATAAAAAAATTCAAATTTTTTTGTATCGAATTAAAGATCTCGATTAGTAGTTTAATTTGGTGCAAAAAAAAAATTAAAAATTTAATGTGGAAGTATTATATTTTTTGATCCGATAGATATTGCAAAGCAAGCCAACAACATCAAATTCTTAAAGTATAAAAATTTTCAAACTTTTTTGTATCGAATTAAAGATCTTGATTAGTAGTTTATTTTTTTATCCGAAGGAAATTGCAAGGGTTCATAAAATATATATAAAATGCAATTGGGTTTCTTGAAACAGTCAACACATGAGAGGGAGGGGTAAGGGCAAGGGTATAAGAGAGGGCAGTGAGGTAATTTTACTGGGGGTATTGAGGCCTCCCAAAAATTTGCCAAACCATGGATGAGGATGTGGGACCGGGATAAAACCAAGGGGTATAATTTTATACCCTTCCTCATCCCATAGCCAATCGAGGCCTAAGGGTGTCAAATCGGGCTGGTCAGCAGTAATCTCTAGTGTGACGTTGGTAATTATGGTCGGATAGTAGTGAATATGGTGCGACAGTAGTAAATATTGATGTGGTATATAGTTTGCGAAATAAATAACCATGTCTTGTGTCTTTGGTAAAAGAAAAATATTGCCTCTGCATTTCATGGTACGAACTGAGATTTACAATTTAATTCTACAAAGTTGGCAGGATCAAGGATAGAGCCCCATCGGCCATCGCAGTTCTCATCTTTCAAAACAATGGCTAAATCAAAGCAGCCACATCAGGTGCCTACCTATGGTGACACGAATGGACAACAAAGAAAAATAGTCTAAACCATGACTTGCGAGTTAATTTTTTATGTCATCTGAAGTTGCAGCAGTGGGCTCGACCCCTCGCCAAATTGTCCCATAAGCAAATCATTTGTCTAGGAGATTGGTAATGAGCCGTGTAGTAATCCTCCATGCATCCGTATTGACAAAACTTCCAGTTATGGGAGTACTGGACCGGTGTGGAGCTATTGAACTGCTCAACCCACATTCCCATGCTCACATCCTCCATCTTGAACAGCTGCAAAAAACGAGCAAATGATTTATATGTTTCAGAAACGAAAGCCTAATCCTTCGTCAGATTTGTGGATTTGTCATCACTTATTCAACATGGTATTTGGTTCTACATCTCGAGAAAGGATTTGAGGGCTTTAAGTTGATGGACTGGAATAACTATTTGATAATGGGTATGGGGTACCTCATTCAAATCCATCCTTAAATGATTGTACTTGGAAAGGAATTACAGCACAATACTATCTCCAATAATGTCTCTATTATCTCATGAAGTTCACCCTAAAATCCTTTCATTTCAAATCCACCCGTCCAAGGGGCTAAAATATGCAAGGTTCAAGTGTTACAAACCCGTAGGCGCCGATTGACATGTTGAGAGACGATGAATTTAGCAATATCGCTGGATATTATGTACCCAGGCCCATTGGCATAAGGAGGATATACTTCTTGAGGCCATTCCTGTCACATCAGACCACCCATCAGACACATTTTATTTTATTTTATCCTATAAAACTGCCCCATCAGATACATTAGCCAACGCAAAATACAAGAATCCATCAACTCAGGTACATGGTTTCAGCAGATCATTTCTGGATGTTCAGCAGTCAATCATAAATTATGATTTCAAGCTCTCATACCTCATAAGTGACAGCCCATTTCCCACTTCTAAGAGGACGATGTAACAGATTTAGGTTGCCCATGTAAAGTGATCGTTTAGTAGAGATGCCTCCGATTTCTTTCATGACACTGTCCACCCTAACAAATGTGTCGTCGTCGCATTTCATTATATGAGCAGCTGTCACATTTTGAACCTGCATAGGGAACGTTTCGTTTAAGGGGGATATAGAGCAGTACACACTGCTTAACAGAGGAGTCAATTGAGAAAATAAGGAAGTAGATAATTTTTTTCCATAAAACAAGAGTACAAGGTGAAAATAAACTGACCCCATAGTCGCAGATGGCAATAGTTTTTAGAACCACAAGCTCATAACGATCCATGAATGGCAAAATCACAATATCGCCAAAGTAAGCAGCTTCTTTCTTCAGAACTGCATTCACCTCCTTCCTCGGATTCTGCATGTGATTTTCTAATTAGTAAAATGCTCAAATAGAAATCTAACTGAAATCATTGATATATTACAAGAATAAGTAAAAAAATCACAACCATAGAAAAAGCAAGTTTGAAATTAGAAAAGGTAGCAACCACACAATCACAGACCTCCTTTTACATATCAGAAACAATCATATAAACACATGCAATGCAACTAATTATGTTTCTAAGAGTAATGACTGCAGTTAATATACGTGTCATATATTTTTATGGTCATCAAGTGCACAAAGACGTGTTGAAAAAACAAATTTCAACTAAAATTCATGCCAATCCCAGAAAATGAAACTTGAAAGCATAATCAACTAGATACTACTCACGTTATTATCATAGGTTACACAAATTGCACGTTCCCTTTTCCCCTGTATCATATAACACTTCATGAAATAGGTAACTAAGATAGCAAGCAGACTCAAGAAGTATGGGTCATACAGAAATTTGTAAAGTGGCATCTTAAGTGTTCTCCAAAGCAATAAGAAAATTCTAGAACGCAGCTTTCTTCCATAACGAACATTTAACTAGATATACAGAAAACACAATTCTGATGATTTGGGCTGCTTAATTGTGTGGAAACATCTCAAATACACGCTACGAAATGATATATTAAGCAGATCAAGAAATATGGATATTGTTCCATGTTGATATGTCATTGTGCATACGAATTAGATGACTCATAACCATCACCAAACACCTAAGAAGCACCGACACCTCTCGGGGTCCCCGTATCGCAGTGTCCGAACACGGGGACACGTGTCTGGACAGGCCACGTGGCATGGGACACAGTTGTTTTGAATTTTTGGAGGGGGGACATGGATGGGGACACAGCAGTTTTGAATTTTTGGAGGGGGACACGGATGGGGACACTGCAGGGGTCAACTTGAAAATTTTTAAAACTTTCTGGGGTAAATTTGAAATTAATCAAAACGTGAGGTAAAAAAGTGTAATTTGGTCATATATATACATCTTCTCTCCCCACATTAGTCGACTGAAGCTTCTGTGAACACTAATGAAATTGTTGTTGCTGGTGGAAGCACAATCGACTAAAAAGTCGATCGGCTATATATATATATATGGGGCCGGTTCCCCTCACACTTAAAAAAACACTCGATTTTGTTCCGGGTCCCACTGTGATGTTCCGAACCGTTGATCTTGTTTAAATGAGTAAAATAGGAGGTCCTGCAAAAATTCAACTCAATTGGATCTCGGCAAGTGCTTGATCCAAACAGTTTTGCAGAAACTGTGACAGGAAGTATTGTTTTTAAAACTGTTTGGATCAAGCACTTACGGTATCCGATTGAGCTGAAATTTTGCAGGACCTTTTATTTTACTCATTTAAATAAGATCAACGGTTCAGAACATCAAAGTGGGGCCCCGAAGAGTGTGGTGTTTTTTTATGTGTTTTTTTAAGTGTGAGGGGAACCGGCCCCTATATATATATATATAAATAAATATACACGTGGTGTGTCCCCCGCCGTGTCCGTTTCCCCATTTTTTTAGAATTGCCATGTCCCCGTGTCCGTGTCCATGCATCATAGCCGAACACACATACCCAATCCTGTGTAACATAGCAATCTGAGCATTTGTACAAGTACAGTAAGACTTTCAACAAGTTTTCATCCCCCAACCAATATAAAAGCGGGGAACTCCAAGCCCACTACTATCTTTTCTATTAACTTGGATTTGCTTGCAAAAATTTATGCATCCCTTAATGAAGTAAAAATAGCACCGGTAACCTTACCAATGCAACAAAGAAACGAACTACTACATCCATTGACTTGATTGCTTGAGATTGCATCCAAGTTTTTCTAACTGCCATGCGTTCTGCAAAATGATTGGTGGCAGAGAGTATCCCAATAAAAAGTCTAATTGGACTTCTGGACAAAGGAGGAGCTTTCCATTTTGCAGACATTTCCAGTACCCTTTGGGGTGAGAAGCTTGGGTGAGATGTTGGCAGAGAGGTAGCATAGACTGAATCAACATCAACATCACCTTTAATTGCCAATCCAGTCGCATCTCCAAGTGTAAACCCCTGAACCAACAAGAAGTATAGGTCAGAAGAGCAATTCAACTCTTACACAGAAGACCGTAACAAATAACAGAAGGGCGGCAAACCGAACAGTGAAACTAAAACACCAATTATGCATATTTGTGGCAAGAAAAAAATTCAAAACAAAATCTTTTGCAGAACGATAGTGTAGCACCGATACAAGATTATATGGGAGAAACTAGACTAAGGTAATTTGAATTTGTCATAGATCGGTCGATGAGGTAGTTAGAGGCGGTTTGAAATGATTTAGGTATTATTAATATCATGGAACACGATGCCACGTAACCTACCCTAATGGATTGGGACTTGACACTCGGTTTGGTTTAGTTGGTTTGGTTAGTGGCAGTATGTGATACTTCATGATATCTCGGTTTACAAGAATAGCCACAAAATGATTTATCATAATTTGAACAAGAGACCACGGCATTCATAACCAACTAGGATACAATGCGTATTCCAAACAAGGTAAACAGGATCTATAAGGAAATCAGACACATATAAAGGGAGTAGAAGAATATCAAAGCCACTAGTCTCACAGAGCATACATGATAAAATCTGCTTTCATACATGGGGGCGCACAAGAGTTCGTCGTTGAATAGATGATAATGGGAATCTTACACACGGATGATACAATTTCCTCTTAATTTCACATGACCCAAAGCTATCTAAACGAGAAATAGCATAAAAGGAGTGTCATTTTATTATCCAGCTGGTTATATAACTGAGCCCATGTATGCCGTGGACATCCTCAAGGGTCAAGGCTAAGAAAGCTGTCAAGAGTTATAAAGCTCATAAAAGAATACTGATGGATCGGCAGTAGGATATAAGTTTGTAACATACAGTTCGATATGGAAATGAAGTCACGTGTCGACCTCCAACATTAATATGATATCCATCAATACCAGCACGCACACTCAAGACAAACAATCTACCCTCCGCGAAAGGAAATGGCCACGTCACTTCCGGTTTCTGCGAACGCCCAATGAATCGCTGAAACCATGAGGTTGTCTTGGACTCTTTTGAATCTACTATATCATTTCGCATCCATTTTTCACATTTCCTATGTCCATCAACTGCCAAAACAAAAAGAAAAACCAGGAATTTATAATTCAGTTGCGGGAATTACATAAAACAAAATGTCAAAGACCCCACATTTTACAAGCATAATAGTTCACTTTCCATGCCAGATCCAAACATACAAGCGCACAAAACTAAAATGACCATGCAATACCAGCAAAACCACCAATATGGAGAAATAAGGTAGCAAACTTAATATTTGATAAAAAGGAGCCCAAAAGAGGTGGACCAAAAAGAACAACGTGAAATCACAAATTTACCATAGCAAGCAAGATTATCTTCACATTCCAATTTGTTACAACTAGTGCAATAAGTTTCCCACGTTGAATAAACAGTTAGACGTAACAGTTACCCCAGAAAAACAGTTACACATAATATTCAACAAAAATTTCATCCAAGAGAGCCAAGACATTATCTCCATGTGTCACATTACTGTAAAAGGCCCAAGTTAAAAAGCAATACAAGCAGCAAACTGTTTCAGCTATAAAAGAAGAAACCATGATTGACTTCAATTCGATCCATTTCAAAACCTTCCAATTATCAGTGATAGGTCTCAATTACTAGACAAACCACATATAAATACAATATTACAGCTTATTCACTTCTTATTTCACTGCTCTTTCGCACACTTTCTTGGTTAAAACAAGAATAAGGTGTTAATGGATCCAATGTCTTAACTTTTCAGTGATAAATCTAACCAACAATCAAAATCAAAGGTTCCAATGTAAAACTGATAGCTCAAAATTATTATTCTTGAACTTAATGTTGAATGAATCAAGAGCCTTGCAAAAATCCTGCATAACCCCCAAACTTTATATTAAAAAAGTGTTCAAAGCTAAAACACACTGTGAGGAAGCCTCAAATATCAAGAGATTATTCTGACGAAGATATAATCCTAATTGTTATGCCTCGTGCTGCATTTTCTTATATTTTGGAATTTAAGTCCATTTTGTTATCAGTAGAGATGGTTTTGCTTAAGGTTTGGTTTGATTAGTGGCTCAGAAAGGGAAAAACAGAACTCTTACCGAGCATATCATCTTCATTATTGGATGGTAACCCATCACACCTTTGAGCTGTCCCCCATTGCATCCTGTAACATGTATTGTGCTCAATAACTGGTCGTTGACTCCAATCTCCTCTCAGCCTAGGATTCAGATGCAGAATCTTCGGCGGGTCCTCCCCAACCACTGACTTCAACCCTTGCAATTCAACCATAAATTGTGAAACCAGCACCAAAGCCTCGCCTCTCCTCATTGTTGCAAGTTTTGGAACATACTCTTGATGTGCGTGATGCGGTGCCCCCACCACCGTAATGGAAGATCCCGCCGCAAGCCCACAAGGAAGGAACATGGTATGGTCTGCCTTAGCAAATTCTTCACCACTCATAGATACCCATGAAGGACAGGACTCAGGCTTCCCCTCAAATATAGAAGTATGGCTTATATCCTTCTCATTGAGTTTATCCACTTCTTCCCAAGCCTTCAATCCTAATTCCCATGCCTCATCCGCCATTCTTTCTAACACTGACAACTCCAGAGTCCTATTCCTCCGCCTCATAATCTCACCTGTTATTCGACCATAACGATGTTGGAGAGGCTTTATTGGGGGGGATTCACCTTTACCCACTTTTGCTGCCTCTTTACGTGACGTCCAGGGTGCATTTTGGTTATCATTATCTTCTAATCTCCTAGTCAACAAATCATCTTGGATATTATCCATAATTGGTTTGATCAAGTCTCCATCTTCGGCATCCCCCGCCGAATCTTCATCTGGAACTGCATTACTATCGTCACCACTCAACACTGAAGCAATCTCCAATAAATGAGGGAACTTGAAGGAAACAAAAATCAAGTACAATACAGCTAATGCCAACAAAAAATGGGTCAGTTTGAACCTCCTCGCGGCAGGAAATTCACTTTTGGGCCTCTTCGTCATCTAAAACTCCAAGCAAAAACAATCTTTAAATCTTTTACAGAACCCAAAAACCAGGACAATGGACCTTGTCATTAAGACCGGAAATACCAAGGTGAACGCAAAAACCGAACATACACGCAGAAAAGAGCCTTCTCACTTTTCAACCCAGACCAAACTAATTCCTTTTAAACAACCCAAATCTCTGGACAACGCATTTGTCGTAAAGATCAGAATACCAAAGTCAACACAAAAAAACCCAATACAAATGCCGAAGAAATCCTCGATTCTCAACCCTAAACCAACTTCAATTTACAAATGCAAATCACCGTACCCAATTTTCCTAGCATTGAAGCAAAAACTTGGCTTACGGTGATTGCATTAAAGAGAGATCCAAAACCTTCAATGTATCAAGCAAAATTACCTTTCACCAAGCAACAATAACCCTTGTACAGCCAATCATCCGCATGGAAAAGATAAAGGAGAAATGCAAAGCAACGGAAGATGTTATTCCAGTAGAAGAATGGGAATATAGGGGGAATGTAAAGAAAGTGAAGGATTCCGTAACCCTAGGTTCTTCGAAGCTGGAATTGGAATGGAAAGTAGATGGACGATAAAGACTGATACAGTGCGCGTATGTAATCAAGTTATGTATTTGGGGATGTATTGGTAAGATACTCGAAGTTTTGGTATCGGAATTTTTAAATAAGTGGAAGTATTGTAGGTCTTAATGTGAAAATAACTCCAAATATTTGCGGCGAAACGCGAAATAAGAGAAACTAATACTACTATTTGCATTTTGACCCATGAATTGCACATTCTTGTTCCTTACGTCGTCTTGTCTTGTTTGATTGTTGTCTTCGGTAAATCCAAAGTATAGAAAAAGAAAAGAATTAGTATAAGAATTCTAAATTTTGTAATGGTCAAAATTTCAGATGGTTAATTGGTTGGCAGTTGGCTCTAACATTTGCTCGTCTAACCAGAATTTTGTGGGAGGATTATAACTTCGACTCGTAAGTTGTAACTCCGTGCCGAAATATTTGTCCGGCTTGTAAAACAGAAGCATAAAATACGTTATTTTTTACGGAAAAATTCTTAATTTTTGCATAAGTTAAAAAAACTCATTGCTATCTAGTATATAGTTATAAAAAATTTTGAATTTTTTCTTGAAAAATTAGATTATTTTTTAGTCATCATAGGAACAAACATTTTGAAACAGGAGTAAAATATTTTAAGGGGGAAATTTTGTCGACCCCTCAACTTCCAAAATCTGTACGTATGCCTCTATATACCTAGACTGTGAGAGAAAAAAAATTATTCTCTATATCTACAACGCGGTAAACACCACATTAAAGTAGAAAATGTTGGAGGTTCTTTGTCCAGTATAATGGATGATTCGCGTTAAATTTTGTGGATTTTTTTTTTTACTTATTTTTTCCTTTATCCAAAAAAAATTGAATTTCAATCATAATTTTTTACTTTTAAAATTCCTCTCATCTAGACGAACGAATAATTCACAAAAATTTGATGTGAAACTAACAAAAAAAACAACTAACTTATTTAAAACAAACCAGGCCTTTGTATTTTTTTTTTATGGTTGTTTTAGAGTTGCATGATGATTCAGTGGTAACAATTCGTCGATTAATTTCTTGAAAATATAGTAGCCAGATATTTAACTCCCAAAATACTTTTATTCAAAATAGCCATTGAATCAAGATAAGAGAAGTTTTCCGTAAGTTTCTTTTTCCTAATAAATGAATAACTAAATTTCAGTTTTCCTACACAATTCCTTCTTCAAATAAAAACTCACAAAAAAAATATTTTTTTTTTTCTTTTTACTTCACTTAAATTCACTTTTCTCATGAATAATTTTCATACCCAACATTCCTAACAACTGAATGGATAGATAAGGACACTTCTCTTGCTTTAGAGTATGGCTCTGTCTTTGAATTTGCTACTCCTTTGTTAACAACAATTGTTGGTTCAATGCTCCATCCATCTCCAACCAAAGTTGTTTTACCAAGTGTTTCGGTTAACCAATAAAATGCATTTGGAATCATTAGTTTGTGGCATTCAATTTATATTGTTTTGTTGTAAAAACTCACCCTTTACTGCAGAGATATCTATGTTTATCGTGTAAAGAGACAAAAAAGAAAAGAAATTGATTGAGAAAATGCCATGTAGGGGAGAAAATATGAGAGGCCTCCATTTTTCAAAAGGAAACAACTTTTTTCTTGCATGTGGTATAAATAGATTCCTGTTGATTTGTGATTATAATATTTTCAATTTCTTTGTGAAAAAACCATTTGACAATCCCAAAAAAAAAAAAACAACTATGTGATCAAGATAGATTTCTTTCAACAAAGACATGTAGGTGGGAGGTGGCCATTGTATAGGCTCGGTTAACCTTACGAAATCATGGTCAACTTTTATTTGCCGAAGTTCAAAAAAAATAAAATATTTACTTTTGCCTAAAATTTCAATAATTCTAGTTACTTTTCTTATGTTTGTGTTGTTAAGGTGTCTAGACAAACGGTTGAGGCAGCGCATGCCTTGGCCAAGAATTGTAATCGTTAGTTAGTGTTTATATATATATTATGTTTCTTGTTGCTCAAAAAAAAAAAAACGAAGTGGATGGCTTAGGAGTGTTTTGGATAAATAAGCCACATGGCTTCTTTTTCTTTTTCTTTTTTGTCTTTATTTAAACTTTTCTCGTATTTGTTAGTTTCGCATCAAACTTTTCTGAATTATTGGTTATTCTCGACGAGAGGAATTGGGAAAAAAATTATGATTCAAATTTAAATTTTTTGAATAAAGACAAAAATCAGCCAAAAAGCTAGATTTGGCTAGATTTTTTCTCTTTATTCGAAAAAAAAATGTTTGATTTTGGATCACTGGTACTTGACCAAAAAGTATAGGGGTTGTCCATTAAAAGTACTCCATACAAGACCCAATGTGAGACTGGGTGTATATTCTAGGACGTAAACTACAATTTACCCAAATTACAGGGAGAGATGGGGAAATGGGAGTCTGGATTTAGGAGCAAGAGCTGATGGAGAACAGGCACAGAGAGTGAAAGAGAGTAGAAGATGAGACACTGCCACTCTCCAAGGTCGAAAGAACCTGCTTAACAGTATCTTGAAATTCTACTCTCCAAGGTCGAAAGAACCTGCTTAATAGTATTTTACAGGGAAAAAGAATGGCAGCTACTTCACCCACTTGGTTGTATCAAGGTATGTCATACACCGTTATCTACATGTATCTATACATATAGCAAGAACTATATGCTTGTCTTCGTAGTTTACTTGATTTGGTCCTACTATGCAACTGGGTTCTTTTTGTTTGGTGTTGAAACTTGTTTATCCTTTGTGTTGCAGATAGAGGATTAAGAAGTGTTTTTTCTGCCGATGGGTCTGCTAAGAATTCCAACTTCCAGCACTTGCAGGTATTGATTTTAACTTTCACACTGTGAGATGGAAAAAATTGTCAAACCTAACACCACTACCCGAGTCCCTGCCCAATGGTAATTGAGCCCCTGCCACCCGGTGTCACCGAGCCCGGAGACCCCTTGGTTTCGCCTTAAGGATATTTTTCTGTCATCCCCACGTCAATACTCTTCGCTCTAAATCTCCATCTTTCACATATAAACCTTTGAGACCTTTTGACTCTATCTAAGAAGCAGTTGAAGTAAACCAAAATTGGCCAAATTTGATTAGCAAGACCTAGAAGGCTCCTTCATCCCTGGACTTTGTTTGGAACATGCGGAAAAGAAAAGAAAAGAAAAGAAGAGGGGGAAGTTTAAATTCTTTCCCTTCCATTGTTTGGTTTGGAGAAAAGAGGAGAAAATGTTGAAGTACTAAACAAAGGAAAATTTTCCTTTTGCTTTTATCACATTCTCACTAGTCACTTCTCTTTCCAAATATATGCAAGGAAGCAGAAAAAGTAAAAAAGATGTAGACTCTCTTTTTCTCGACTCATATCCTACTAATTATCTACTTGTTTAGTCCATATATTTGGCATAAAAGAATATGTCGTGATGTCATTTCTTGCTCATGTTTATTATATATAAAATGCTTATATATGCACTCCCTTTATAACTACAAACATATGTATAGTACATTTAGAAGGGTAAGCTTCTCCTCCGGACTCCGGACTTCCGGACCTCCATGATCCAAAATTTTTTTTGCCGATCCGAACCGTCCAATGTGTTCAGAAGGTGTTTTCAAGGGTCCACGTGAGAATATACATTTTTTTGCGAAAACTGCTTGGATCAAGCCCTTCCCGGTATTTTTTTTTGAAGATTTCTCACGTGGACCCTTGAAAACACCTTCTGAACACATTGGACTACTCGGATTTTCCAAAAATAATTTGCAACACAAAAAAAATCAATTTTTTCTTATTCTCGGGAGGTTTGGATAAGAAGATTTACCTATATATACATAAAAGTTTATTCACATATATATTTAATTATTGAATATTCCCTCACCGCTCCCAACCTAGGGAGCTTCTACATACCCCCGCTCCTACCCCCGTCCCCGCTCCCGCTTCGTGCAACTAAGGTCCCTTTCCGTGCTTAAGAGTGTACACCCTTCAGATAGGCGAATTTCCAAAGTTTGTTTGAGAAGTAGTTTTAGTACTTGATCTTGCGAAAAAATAGTGTTCAAGTTCTCAACCAAGTTCGATGACTACTAGCCCCTTTTATCCTTTTAGGAAGAGGCCAACAGATAATGCATACCAACACCCTCCTTCATGTAAAATCCTCTCTTATTCATAGGAATGTAAATATCTAGCTAAAGAAAGAAGGAGGTGCATGGTTCATTGCCATTTTCCATATTTCTTTGATATTCCTAATGTAGTTAGCTGATGCCAATTACTACTTCTTCTTTTTTTGGGTAAATAATTACTACGTTTTTATTACTCTGGGAACCAGAAATGTTTTGCAGATTCATTTCCAGCATCTGTATCGAAAGCTAGAGTTGGCTTGAATGGTCCGCTAAGAATGGTGCCATCACGTCTGTGCATAAAGTGTGAGAACACTAAGGAGGGTGGTCCGACTGGTCCCTATGAGCGTTATCAGGTTGGTCCCGATCAGCATGTTACCGTCGAACGACCTCCTTATTACAGTTATATGGACTCCACGTCTGGGGAGCTTGAACCAGCCTCCGGGGCCCGTGCAAGTATACCAGGACAAGAACTTTGGCCAGAAGGCACTGCTAGTCGAGTCAGGGCTGCTAGGGCTCCTGAACCAACTGGTATGTCCAAAGGAGCTCCATCCTACGGGAAAAATCCTGGAAGTAGGAGGAAAAAGAACAAGGCACAGGTTGCTGCCTCTGTTTCTTCAGAGATGAGTGTAGCTTCAAATGATCATGTGGAAGCTGAAACTTCAGATGATGGATTGGACGAGCCGAAAGATGTCTCCTCTGAATATGTTACTTATCAGACAGAACCACAAGAGGAGCTAACTGGTTATGCATTGGACAAGAAACTTGGACGACCGCACCCATTTTTCGATCCAAATGCGAAGAAGCCAATAGGGGAGCCGCTTACAAGCGATGAACTATGGTGGAACTGGAGAAAGCCAGAGGAAGGAGCATGGTCTAGGTGGCAGAGGAGACGCCCTGATGTTGAAACGGTAAGTGGAAAGAGGAAGAAAATGCCGATTAATCTCAATGCAAGTTTACAATGATTGCATTGTGCTAATGTTGAAAAATGCACGTGCCTTCTACTACTCAAGGATCTCCCATAGCCAAAGCTAAATCTCTTTTGATTATCTTATTTAAGCTTCTAGTGAGCACTAAGCACATAGAAGTTAGAAGTTGTAATATATAAACCTTACACCACTTAGGATGTAGTTTACTGCTTGGGTTTACTTTAGACGCACCTCCGCATGTGTTGAAGTCAATATTGAATAAGTCCTATTACCTTCATTAATGTTTAATATTTTAATTATTTACATGCCTTAGATACTTGAGAACCTGCATGTCATCAATCAAATATGTACGTATTGTTACTTTAAGTTTGAAGAAAACAACTTGGGGTTAATGATTCAAATCAGTGTAATCTAGATTATAAATTTTGATCCCTCGTCCTTGTGGTACTTGTGGTAGAAGCTGTTGGATCCCAATTCCTAAGTCTTAAGGTAATCACACTAGCCAATAGTGCAGGGCAAGTTGGTGACCATCACTGTGCTACTCATTAAGACCATCTATTATTCATTCATCTTGGGGTCCCATTGTGTCTTTTCTTGAATATTGCCAAGTTACTGTATCCAAGTATGTCCATACATGCGGTTCTTAGCTGGACATTGTGATCAACAACAGTTTGTTTCAAATCGAGATATATGTGTGGGGCTTCCGTTGTTAACCTTCTGAGTGGGTCTCGCCAAGAATATGCCTACTTGCTTAGTCACTTATCTTTACGTAGTCAGCTGCTGGCTGCTGCTGTTAATACTCTATATCTGCAACGAGCAAATATATTGGCGAGTTAGTTATAGGACTTGTTTATGTGTGGGTGTATGCAATTGCAGAAAACAGTTGATGGCCCCACTCTTGAGATCTTTACAACAAATCTTGTCAATTTCATTCCTTTTATGTTTATCCATGACTGGGAGTCTTCAGAAGCATGACAGAGCATATATGATTTTCTTTGATTTCGTGACACATTTATCACATTATCAGAGACTTGTGGTGTTCTTGCTCTGTGCGTAGCTGCCTGGTTAGTTATGTTTTTGTGGAATGCAATTATGCCATGTGTTTGCCTTGGGTTATGCTTGAAAATCATGTCTACTGCATTCCTTGGGTTCTAGTGCAAGAGCATGCTTTAATCTCGCACGAGATATTAACTTCTCCACTGGTCTTATTCAAAAAATTGCTCCATTTCACCTGGAAATTGTTGTTTCCTCGTCAGGCATTTCTTAAAGCTATGGCAGAGACGGGCCAAATAAAGCTCTTTGGTGAACATCCAACATTGACTGAGACTGCTCTGTACAGAGCCAGGCGCCATCTTTATAAAGAGGAAAGGTATAATTCATCTGAACTGACTTGTTACTTCATGCTTCGACGTGTCATTAGCATGCCATCAGGTTTATTCTGGTCTTAATTGTTCCCACTAATTACTCTGGAAGTGGATTATAGATGGGAAAATGTGGGTCAATCATTTACTCTGTCCTGTATTTTGAATTTGGGCAATCTTTGCCCTTCATGGGATTATCTTATGTGCGATTTATTGTGCCAACTGGCTAAATTTCCCAATGCTCTTTTGGCTACTATCCATACTGAATCAAAAGTGTGATTACTTTAGTATATTTCTGTCTTTATTCAAGCTTTAAAGAAACATTCTCTCATCCAAAATCTATCAGGAACATTCTACTCATTGATTAAGTTTGTAATTTGGTAACCCTACTGCACCCATGTGCCCTTAATGAGGTTTAAGCCGGCTAATTACAACAAACCACCAGATGGGTGCAATTTTGGTTTGGTGTTTGATGGACTATCAGACCACAAAGCTGATACCTCCACCTGAACTGCAGTTAGACTCTCCAAAGTACTTTTGCTTACTTTTCCAGGGATAGCTTCAAATGGGCAAACATTGGATGGCTTACATAAGAAGGGTGTAAAGTTGCAGAGATGGTGAACTCTAAAATATTCCTCTTGAAACTCGTATGTTTAATTATCTTGGCCCATTATCACCATTATGGAAAATTTTATCTAAAGACTGACAAGGGGCTATTGCTTCATAGTTCATGCATTGATATAAGCTCGGGCTCGTTGATTTGGTTGATATATTGTTGGGCCGGTTTCTTAATAGTTTAAGCATTTGGGACACTTCATAGCACAGGTTGGTCTAGGTCTTGGGTTCATTCTCTCTGGTTTGCTTTTTTTTCCCCTTTGCACTCTACTTCTCCCCTTCGTACTTAGTTTTGCATAATCTATGAATATTTTTGCATCTTCATGTGCAAGACAAGATTGCACGTAAGTGATGGTATTGAATTGCTTGATATCCATTGTTGGACACTTGGACCTATTTCCTATTTTTGGGCATTTGGTAACTTAACATGCTGTTGAACTTGAGAACTCAGGCTCAAGTCGAATACAACCTCTTTGTACAAATATTTCCAAAGAATCAGTCTGTATCTAGCCCATCCTCCATATCATCATGCATCAGCTTCCAACCTTCAATAACTAATAAACAAGGACACGAACACAGCAAGAGATTACACATGCAAGTCATCTTTTCAAAAATTGGGACATGTACCCCGTTGGCGCACTTTGAGTATAATACGCAGACGGTTTATAGTTGTATTTCTGAGGAATCAATAGACAGACATAAATTCTGTCCCAAACAGAAAGCCTCTGTCCATTTAGGGTAAGAAACACAAACAACATTGATGTCTTGAAGATAAAAAAACAATAGGAACTAATCAAGTATTCATGATTTAGGCATCCATGGAAATTGTTTGTATCTGGCCCAAAGATTATGACCTCTTAATGTCCCCTAAAGTGTGCACAAAAGTCCCCAGCGTGTCTGCCTAGAAGAAATGTCATACAGAAAATGTACACAATTAAGCGTGTCCGACACATCAGACGCGAATAGATAAGGGCGTAGAAGTTCCTGTGCTTCTTAGTTAAATTGTGGTCTCCCATATTTCCTATTTTTGGCAATTCATCAAAATATCTGGTAAAACTTAAAAGTATTATGCTCGACAGTTGACACATTAGATAATCAAAAGCATGCTACTAGCTTTGGCATATGATCAGCTAATCAGAAGAGCATTGCTATAGTGCTTTTCTTGCCTAAAAGGAAACTGTCAAGCAGGGCTCTCCCTGACCTTTTTGGGGCCTAAAGCAAAAATCAAGATGAGACCCTTTTTGTTGGACTATTATAAGGGGTACCCAAGTAGGCAGGGCCCCTTAAATTAGTGACTTTTCGGGGGCCTACAGCAACTGCTCCTTGAGCTTTAGCTCAAGGCCGGCTTTGTTGCTAAGTAACTGTTGTTTCTGCAGGCTACAGGCAGAAGAAGAGAGTCTGGAAAGAATAGGTCCATTGGCATACTATTCAGAATGGGTTAAAGCTTGGACAAGGGATACTTCACGTGAAGCTGTTCAAAAACATTTCGAAGAGACTGATGAAGACGAGGACACCCAACTCGCTGAAATGTTTGCACATCAAACTGATCGAGAATATCGCGTAATGATGGGGCGTGATATTCGCATCCGCAGGGATCCTTTGGCAATGCGAATGCGGGAGGACCAAATTAAGCAAAGTATTGCAGATGATCCTATTACTTCCCATCTATTTAATTTGTCTTAACTGCGTGGTCGATCTAATCTTGAATTTATCTTCTATTTTCTCATTATTGTGGCTCATTTATATGTTCTATTCTTCTGTAAAAGGTTTTAGTTTGAATTGATGAAGAGTCATGTGCATGAAGAAAGAGCAACAATAATATTTATATTTTGGTTGCTCCCTTTAACTTCTTCTGTATTCGCAAATGAAAATACTCCGCATAAACTTGCACTCTCTAATCTATGTGTGTGTGTATGTACATTCACATAGGTGTCTGTTGTCAGCACCTATATTTGAGCATTCAAATGCATCACATGTTTGTACTCTCCATTCTCTATGTTCTCATTGATATTTTATAAACACGAGGATATTGGGCAGCCGTTTTTTGGTGAGTCAACCAAGTTCAGATGTCCAAAGAAATTTTTTGTGTTCACATGGGCTGGATTCTTTATTTTGTATAACAACGTGCTTGAAAAGAGGTGATATTGAGGGAGAATAGGTGCAGAATCTCTCTCCCTCTATCTCTCTCTCACACACACAAAATCCATTTAAACCATCAAATCTGTTATTGGGGTTCCATGAACTATAATTTTATCCCTCCCATCAAACGAGTTGTAACAGTAACGGTTCAGAATTGTAATAGTGCTTGAACATCTAACTGTACAAATAATGTATTACATCCTGTGCATATGCAGGGTTAGAAATTTCATCCTTTTGTCATCTCTGTTAGTATACTGATTATATTGTGCTTTCATGTTCTTCTGTCATGTCCACCAAAGCCACACCTAAGGGGATTGGATCGACTACTTTGTCTGATTAAAATAAATTGTTCAGATTTCGCGGAAGTTGAAGCTGAACATTTTGAATGTGTATGTGATTATGGGGAAGGGATTGCTGGATTGCTGGAGCATGAAACTATATTTGCTAAGCATACATCTGTTCTTAGTTACATAACATTATTGAGATTTTGTATCTTATGGATTTTGGCTGTTGCCTGGTGAGGATGCCTGATGTTAGTCTTCGTCATCAAAATAAACTTTAAATGACAAGGGAGCAAAATTTTGAATGACCCATATGCCTGGAAAATAAATTGAGTACTTTTTTTGCTCGGCAATTGAGAAGTGTCAATATGCTTTCTTTTATTTGAGATTTGAACAGTTGCATATTGAAGTATATTGTCAGTTGGACCACTGGAAGGAGTTGATTCTGAACCTGATTGGACCGGATTTCAAGACACTGTTCATACATCCAGTGGATTGCTCCTTCCCCTTTTCACTGCATTTTCCGGAATTATTTTCCGGGCGCTACAACCTTCAAGGCGATAGTTTGTTTATTTACTTTCTGGCCATGCTTTTGCATTGATGTCCAGAATTTCGCCGGACACGATTTTGCTATTTGGCTGTCCAGCTCGTAACTTGTTTCGTTTATTCTACTAAAAGGAGAAAATGATAAGTTACATTAGCCTAATTGTCTACCATGACTGTTCTACTATGCCCTGGCACTTAGTGATCTGTTGGTTTTTTCAGTATGGGGTGGAGATCCAGTTTACCCAACAGTGAACTATATTCAAGATCCAAATGAGGTGGCTGATTTCAGGAGTGCAGAATTTCATGAACCAACACCTAACATGCTGGATTTTTTGAAAGAGGTTCATAATAGTAACCCTTCTACTTTGAATTTCCAGTGATCTATTCGCAGTCTAATAATGTCTTTCAAAAATGATTATGCCTCATAGTGCAAATGTCTTATTCAAATTAGACTCAGTTCTTTTTCTTCTTCCCTGGTTTCTGCCTTGTGATGTGTCAAGCACAGCACAGAAAAGAAGTAAAACCAGAACTTTTGTGGTGTCTTGACTACATAGTACTTAATTTTCCTTCTTGAACGGATGCACTAATAAGTAAAAAGCTCAAGTAATTGTCATTCTCAAAAGGATGATTTATTCTTCCTGCTATTCCCATGAGAATATATACCTGCATGGGACAGCTATAATTGTCAACCTGAGTCGAGAAGAAATAGAGAGTAACCGTTCCAAATCCATCCCAACCCATTGGGGTAGGGAAAGCTGGAAACCCTAGACTTTTTGTATAGATTGTGTACTCAAATTTTTTAGCTACTTGCCTACTTCTAGTTAGATAGGATGAAGGATACTCAACTTGTTCACCATTGGCTATAGAAATATCCAGAGTCAGAACAAAGGTCATCAGACTGTGTTCACTGGTCTTTACTGCTATTCAGTGAACGATTCCCAGTGCCTAAGTGTTCTCTCTCTCAACAGCTATTTGAATCTTTGACTGCCAAATTCATACAAAATTGAAAAAACAAGGGGACTGAGTGAATAAACAATGTACTTCCTCAGTCCCCTTGTTTTTCCATTCAGTATTCTTCATATTCTTAGTCGTTATGTTTTAGGCCTTGTTCTCCAATAGATTTTAGGTACATAAAATCTCACATTTTATGACATTCCAATCTCAACACATAAAATGTAAAAGTCATTTTATGAGATTTTCATAAAATCCTCCTAAAATCTATAGGAAAACTACTACATTTTATCAATTGGGAAAACAACTCCATTTTATCACATCTCCATAAAATGCTCATTTTATGAGATTTTCATAAAATCTACCTAAAATCTATTGGAGAACAAGGCCTAGATGATTTTGAAAACTGTCTTCAAGAGGCAAGAAGTGATTGTGATACTTTGATTAGGTTTATCCACAAAAATACATACTTGTTGGCCAGATTAAAATGCACAACTGCCAGAAAAGGATGAACAAAAGCGAAAAGGGTGTATATGTTAGCTGCAGTATGACTAACTGAATATGCCTGCATAGTTTATGTTCTCACATATTTTGTTTTATTGACGGGACAAATTATCTAATCAGTCTGGCAAAGTAATCACAAGAGAGGAGCTTCAGAAAATCTTGGCTAAGGAGAAGCCTGAAGAACCTGAGGTAATGTCATTGGAATTAGAAACGCATCCTAATTTTGTTCATGTGCTGGATCTGAATTTTGGAATATTATAATTGGGGATAGGAACTTATATCTCAATATCTTTTGGGATATTACTTGATTTTCATCATGCTTAAAAAAGATTTTGCCTCTTCCTTTATTTTTTAATATTTGTGCATGTTGTGTTTAAATTTATGTATCACTATATATTTTTTATGTCCCGAGATCGCCTTACTCTAATGGTGAGCAATCCAGAAGCAACAAACTGTTCTGTTCCATGTTACATCTCTCACTGGAAATATACTCCCAAACCATCAGTTCAGCTCTCGAATACAATAACTTACTGTGATGGCTGATTCACCTTCTAACATTCTGTCTTTTCAAAACTCTCATTTCCGCTGGTCCTTTTGAAGATTTTGTTTTCGCCTTTGCCTTGTTTGAGTCTTTTCTCATCTGCAGACATCAGATATGGATGAAGCAATGGCACAAGCTGTGGACATCGGTGAAACTGATGTAAGTGGTATTAACTTTGTTGTCTTTGATATAACGTAGTTTTGGATTCTGTCCCATAGCTATACTGTTGTGGTTTATGGTGTTCGAGAAGTAACGGCATTTTCTTTCTGGCAATAGGATGAAGTGGAGGAGAGTGAGGTTGAGGATGGTGATGAGGGCGAGAAAGTGGAGGAGACTGAGGCTGAGGATGGTGAGATTGAGGATGGCAATGAAAACGAGAAAATTAAACGCAATTGGAGTGTTTTGAAAAGTACTCCCCAGCTTCGCAAGTCAAAGGTGATTAATTTCTAGTCATCAAGTTTGGTTCCTTACGCGTCCAATATTATGTTAAACATAGGGTAAACTAAGGGATGGGGTCCTCTCACAGTAAATTAACGTAACTGCTGATCCCGATGGAATCTTTCTCGCTTGAAGGTGGAAAGGGCAAGAATGTCAGTTTTAAAAAGATGCTTGAGTGGGCGATTCTTCTTTTGATGTCTTCTTCCCACATTTATTTGGATTGCTGATTGTGGTACCGTATCAAAATTAAATTTAGAAGAATATTGGTCAAGTATGAGTGTCGACCCGCAGTGACGATTTGGCTAAGTTACTAATTGTTAAAGCATCCAACTCAAAACCAATTGGCAATGAGTGGAGAGGCTGCCCTGGCTCATATATTAGCTTTCGAGGTTATAATTAACCGATGTGGGATAAATTCCAACACTCCCCCGCACGTGCGACCCCTGACTCGCACGTGGAGAGGTCAACAAAGGATCCGGAACATACGGATCACAAAGAAACAAAGTGCAACTATGGCACAAACAAAGGGGAAAAGCCTCTGAAAACCTAGCTCTGATACCATGTTAAAGCATCCAACTCAAAACCAATTGGCAATGAGTGGAGAGGCTGCCCTGGCTCATATATTAGCTTTCGAGGTTATAATTAACCGATGTGGGATAAATTCCAACACTAATGTTCCAATTAATTTGTATCTAGTTTGAGGAAAGATGAAGTTTCGTTTGATTGATTTTGAGCAATGCTAGAGGCACTAAATAATTTACAAAGTATTACACTAATAGTTGAGTTGGCTTCTTTGCTGTCGTTCCTGAGGACTTTTCTTGACCTACGGTTATTGGCAAATGGTTGGGGTTTCTATATTCTTAGATAATTTATACATCCGAGTCTTCTTCTTCTTTTTTCCATAATATCGGTGATAACCAAAATGGTCCTCCATTTCTTCTCTATAAAGCATCCTAATAGCCTGTTTCAAGAATCCATTTGGCTCTTGTAAGAAATTTATACATTTTGTGCAACTGCAAATACTGTCCTCTCCTACTTGCAGGGTAAGCCTACGAAGGAAGACATGTCTCTGAAAGAAGCTGTAGATGATTCAGAAAACCTAACTGATTTTCTCCTGGACTTCGATGAGGAGGATGAAGATTTTTCCTAGCTTTTGAGGTAAGTTTATGGAGTCTCACCAATTCAGTAACCAATGACAATTATATCACCATTTTCACCATGTAGCTTGAGCAAAAATTCTATAGCCAATCCAAGGCCCAAAACTACTTCTAATTCTTGAATTGCTCCACTGTAAATTCAACCCTAGTTACAGAAATCTGCACGAGAATTCCCTTTAACGAATTTGGTCAGCTGCTAGCTTGGTTAGCACAAGGAGTTTAATGGCCTCAAGTTGATTTCTTTTCCAAGGGTAAAGATCTTAAAAATGACAATGGTGTGGATAAGAACTTGAAAACTCCTTTATTCTTATCGTTCTGTATCAGCTACGAATTATTGACAAAGACTATATTATATCAGGGTTTTTTTTATGAAGGTACTTTTTGCATGCATATGACCTCCATGTTATGACTCCACTTTATTTGGGTGACTTGCTTCCCTAGGATTATCTCAAATTTTCCACCTTTGAGGGCAATCTGTAATGTAATCTCGCTTTACTTGCATCTCAGGTGGAGAGGGCTACTGTTGCCTTGCTGTGATTAAAGACAGAACCTTGTAATAGGACTAGGCATTAATTTAAGTCTAGATTGCAAGCTAGTGCACTTCTGGTTACGACCTGTTTTTAATTGACCTCCTAAATTTTGTTCTTTTATTGCTGACATTGTTTTTGTCCGTTATATTTTCTAAGCGAAGTTTTCCTATTCCTTCGAATGTAGCAAGTGATTGCTACATTCAGGATTAGTAACCTTGGATTACAAAGGATGTGATAATCCAGTAAATGTAATGCGCGAATTAAGTGCAAGTAATTGTGATTTAACTTAAAAAGACGGATGAAAATCAGTGTATGTTACCCTTGCCCTTTCCTAGGACTTCTAATTTCCAAGTCCAATCCCAGCTGTATTCTTTCTAATTGGATTTTGTCAACCAGTTCCGGCGATCGGCAACTTTTTGACAGTCTCCACCGGAGGTCTAAGCCACATTCTAAAGTCATCAGGTGGAATGTAGAATGATTACAGGAGTTGATGAGTCCAGAATAAGTACCTCTAGTATATTATGCGGAATCAGGGTGAGAATTGGAAAAATTCCCATCGAGATTTGTATGGTTCTATCAACCACCTGAGTTTGTTCTCTTTGGAGCTAATTAGATGTGATTCCCTAGCTGTAGCTCTCTTTTCCTAGTCGCCAGTCCTATAAGGTTGCCATTACCTGTTCTGCCTTGATGCCTTGTTAGAAGTAGTGAGACTCTAAAGATGCTTCACCAAGTGCAGTTTTTTCAAACAATTCAACAATTTGGCAAGGTTGAAATAATTGGCAGATAAAAATTTAATTAATAGAGGCTTGAGGCTCATTTGGTTTAAACCATTCTTTCCTAAGAACGTTCTCTAAATTAGGAGGTAAACCTTCTTCCCCATCTCGTCATCTGGAAAAGTCGAATCGTAAGTAGACAATTGATCTGCTAACCTAATTTGAAATTGCCGGAGTGACGTACTGGATGAGGAAGCACCTCACCTAACGATGAAGTTATTGTAGCAATGAACATCTTCCCCGCTCAGGTGTATCATAGATTCTTTCAACCAAGTAGCTACATTAGGTTTTTGAGTTCTCAAAGTATTCAAGCTAGAACCAGCCACATATTTTCCCCAAGACTCCATTGTGGCAAGTTATACACTTCAGTTCTACATAGTTGACATTTTCCTGCGGCTTTGCTAATATGGTTTTTGGTAGTTCATCTGTGCTTCATTTAATCTTTAAAGTGTACTTTATATCAAAGCAAGATGGATGAGGCTAATTTTTACCATGCTAAGTTAATCTTGTGGATACTTGCAGGATGGAAAGACGTTCTGCTGCTGCTAACGGGGCTGAGCAGCAATGAAAGAGGTGTTTCATACCGCAAGTTGTCCACTTTGTTCGAGTAATTTGGCCATGGTGCCCGCATTAGAAGAAACAGTTTAGTCAGAAACAATAAGATGGAACGTCGGAGAGTTCTAAACTTTCCATCTACTTTCTACAGGACAATCCAGGCCATAGTACCGTAGTCTTGGATAGTAGTGGTATTAGTATTTTTAGGATCGTTTGTGGTTATGTTGAACCTATTTCTATGTGAAGTGAATTAGTGTATGTTCTATTGATTGCTCTGTTCAAGGAGGGTTGTGTCGATGCGTGTTTAGAAAATGTCATGTTGTATTCTTCAGACTTCAATGACATATGTGAAACAGTTATTAATGTTGGATAGCTTGAGTTATATTGTTGGGCACTTCGGTACCGGCCAAACTTTTGTGGCTTCGACCATCTACCGTATTCAAGTCTTCAGTTTTTATGAGTTCTTTGGTTCAAGTCTCTCTATACAAATATATCACCCGTTTCAATTCCTTCATAAGAATTGGAGAGGAGGATCTACAGATGGAATTGGTTCGGCCCTTGTCATAATGGGATTTTATAGTCCAGCACCGACAAGGCCCAATTAAGCAAATTTGGTCATTAGAAAGTCTTAACTGAAAGGTAGCCCACATTCATAACCCATATGGCACTGAATCACAGTACCCTTTGGATGGCCTTCGCCCAGTTATGAGAAATTTGAAAACTTCACGATTTCTAGAGTTTCTAGCCTCTTCAAAGCGTTCTATGCTTAGTGTCACAATCCGCGTGCGTGAGCCCAAGCGGGTACTCCAGTGTGAAAGCGATTTTTAAAAACATCACAAACTACCAAAATTTGAGAGACGGGAGCGAAAGGTCCTATTGAAGGGTTATGTGACTTGGGTCGTATGCCCGTATGGTACCATAACACCTACTTGTTGACTAACATTTCAGTTTTATAGGCAAAAACAAGGTTTTCAAGGTTTTTTCCATCTTCATCTCAGCTTTGTCGAACTTAATGATGTGGTAACTACTGAGTGGTGATGCCTGAATGACTCAAGCTACGTAGCCCTAAAATCACCTTTTCCTATGTCTATGCAAGTCATGCAACCCCAATGGAATGCATGCCTAGTGGCCAAGACTCGAGACGTAAGAGCTTACTCTATCATAAGGTCACAGGTTTGAAAGATCTTAGGTTCTATTAACATTTATTGGACCATTCCATAAGAGGTTTTGCCTCGGCTAAAATCTGACTCCCCGCTAGTGGATAGTGAAATTACGTACGAAAGGATTAGTCGAAGCTTGTATACGTTGATCTGAACACCCTGAGATATGAAAGAAAAAATATATGCAAAAATCACACACGCGCACACTCTTGCATGGGATAACCCAAGACTTTTTTTCTAACAACTTCCTAAAGATCAAAACTTGCATTCATTTGTTTAATTTGATTAATTATGACTTTAAGTAAGATTTTCCCTTATGTAAGCAGATTCTCCCCTTTTTTAAGGGCATTTGAAAGTGTTATCAAGAGTTTCCTTTTTGGCCCTAGTGACTTCCTGCATACACTAAAAAGTCTTTTGGTGGTCCCATTTTGCCCATACACTCAAAATTTATTTCCCTCTGGCCCACACTATCTAACTGATGCCTTGCAAGATCTTAAAAGTGCTGCAGATAATCTTCTTTAACCACTGTCTCTCTCTCTCTACATATAATAATGAATCATTCTTCTGTAAGTATTGACAATAATATGATAAGTTTGATTTTATTTGAATGGCTATATTTAAGTGAAACCAAACCCTACCACATGCATCTCATATGGTGTGTGTGTGTGTGTTTTTTTTTGTGAGGTGGACCCTGTAATTATGGGCATAATTTTAGATTCTTACTTGGACCTAAGAAAATTTATAACGCATATTCAAACCAGAAGAATTAGGATCACCATCAACACTTCCTATGGTTTACATTCATTTTGCTAGTACAAAAATATATTCCACCAGAAAGAAAAGAAACATTTTTTAGAGGGAAAGGAAAAGAAATACATTACATATGTGATATGTTATTGTTTTTAGCCGTGTTTAAGCGCGGAATCTAATTTATCTTGACCTATAAATCCACTCCTATTCTTCAAACATTCTCTAAATAATAGATAAACAATTCCGTTAACAGATTTTTTTTCTGTAATTATATAATGATATTATGAACCCTAGAGTTTTCTTCGATATTAGGTCAATAAGTTAAGAAGGAGATATGTAGATCCCGATTTGTTTCACTACAAGAAATAACACTTTTAGTGACTAAGAATTTAGTCGCAAGAAGTCCGTATGTAGTCACTGAAAGTTTACAGTGACTAACCGAAACTTGGTCATTGAAAGTTTTTGGCGATCAATTCTAGTCTGGTCGCTGAAAACACTTATTCTGTTATTAAACTTTAGTCTATGTTGGTATCCTACACTGGCCAACTAAGGGGGTGTTCCACTAACAAAAAACTGTTTTTCCAAACACTGAGACAGATCATTCTCTCACAACACATCATATAAAAAATCGTGAAAAACAATTTTTTCAAAAAACTGGGTTAGTGGAACACCCTCTAAGTTTTGGCAGCAAGAACTTGTGGTCACAAAAGACAGTTTTTTTGTGACTAACTAGCAATCACCGTTGGATATTTGTTGACTCCTAGGAGCATCAATATCAGGATACTCAAACTAACTTTGAAGTTAAAATAGGGAGCAAAATCTCCAAAACTACCCATAGAGTATTAATATCAGCATCTCTACTTTAACTTTAAGCAAACTCCTCAAAAACCTCAAAAATCATCCTCACCAAACGAACTCACCAATTTGAAGATTTCTTAACTTTGCTACAGTAACTTAACAAATTTGATGACCTACTGTTCACTCACCAAAAGAAGAGGAGGGAGGGGAGAGTAAAAGTTTGAATAGAGAGTCTGATTCTGTGAGTTTTTGATAAAGTGACGTGCTAAAGTTTGAATAGAGAGTCTGATTTTGTGAATTTTTTGAAAAGTGACTTGCTAAACTATAAAAGGTGTTTTTGAGGTTAAATTTGAATTTTTTTTTTGTGTGTCAGATAAGGATGCCCTTATCAACCTCACCAAATTGAAGATTTCTTAACTTTACTAGAGTAACTTAATAAATTGATGTGTTACTGTTCACTTACCAAAAGAGGAGGATGGAGGGAAGAGTAAAAATTTGAATAGAGAGTCTGGTTCTGTGAGTTTTTGATAAAGTGATTTGTTAAAGTTTGAATAGAGAGTCTTATTTTGTGAATTTTTTGAAAAGTGACTTGCTAAATTATAAAATGCGTTTTTGAGGTTAAATTTGGTGTTTTTTTTTTTTTTTTTTGTGTCAGATAAGTCAACAACCTTTGGTCACGAAAAAACCTATTTTCTGCGATCAAAGTTTTTGGTCACCAAAAACTGTTTTCCGCAATCAAATTAGTTGGTCACCGATTGGTTTTATTCACCTATTTATCAGGTTAATAAGTGACAAATTATTTTGAAAAAGTTCAAATTGGGGGTTTTGCCAAAATAATGATTAGACAACCGAGCAAGTAGGATTATTGATGAAAAACTATACTACAAGGTGTTTGAACTAGCTAGCTAGATCAATAGTTCTTGAAAATAATTACTAATTCTCGTAGTTAGCGAAATTTTTGTTTTACCATTTGGTCGTAGTTTTGGGAAGCCGGATTTGGGATTTCTAGATTCGGACTCCTGACAATGACGGCAGCAGTGGGTGACATCTCCAGCGACTTGCTTCGACGTTCTTTGTTCCTGCTTTTTTTTTTTGTATTTTTTTATATTTAGTTTTGTTGGCCGTTTGTTTTTTAGGCAATTTTGCGGCCGTGATTTTTGTTTGCCAATTTTGGCCGGCAATCATGCTTAATAAAATTTCTTCTACCTCTTTACCTAAAAAACAAAGGAATTGAAAGTTCAAATTCAAAAGGACAAAAACTTAAACTGTACGTCTTCTCTAAATTATTTTCATCTTTAGTGATCTTTTCAAGTAATTGATTACATATTTTTTCGTCTAATATTTCTCTCGTGAAGACTAACGATTAGGTTGACATCAAAAATTTGATGTGAACCAAAAATGAAGATGGCAGAAAAAACCAAACCAAAAGTCCATGGTTTCGTTAGGTTTGAGACAGAGATTAGACTTTAATCAGGATTTGTTGATTTCTTTTTATTTTTTTATTTTTTTGTTTGTTCCCTCTCCTCTCTTGCCCAAATGATAAAGAAATGATTAGTGGGGATGGTAGTCAGAAACCAACACAATTAGAAGTTTAGAAACAAACGTGTTCTACTGAGTTTTTGGATTTGGTCGAGCCATATGCAAAGATCTATGTCACCCAAAACATGATCAAGAAAAATGAAAAACAAAAGGGATTGTTTTCTTGTGTTTTTTGTCTTGCCTTTTGGCCTCCCCCTTCCTAATCCATTTGAAAATCAAAACACCCACAAAAAGTTAAAACCAAAAACACATGCAATGGTCAAACCTTTGCTCAATCTTGTGTTTGTCCCCAACATTGTATATATATAAATATATCTATATATATGCCCTTTCAAAGGGTAGGGTTCACTTGAGAAGAGCCACTAATTATGACTAATCCCACTTTTTTTAAAATTTAATTATAACCATCATTACTGGAGTATAATTATCTTGATTGACAAATGGGTTCCACATGCACGAAACTTTCTTTTTTTCTTTCCCATGAATCCTAATCATGTCGAAATCTCCTGAGGTTTTGTCATCATTGTTGTTTTTATGAAGAAGACGAACCTTTGGCATCCAGGTGCTAAAATCTCTCGAGTACTTTAATTTGGTGTGAAAAAAATCGAAAAACGATACACGGAACCATTTCATTTTTTGATTTGAAATATCATGATTCTAGCACCTGGGTGCTTAAATCTTTGGAAAACTGGGTCTTAAATTAGGAGAATATGCATGCATGTAAGCTCACTTGTGGTTTTCATCACAAATAATTTAAAATGTAATAATTAATTGTGCGTTCCTACTATCGCAGTGTTTTTGACATTAATAGAACAAATACCCTAAAGAAATATGGAGTTGCTCGATCTTCTTAGTGTGTTTGGCTAGCTATGAATGTTGGGTTTTTGTCTCTTGGTTTTATTTGTTTTTACGAATTTAAAATTATCGGATAATTACTCTGATCATACTAATTTAAAATTATAAATGAAAATCTTGAGAAAAATGGAATTTTGAGAAAAATGGGAGAGTAATGATCATGTCATATAATTCTCCGGTAAGACTATTTGCTACCGCTCCTTCCGCTTTACCCTTTTGCACTGAATCATCGCTTTTACGGGTTTTAATAATTTAAGATCCTTCAAAAACACGCTTTCACGTTTTTCACGCTCGCATTCCCAATCACACTCTCGTACACACATTACTTGACTTGAGGAGTTATCTCCAAGACTTGGTTGATGAGTGTATAAGGCAAAATTACTTTCTGCTCACGGAGCACCGCTTTAAGACCTTCTTCATCACACATTTTGTGACACAAATGTGTCCCGGAGAAGGTCCTTGAGCACAAATTAACCGTGGAAAAGGTTATTGAATCACTCACGTGGCGGTGCTTCCGGACACTGAATTGAACAAGTGCTCGTATGCGAGAGTGATTGGTTTGACGCCACCACGGAGCCCCCAGTCAGCGTCGTCAAAAGCGGATGGGTGCGGGCGTCGGAATCAAGACATGAGAGAATTGCGTAGGACCCACAAATCTAAGAGGTGAGCTGTTCTCTCTTTTGACATCTATCGCTTTTTCCCACTCTGAACCAACGAAAATGACCCCTCCCCTCTGCAAAAACAAAATACATGGGAACCAGAAAATGCGACTCATAGTGGAATGGAGGCATGTAATGAGCCGAACTCATTATAAGGTGTAGTGAACTCGACTCGGTTATTTAATCGGTGGTTGAATGTCCGATACATAGTGCTTAAATTATGTATGTAAAATGTTTATTTAAAATATGAAATGATCCGGATCGTCGATGGCAGATCATCTTACAGAGCCCCCGCTCTCAACTCAAAGGGTGTTTGTGAGCTTTGTCTTTTTAGGGGGTGTTCTACTAACTTGTTTTTTTCAAAAACTAGTTTTTCTAAAAAACTGAGACAGATCATCCTTTCTAAAACAAAACTCCTTAGTGGAACATCCCCTTACTTTGTGCATTTTTTTTATATTTCTAAATTTTTTAATTATACCAAGAATGTACTCCATTTTGAATCCGTAGAGTATTTGAGAGAAATTCTTAGAATACATCTGCAAATTATTTTAACCAAAAGGAGAAAAAAAAATTTAAAAAATAAAAAATAAAAAAGCTCATCTTTTCCCTCTTTTTTGACTTTTCTTCTCTAAAGCAAGAAACCGAAAATGAGTTTTCCCTAACTCATTGCAAGTGACTCGTTCCAAACAGTAAATTAACGTAGAAAAAGGTACTAAAAATGTGAATGCAAAAAAGATGTATCCAAACACTCCCTCGATTTCGTACCACTGCCACTTGGATGATAGTGAAACCTTAGCTGTTTTCATCAATCATAATTCAAAAAGTTATGTGAACATATATGTGTATGACCTTATCATCATCGATTCATCACCATACCATGTATATATATATACAATAAACTTCCGGTCCAAACTCCCGGACCCTCTTAAGTTACGGACCTCCACTTTCCGGACCAAATTTCGACGATCTGAACCGTTAGATGTGTTTAAAAGGTGTTTTCAAGGTCCAACGCGAAGATTTGGCAAAAAAAAATACCCGGAAAGGCTTGATCGGAGCAGTTTTTCACAAAAATGCTAATAGGATCGTCGAAATTTGGTCCGTAAAGTCGAAAATACCCCAAGGTCCGTAACTTAACAAGTTAAGGGAGTTTGGAGGGGAAGCTCACTGTATATATATATATATATTAGACACTTTTCATTTCTGCCCTTTAACAACGAAGAATCCGTTTAGAATCTAAAGTAAACGGCTATGTATGAGCCAAAACCTAAACCAGTGGTTTGCTGACCGGATTAGTTTTTTATATATAATATGAGAAAAGGGTGGATATAAAAGAGAGGAATGCTAGATTTGTTTTGGTATGGATGTTAGTATTTGGATTTAGAATTAGAAGTGTGACGCCAGGACAGTTTTCAGAGGCACTAGTGAAATCATTTTCCAAAGTGATATCATTGAATAAATGGTCGGCTTTTTAAATAACAGCGGAAGCAAAATTAGAGCTCATTAGCTTAACAAAATAGATTGAATTCTAAACAAGGTTACAAATAAATTTTTCAAAATGAACAAAGCAACAACTACTAGGTGTACAATGTTTGACTTCATCTTATCCTTCAATTCCTTCTTCGGTACCAGGCGACTGGTATGATATGTTTGAAGGCCAATAATAGTATCATGAGCGATAAATCACCAAAAAAAATTAACTTTTACCCAGTAACCCCTACATTACACTTTGTCACAATTCGTATATATAATAAAAAAGAAGTACAAAATGAAAAGCAAGTGATTGATTTCATTATCAAGCCTTTAACGTATGTGAAATCTATGTTTTCAACTAGCAAATATCCTCCTCAATAACCTCCAGACTATTGTCACTCGTGATTCAACTACCTTAAAAGAGTAAATGAGTCAGAGAACTAACCGTAACCCTAGGGTCCACAAGGAACTCGCTATATGTGATACCTCAGATTTGGGATAGAGAGTTTTTAGTCCCACATTGAAAGTCTACGTGGGTGATATTGGGCATATAGTAGACCATGTAAGAAACTAATAGTACATTAAGCTTAAGCATTTTTTGTCATGTGGTGTGGCTTATGGATCAAATCAATGTACTAGGCCAATGGTCTACATGGGGTCTTACAGGTAGTATTAGAGTCCCCTCCTAGTCCAAGTGGTGGGTAGAATGCGCTTTGCCACCATAGACACTAGGGGAGGATGCTGGACCAATACAACGAGGATGTTGCATCATTTAGTAAGGAGATTGTGAGAGCTATCCCAAATTGGCAAATGATCTACATTTGAAGAGATGTGAGAATTACTTGCCACTTTGCCAGTATATAACGAAGCGCTAGTAGCTATTATATAATTAGAAGTTTAACTTTTTGAACCACGTAATTATGTTAAAAGTTAGCAGGTCAGCTGGGACAAATCATTATACATTATATCAATTTTTTGAATCCACCACTAATTTGGGGTCGCCTTCTAAAAAGCTCTTTCTTTAGTATGAAGGATATGAAGTTATGAACATCTCGTCATAACCATGGCCCATCTCATTATGAAAAGGTGTTTTCATGAGTTAGCTGCTGAATAGACTCTTGGTTGCCAACTTGCCAATCATAGAGCTTCCTAGCTAGCTGGAACATCATGAACTCGTACCAAGCAATTCGAAATGATTCAAATATTTGTTCCGTTCTCAATCTTCGCTTTAAGTTTGCGCTCTTAACAATACGGAGTACTTGGTTTTTTGCTTTAAGTTTGCGCTCTTAACAGTACGGAGTACTTTTTACAATTGGCCATTCTTTTATCAGCTTATTGGTCTGACAATAATAATTAATATGCATTACAGTATATAACTTCACCTCACTGCACTTTAAAACTTTAATAACAGCCCACTGGCTGATTTAGAATTTTCATTTACTATCGTTCCAAAGGGTAACAATACATAACAAGAAGCAGGGCCAACTTTGACTTCTTAGAGATCCGAATCGAAAATTAAACACGGACATTTAAACAAAAATATGAGGAGTTATTTTGTTTGCAAATTTTGGAGGGCATAAAGCAGTCACGCTTTGAACTTTAGCTCATGGCCGACTCTGAATATATGGTGAGTTGACAGCGCGTCAACGCGCATTGTGATTACCCATCCAAGTGTATTTACATGAATGCGTCTGCTATACAATCATGGTCGAAGATTATGTATAAACTGAAAGAGCAACAATTGTTTTTTTCTGCTTGTAGAATCAACGCATTTAGCTTATCAGCAATCTTTGATGGATAAAGCAAGCCTTATAATCACCTTTTTAGATTTTTCTCCTACAAAAAACTAGAACAACCCACTGTTTTGCAAAACACTACTCGGTATTCCACCACGGTAGCTTATTGGCTTATCGGTTTTTTTTACGGTTTTTCTGAGTCAGTGGCCAATGGGGCCCCATTATTTTGCTTTTTGACAGTGTACAAACCACACAAACATTTCATTTTCAATCCAAAAAAAGGAAAAATAATTAGCGAAAAAGGACAAAGTTTTGATGTAACCTGGTTTGTTTTGTTTCCATGCGTCGGCAAATGCATGTACATAGCTCCCATGTCTTGTTTTTCTAGTTCTGATTGTAAAAGGTTGGAAAGAGTGCACGTCTTAGAAAATGTTTTAAACAGGCGGAAGTTTTGGGTGATTTAAATCTTAATTGTGGGAAGTAATTCAGCCTGGTAATTTTGTTTGCTATAACTTAGGAAAGAATCCAACATACGGAGTTTGTTAATAGTTTTTTTTTTATTATCAGAATAGATACTATATATTGATAACTAAACAATATATCGTAAAATCGAGGGAAACAAAAGAAAAGGAAAAGCATCCGCTTCATGATATTGATACATGAGTTTTTTGCTATTTCTCGAAATCCTGAACAAATGATGTTATAGTGTTCGCCCTCCTAAGCTCTATGAGATCGTATCCCTAGTGTCCAACTAACATAGGAGCCAGAACGCTCAAAGGTCAAACTTTTGAATCCGTTCTTGGCTCGAAACCCAACATCCCATGTTGGGAGAGACTTACAAAACCATTAGCAAAACAATTAGGTCAAACTGCATGCCTGTAATGAAAAAAGTTAAGCAATGTTGTCCATGAAAAATGTGGAGCTTACACTAACCCTTTCTGCAACTTTGTTACCATAATTGCACTAGACAGTTGTGTTGGCCCTAACTGGAATTGGAACTACCCTAGCTTCATATGTATATTAAGTTAAAGGAAGATATCATGGCTGGTCTTTCCCCCCCCCCCCCCCCCTACGTTGTACTCTTTTTTGAACCTATGGTGTACTTTAATAAGTGCTATTTCTAGTTTCGGATTAGAGAAAAAAAAGGAGACTTTTTCGTTGCGGACAAACACGGACGCACGACACATGTTTGGTGGATTAGACAAAAAATGGGGGGACCTTTCGTTACGGACACAAACACGGGCGCATGACACATGTAAAATAGAGTAATAGTTTCTTTGAAAGTTGTGTCTAATTTTCATTTGCTAATAAGTGAAGATAAATAACTAAGGATAGCCGGTTGTCAACAAAAGTACACAAATGTGAATGTATATCTCATATGATAATATGCACCGTCACATATTTTTATACACTTTTCACGTGTACGTAATTTTTTACACCTGTTGGCAACTCAATGAGCTATTGAGCTGTTTTAATATTTCATAATAACGAAAAGGGAGAACATTCTTTTACACCGGCGGTGTAAACTAAAATTTTCTCCAAATCTATTACATTGCACCATGTGTCCAAACAGTAGTTTTAAAAGGTAGAACATGGACACATGGCGCAATGCAATCTATTTGGGGGAAAACTTTGATTTACACCGATGGTGTAAATAATGTTTTCTCTAACGAAAAGGGAGAAAATTCTTTACAACGGCGGTGTCAACTAAAGTTTCCTCTAAATCTATTACATTACACCATGTGTCCAAACAGTGGTCCTAAAAGGTAGAACATGAACACACAGCGCAATGCAATCTTTGGGAGAAACTTTGGTCCTAAAAGGTTTTACCACTACTTGAGACTTTCACTGTCGAGTAAATAAAACTAATGCTCCGTCTCAAAAAGATGTCCAAAAATACTATTCACATCTCTCTCAAAAAAATTCCTATATTTGGTAATTTATATATATATTTTATGATTTTAAAACTTTTGTATAATAAAATTAGGTGAGATATATTAAACAAGATCTATATTGTTTATACAAATTACTACTCCCTCCTTTCTCCTTTCTGGAACGGATGGAGTAGTAAATTTCAAAAGATTCTTTGTTTTCCGGTTTTTTTTCCTTTTGGGCAAGGGCTAAGTTGCATATTGAGAGAGATTCAATCAAAGACGTACTCATAAGCCAAGTAATTTTTATAATCATGTGTTTATTTCATTACTTATTCACAAAAGTAAATAAGAAAATGCGCTGTGTTTGGTTGAGAGTTTTGAGAATAATATTTTTTAGATAGTGTTTGAATGGGTTTTTAGAAAAAGTAATAATTAAAGAGAGGTAGAGAGAGAAATGAAAATAATGATTGGACAGATGAGTATGAGTAGAGAAAAAAATGTTATTAATAATTGAAGAGATGATAGATGAAGAAAGAATCTTTTTGAAAAATTATTTAGAAATGTGAAGTGAACAAAGTGTTTAACTATCAACTCTAGGAATTTGGCCTAGTTAGCATGAGAAAGTTATAAGGCAGTATTGTTCGACCAAGTGATTTCCACGTTTTTTGGAGCCACTAGATGGTTTGACCGGTTATTAACTCTATGATCTCGGAATTTGTCCAAGTATGCGTAAACTAATCTGGACATAATGTTATATTGATACTTAAAAAGAAAAGAACAATTGTTAACCAAACCGGAGTGTATAATTATGGGGAAACTATAAACGGAGTTTGGGCCAAACCACTCGGGCCGTTTGCGGATAGTATTTATATTTATTTCGGTGGGCTGATTGCCTAACCGTACAATTGACACTGACCCACTACAAGGGCAAAAATACAGTGGACTGACGTCACAATCAAATTAAACTGATGTGGGGCTCACTATTCCGTAAACGAATGGTCGAGGTTCGTTCTTTTCTCCTATGAGAACGTACATTTGACTATAACAGAGATGCTAAGGCCGTGTTTGGTTTGGGATCTGGGGTTTCTGCAGTGCAGCCCCCGCACAGCGCCTGTTGTGCACCATCTGAGTCGTCCGTTGCTCGGATGGACGGTCCAAATTTCATCTTGCACGCACGGCAACGAACGGTTCGGATGCAAAGGTGTTTAGGTAAAATCTGGGTCGTCTATCCGAGCAACGGACGACTCAAATGGTGCACAACAGCAACCCCGTGTCCTTTGGTTTGGGTCTTGAGACCCAAGTTTAAATTTTTTTACTCTTATCTCTCTAACATTATTTCTATTTTCAATCATCATGTCATATTTTAAATTATCTCTCTTTCTCTCAAATTATTACCCTTTATTTTCAATCATTACTTTTATTTCTCTCTCTACTTAAAACACAAAACCAAAACTCAAACCCAAACCTAACCGAACTGGATCTGAGACAGGCTTGAGACACTATGGACTATGGTATTTTCAGTATTTTTTGTGGTTAAAACTTGTGGTTCATCTGGAGAGGTACCAAAAAGTTTTAGGCAACGCCAGATGCGACGGAGCAGAGCGAGAGAATAGAGTTGGCATATAATATATTCTCTGTTGTAAAAATCCCGGACGGCTTTTATCAAATAACAATGACACGCTCTCGCTTACGTGGAGGTACCTAGTTTTGGGAACCACGTAAATTCTGTGTTGATTCCTTTACTGTTTTTTGTATTTCTATATTGTGTGTGTGGTTTTTACGCTTATATTTATATTTGTTAGATTATAAGTTGTCAAATTAGTTGATGTACATAAGTATAATGACTTGTTAATTTGACAAAACGTAAGTCAAAATTACAAAAAATACGTACTGTTATGAAAACTCAATAATAAATGGTTAGAGTTGCGATCACCATTTTTGAAGTTATTGTATTGATCCTAATTGATATTACTGAATTTGTTTTTTGCATGGAAGAACGGATCGAATCGTTGAATTGGTTTCTATGGCCGGCATCCTTTCAACGGATCCGGGATGGGTGCTATACGGTAGGTGTTGGGCGGCAAAACTACGTTGTTTTGCTTGATTTTTGTGCACACTTCCAAAGCTTCCACGGGTCTTATTTGGTGGAAGAAAAAACCACTATATAATGCCTAAACCCTAAACCCGAAGTGCCTAAACCTACTATACCCTACCCCAAAGAGCCTAAATCTCCTGAAATTGAACCCCACAATTAACTCTCCAAATAGGGCCCTTGGATGTACCAAGAAAATGAGCAAAACGACGTAGATTTGCTGCACAACGTAGTTCACAAAACCTACCGCACAGCGTCTCCCCCAGATTCCCTTTCAACAAACCGGAGAGGAGTCAGCGCCTTCGGTTTAGTTTTTCATTTGCTAAAATCTAACATTTGATAAAATCAAGTGTTGATTTTAGCAAATCTTCTCCTCGTTTGCTAAAATCAACACTTAATTTTATCAAACATTAGATTTTAGCAAGGCTGCTGATAATGCCAAAACCTCTATATATTCCTACCAAAACCTTTTTTGTTTATGCCAAAACTCTTTCATTTCATGACTTTATTGCCCCTCATCTCTCTCTTCCCCCAAACCCACCTGCATCCAAACCCACCTCTATCTCTCCTTCCTTCTCTGCGAAGAAAATCAAACCCCAGTTTCTTCTCAACAATTTATTTCTCTCTCTCCACCAAAGAACAAGCTACTTATTTCCCATGGCCAGACTGGGTAGAAACAGAAATCAAGAACGAAGCCCAACTCGATGACGACGAAGACCAGCTGGACGACGAACTCGACATTCGTTCAAGGATTCTGACGAGTTTGGTCTGAGAAATCTCAATTGCGCTGCCTTTAATCGACCATTTAATCACTTCATACACAAATCGAAATATTATTTTTTCGGGTTTTTTAGAATTTTTGAACTGGGAAATAGCTTTTTCTTTCTCCTCCTCTCCTACTTCATCATCATCTTCGGCATCATCTCGAGCCACCGGGTATCAGATCCACCCAGGACCCGCACACGGCGCCATCAAACCCGCCCTTTGTCTTCCTTTTGGGTGGGTCAACGGGCAACAGATTATTGAAGGGCTTTCATCTGGGTTTATGCTTGTTCTTGATGGGATGGATCGGAATAGGGAGATGTGTATTAAGATCCCTCCTTGTTCATTGAATTTGTCTTGTGGGTTTCTTTTCTAGTATGTTTATGGGTCAGAAATCAAAGACATTGTGGGATTTGGGTTTTGATTTTCTTCACAGAGAGAGATGGGTTTGGATGGAGGTGGGTTTTGGAAAGAGAGAGATGAGGGTCAATTAAGTCATAAAATGAAATAATATGAAAGAGTTTTGGCATAAACAAAAAGGGTTTTGGCATTATCAGCAGCCTTTAGCAAATGGAAAACTAATCGTCAAATTCCAAGCAAAGAACTGAGCTTTGCTTGGATCCATTTTAGTAACAAAAACCTTGATCATGGGCCTATCATAGGGTTCAATACTGTGACCATTAAGGCCTAATTTTCCAAAAGATTTTAACAAGATTTGATAAAACCAACCCTTGATTTTATCAAATGAGGAAGAGATCTTATAAAATCTTAGCTTTTTTTCATTAAAAAAGTTGAGATCATTTGATAAAATTCAGGGTTGATTTTATCAAATCTTGATAAAATTATTTGGGAACTCACCCTAAAGCCTGCTCAGATACACATAAAAATGATACAAACTCATGTGATAATTATAAAATTCTAATTTTCTCATACTTGTTTAGAAAATGAACATTTTCATAGTCATCCCTTTCAATTTCGGGAAAACAGTCATCCCTTCTAAATGAATCTGATTTTATGTAGCTACAATTATTGAACTGGTAATGATTCTTGGATGATTCCATACAGCATCTAAAATAATCAAGGATTCCAATAAATTCAGTGATTCATATATACCCGATGCATGAGTAGAACTAAGTTTTCGGCCCAATTACAGAGAATCAATAGAAAAAACAAGAAACAAGAGCAAATAATGATTTGCTATGTTAAGGAGCACAACAAAAGACGTTAGACACTCTAACTCAATAATTAAGGGGGCGTTTTGGTAATTTTTTTTTTAATTTTTATAAAAATGTGTTCGGTAATTTATTTATGCTTTGTGTTTATTAAAAAAAAGTTGTTCAAAATTTCTGAAAATTTTCAGAACACAAAAGAGGTGATTTGCCTTGTTTTTAAAATTGGGTCGTTTAAAAACAAAAAAACAGAAATTTTATTACCAAACATGTTTTTTTTGTTGTTTTATTTTTATAAACAATAAACATGATTCTACTTTTAATTTTACAAACTCAAAACAATTATGTTTGTCTCTAGGAGTCTGGGAGAAAACAAAGAACACAATGGAGATGTACAACCAAAGATTGTACTTAGCTCCTAAGCTCACATAACTTAAAAGCCAACACTACAAATTTATATGCTTTTTTTTTTTGGTTACAATATCGATCATGCAAATAACCAATGAACCTTTTCATTGTGGTCTTTAGAGACTTTCCAATCAAGGATGTCAAATTTGACATGGCATGCCAAGTGGGTAAATTGACATTTGAACTAACTCCAACCAAGATGTTAATTGCCTATGTGTCATCTGACATTTTTTCTTTCAAGCCAAATTTGACATGTAATACCGAATGTATTCTTTAATTATAAGATGAAAACGTACCGTAAAAATAAATTTGGCATAATGGTTGGATTAATAATTTTTAAATTGCCACATAAGTTTTCAAAAATAATCTGGCATCCTCACATTTGAAGCCAAGGTTGGAAATGCTCTTAAGTGCTTGTAGACTTCTAATTAATCACATACATGAACCTTCAGACATGCACGTACTAAGATACATAATACATGTATCTCGAAAATACATTGAACACTTTTGTTCCATTTCTTGATTTAAACTCAAAATTGACTAATTACGTTTTACAATACAAATCAATCTCTCACAATACATCGACTTAAAAACCTAGTTAAATATGAATCTGTGTAAACAGTAAATCTAACTTAATTACTAATTCTAAATTATTTCCAACAGAAGCCCAGTTTTTTAAAGTGAAATTTAACACATATTGATATAGCTAGATTTACAAGAGTTCCAAAAAGGAGCTACTCAGCCAAGAAAAAGGGCCATCACATGTGGAACAGTGTGATATAACTTTTCCTAATTTTAGGGCCAACTCTTCATCCATCCCTCTCTCCCCCTAATCAGAAGTGCCCTTTTCCAAAATTTCCTTTTCATTGGTGTAAAAAAGTAATTCCCTTTTGTTTGGTTTAAAAATAGGAAATTCTGTCTCCATTGTAAAAGGTGAAAACACGGTGACCCACCTTGTTTGAAACACTTTCCGGAAAATTTTGTTTGGAAAAAGTAGTGGGACCCACTTTTTCTCTCTCTAACTTTTCAATTATTATTCTCATTTCTCACTCTATCTCTCTCCACCTTTTTTCTCTCTCCACAATCATTACTCTTATTTCTCTCTCTACTTTTTTTCAAAAAACTTTTCTAAAAACCAAACCAAACAAAGTGAAGTTGCCGACTGTTGCTTTCCATGGTTTTCAGGAATTAGTTCATGCTCAAGTCAAAGTGTCCGGCTGTGGCGGGCTCGTTTGACAAATAATTTATAATTCGGATTATTGGATTATTCATTTTATTTTTATTCAATTTTTTTTTTGCATTTGTTAGTTTTGCGTCAAGATTTTTTGGTTTCTGGATTCATCTCGACTAAACGAATCTAACAAGTATAAAATTATGGTAAAAACTCAATTTTTTTTAATAAAACCAAAATTAATCCAATAATCTAAGTATTTTCGGCTTTATTCAAAAGAATATTTGGTTTGACCATAAATTTATACTTGTTAGATTTGTCTCGTCAAGAGAAATCCAGAAACCATAAAATCTTGACGCAAAACTAGCAAATGCAAACAAAATTTAAATAAAGACAAAACGAAAAAATCAAAAAACTGGATTAAGTTATTTTTCGCCAAAGGAGCTCAGCAGTTTTCCAAATTTTAGTGGAAAAAATGAAACGTAGGAGAAAATAAAGGGGCACTATAGGAAAATGGGCAGGAAGAAATTAAGCAAGAGTAAATACTAGTAGGTAACAATTTTAAGGTGAGGGGATTTAGTTGACGTGCGTGCAAGGGAAAAAAAGAGTGCAAGAAAAAAAAAAGAGGGACTTGTAAATCAAGTGTGCCAACAAATATAACAAATTATACAAAGATTGTGAATATTTAAGTGCAAAATTGTGGCTGTAAAAAGACTTCGGTCAGGGGAGGTAATGGATTATTCTAAGTTTTGTTTGTTATCATTCAAGCCGATCACAAATAGATTATACTTTATTATACTATATGCAAAATACGAGTTGAAATCGAGTAGTTTAAACTTCTAATAATATAAACCGACGGTGTTGAGTAGTTTATTGTTCAAGTTTATTTTAAAAGCTTATAAAATAAAATTAATTTTACGTATGTAGTCGACTGATTCAAAACGCCCTATTTGCATAGCAAACACAAATCGAATCTGAATAGTTGGAAATCCTCTATTCCAAAAATAGCAAAATACAAAGGAGAGCCCCTATCTTTGAATAAGACGGAATAACACCCTGCTCCACAAGATCCTCTAGAAGATACTTTAGATCCGAAATTTTCTTTTCGAGGAATGCATTGATACGATTAGTATCGTTGATATACTTTTGAAACTCCTTGTTTGAAAAGAGTCGCTATCATTTTCAAAATCATCCTCCTTTCTTATAAGTGGAATCGTTTTCTATACGATATATATTAACTCGATTATCTCAGTCATTTTTTTGATGACTTTTTTTTGTTCGATTTGCTGCCATTCCAGTCGAATAATTTCGAGTATCTTACGCAAAAAGGATGACCCTAAGACTGCCATTTTTCCCACGAATAGGACGAATAGGAATAGGAATAGGAATAGAGCTAGTAATAGCTCTATTCCGCGTGCAATCATTGAATCGGAATTGTGGATTTTGTTCAATAGGTTAAGGAATTGCACAAACAATGCTTGCATTTTCATCGCCAATCGCCTTAGAAAAATAAGGAAATAGATCTGGGCAAGCATGGTTCCCTCTCTTCCGTCTATGATTCCTTTATGGTACGTAACGACATTATGGCACATAACGACATTAAATAAAATCCTAAAACCAATAGGGTGGAAGATCTTACCAACCGGATGGATGATACATGTACAACTCAACTGACGACCACAAGAACTCATGGACTAACTACAAGTGGACCTATTAAAATCAACGACGGCACTACATGTAGAGCTCACTAAATCAATAGTTGCAGGACCTGATGGTATAGTTTTAAACTGTGTTGCAGTATAGTCACACTCAACTTACACGCCTCACGTTTGTTGTCTATCTAGTTAAATAACAAAATAGAAGGTTTAAATTGATGGAAATTAGAAGACTGACATGGTAAGATGCGACGATTTTGTTTAAAGGGTTGAAAAGGATAATTGGGTTATACATTTTGAGTTTCTCATTTGATTTGATAAGATCTGCATTTGCTGCAGGCGAGGAATAATCTTTGTTAAAAATCGAAGATTATTGCGACAGCTAAAAATGACTTTTTTTTTTTGGTACTTCGGAAATACTAAAAATGACTTTCATCATTTTAGCAAATGTTAATTATAACAAATGAAAATGAAGGGGAAAAAGTGTAATTTATCCTTCTCGTTAATGACCAGGTAAGGGAACCGGAGACTTAACTTATTTTCCGCATAAAATAATGTCCGAAACAGTCAGAAAAAGTCCCTACAACAGTCTCTCTCCTAAATTCTCACTCCAAAAATCTAACACGCTTTCTTTCCCTTCTTTCTCTCTCTCTCTCTACATCTATTTCATTCTTAAATTTATTATGTTGTGCCGTAAAAGCCGTAGTGTAGATTGATTGGATCCGAGGAGAGAGAAACTCACAAGAGAGAGAGAGAGAGAGAGAAGGAGCCAATCCAGTAAAAAAGAAGAGCACAAGCAGAAGAGAGAGAGAGGTGGGAGCCAGTCCAGTATCATCATCATTCCATCAGTACTAGTACCCTCTATCTCACTCACTTCAATTACCTGAGACTGTAGTTTAACCTAAGTTTCCACTTCAATCCCCCCTTATTACATTTGACATACATACATATAGTGTGGGTATGTTTGTGTTGTGTGTGTAGCAACAGTTTGTGTGAATCTGTGCTTTGTATGAAGTATTACTGGGTGATTGTTTGATCCAGCTCTGAATACACTTGACCTGAATGTGAAATTCGCTTTTGGGGATCTGGGTTTTCTAGGGTTTCTGCTCATAGTAAATTTTGGGTGCTGGTTAAGCTTAAAAATTGGGGATTTTTCTTGCTCTTGCTTCTAAATTTGGTTTGGCTAAGCTGAGATCTGTTGAGTTCCAGATTCTTTGCTCTTCATTGGTTGTTCTATTTTGGGTTTGAAGTGAAGCTTTCTGAAACTCCCGAGCTATACAGATTTGCCAGTTGGGGATTTGGTATGAAGTGGTTAATTGGGTTAAAGGCTTGATTTTTACAAGTTTTGATTGGTGTATTTGGGGTTGGGTTGAGAAGATCAAGTGCGGATGAGGGTGAAGTCAATTGTGTTTGTTAGTGGAACTGGGTTTGGTTGAACTGATCAGAGGGGGTTTCAGGGTAGTTTCTTCCTAAACATTAGAAGTTGTAGGGGGAACTGGTTTAGGAATACATTTAGATTTGGAGGGGTTTTTGCTGGGGTAAAGTGAAAAGGTTGTAATATGGTGTTTTTGGGTGGGAAGGAAGTGCAAGAATCCTTTTTCCAGTTCCTTGAATTATTGTGTTAAAAGTGTTTTGGGGTTATAAGCCATTGTTGAATCTGCACAAATGAGGCTGTCTTCCGTTGGTTTCACACAGCAGTCGCCTGAAGGTATGATTTGTTTTTCCTGGTATATTCCTCTTGTTCTTTCATTTTTCTTAACACTACGTTCTTTTTTTCCCCTTCTCCTATTTCTTGGTGCAAAACATCATTGTTGTAGCTTCTGGGGCTACTTTGATTTTTGGGTAAGCTTTGTCTATTATGCAGGGATTTGAATTGATATTAATTCGACTCCATTTCCTTGGTTTTTGTATATATATATATATATTTTGTGTTCTTGCATTTTGGTGAGGTCATTTATGTTTTGGGTTAGTAATGGTACTGTGGCCGTATTCCTTTCTGTGACAATTTCCTTGGCTTCATAGAAGTTGGGTAACCCAAACTGGGGACAATTCATGTCATTACTCTAAACATCCTGAGATGGTATATGTGCATATTTTGTGTTCCACATTATTCCGTTAAAGATATTTTATCCTTCTTGATAATTTATGTTTGGAATTTAATCGGCAGGTGAGAAGAGATGTCTGAATTCCGAACTTTGGCACGCTTGTGCGGGTCCTCTTGTTTCCCTTCCTGCTGTTGGAAGCCGCGTGGTTTATTTCCCTCAGGGTCATAGTGAGCAGGTAAGTCTCCCTAGATTGGCTCTAGGCTTATAGCATGTATCCTGGCTTTAGATTTTGAGGTCAGATCTCATATCAGCCATTGTGTTTACTCATGCCTAACCGGCTGAGAACATTTCTTGTTTCTTTTTGGCTGGGTTGTGAAACTTTGCTTTGTGTTTGCGTAATGATTACCTTCCATAAGGTTCCTTTATCTGTTTGGAGTGCAATATCCAAGCATATGGTTGCTAAGAACTAGGGCTGTGATATTTGATTCGCCTCAAATCATCATATGATTAGCCTGAGTATGCAGCTTAACCGTTGGATGACTTCATGATGCGTATGCGTATGTTTCTACGATTTGGGGTACCCATAGTGACCTCAATTGTGGACCCTACTGGTGGCTACGTCTGGTACACGTATTTTGGTTGTGTTTTACATCCATATTTAGGCAGTTCAATTCACTAGCCCTCTCATCTCAGAAAAAAAGACAAAAATGTCACTAGCCCTCTCCAAGAGATTTCTGACCTGTATTTTCTGTACTTGTGAGAACTATATGTTGATATTTTGAACTGTTATATTATATGTCTAAATGCCTGTTTTTGACAGTTTTAACTGTTTCCTTGTGTGTCAAATGGCGTCATTATGGTATTAAGTAAACTGAATCAGTTTAAACTGTTGGCCTCCATAGGTTGCTGCATCAACCCACAAGGAAGTGGATGCCCATATACCCAATTACCCAAGCTTACCTCCACAACTTATCTGCCAGCTTCACAATGTGACAATGCATGTAAGAGTATTTAATTCTGTTGTCTGGTTCTCATTTTTACCTTCTGTTTTCTACTAAATTAGAACTTGTTAACAACAGGCAGACGTGGAGACGGATGAGGTCTATGCTCAGATGACATTGCAGCCACTGAGCCAGGTGTGGTAGTCTGCAAAACATAGTGTTTCGCTATTCTTATGATCTATTTCAATATTCTTTTGATTTTATTTTATTTTATTCTGATTTTTACACCTTTTTGTAGCAAGAGCAAAAGGATGCTTCCTTCCTTCCAGCAGATTTAGGTGCCCCCAGCAAGCAGCCGACAAATTATTTTTGCAAGACATTGACAGCTAGTGACACCAGTACTCATGGAGGATTTTCAGTTCCTCGCCGTGCTGCTGAAAAAGTGTTCCCTCCATTGGTAAAATCATTTTGGCTGCTATGAAATGAAGTGGGCAGTAAGAAATGCCTTAAGTTGTGTACTTTATATTATTAACACCATACTTTGAATTACAGGACTTCTCTCAGCAGCCTCCAGCTCAAGAGTTAATAGCAAGGGATTTGCATGATAATGAGTGGAAATTTAGACATATATTCCGGGGTTAGTTCTTCATTCTTTTCCCATACCTTTCATTTTCAAATTTCTGCTTGTAAAGTGTGATTCTGCTTTTGGAGGATGGGGCTGTAAATCAGATTTTGGCTTTGTCCTTTTCCCAGAATTCTGTTTAGATCAAATGATTGCCTTAATCTGGTTGCCAACTTTTGAATTTGCTTCATTGACAAAAACCTGAACTGCAGAGTTAGATTCTGATTCGTGGAGTTTGAGCCTGAAAATCAAATTTTGACCTTGGGAGTTATGCACAAAGAAACTTTCATTACCAATTTTGAAGGGTGGAGATTCTTGAGGATCCTATTCCAATTTTTGTTTTGCTAGGCCCATAGCTAACAAAACCTTCTATCTTAGGATTATGAGGTTCATCCGAATACACTCATTTTGGAGCCTAATAAAATTTCAAATGATGCTGGATTTTCACGTCTGATTATCACCTTTCCAAAAAATGATTATTGGAAACTGGTTGTGTGATTCTTAGTATTTTTGGGTTCTCTTGTTATTGCAGGCCAGCCAAAGAGGCATCTTCTTACTACTGGTTGGAGTGTGTTTGTTAGTGCAAAAAGACTTGTTGCTGGTGATTCAGTCCTTTTCATATGGTAGGCAGCCGTGAGTTATTCTGTTTTGATCTTCCCTTTAATTGTCTTCCTTGTGCTGTTAGGAATGTATCTGTAAACTGTTTGTTGTGTATGTGTTTTGTTGCTGAGCATTCCCACCATAACTGGTATAGTTTAATGATTGTAACCTATTTGTGCGGGTAAAATAATGTCTGCACAATGATTATTGGAGATAAGATTGAGGTTTTTTTCACTAGACTTCTAAATTCTACATTTTGTCTAGTTTCTCTTATCTTGGATTGGAGGTATTGTAATCATATATTCATCTGTAAACCTTATGTTGTTTGGTAGCATGTTAACTGAATTGTGATTTATTCCATCAGGAATGAGAAGAACCAATTGTTTCTTGGTATAAGGCGTGCTAATCGTCCCCAAACTGTGATGCCTTCTTCAGTTTTATCAAGTGACAGCATGCACTTAGGGCTTCTTGCTGCGGCAGCTCATGCTGCAGCAACTAATAGTCGTTTCACCATATTTTATAACCCTAGGTATGTTTCTTTTCTAGAGTCGACAGAAATTTTCTATCCTCACTATTACTTATTATAATTTGAATCTGCCACCTTGAATGCAGGGCTAGCCCAACGGAATTTGTCATACCTCTAGCCAAATACTTTAAAGCAGTTTATCACACTCGGGTTTCTGTTGGCATGCGCTTCCGAATGCTGTTTGAAACTGAAGAATCGAGCGTCCGTCGGTAATCTTTGAGGCTCTTACTGTTGTTGTTATTGTTGGCATATGTTACATGCTATTGTTTATTTTGATGTTGTTTGGGTTGGAAAGTAATTATCAATATTTTGTCTGGACCTCTATGGGGCAAATATTCACTCAGTTGTGCAATTTTAGCCAAGGACATGGTACAAATTAGTGGGGCAGGTCTTTGTTGTTATTTTGTTTGCATATTAAATCGAAAGTAAACTATTTGACACAACATGCTTACAGTTGAAGGCTGTAATGGTGTCCTCCACGTAGGGGTCATTTGGAATGTGATTGATTTTTGGTAATGCGTTTTTGTGTTGATGGAATTTTCACAATGTTCCTATCAATGAACCATGTATTTTTTCCCTTGAACTCAATAGATTTGCATGGTAGAATCGTAGACATAGTTGGCATAAATTTTGTTTTGGTATTCTGTGATGAGTCTAACATAATGCGTTTCTATGGTTCTTCTGTTATCAAGACCAATTCTTATTGAAACATTATGGATGTTCTAAATCTAGCATTGATATTTCTTTTATATTCAGCTATATGGGCACCATAACTGGCATCAGCGATATGGATCCTGCTCGGTGGCCAAATTCGCATTGGCGCTCAGTGAAGGTTTGTCCTATAGGTGTACCATGATTGCAATATAGCTCCTAACACCTTGTTTGGCAAATGACTGCTGCTCTGGTGCGCTTTTTAGGTAAATGAGACATGATGTAATGGACTTTAACTTTGGTTAATGCAGGTTGGTTGGGATGAGTCTACAGCTGGGGAAAGGCAGCCTAGAGTCTCTCTGTGGGAAATTGAACCTTTGACAACATTTCCCATGTATCCATCCGCATTTCCTCTCAGACTCAAGCGACCATGGCCTCCTGGATTACCTTCTTTCAACGGTACACTTGTCTACTAAATTACAAGATTATTTAGCAGTTCCAAATGCAGTACATCTGGACATTCTATCCCGAACACTAACTTTTCCACTCCAACCTAGTGGGGCTTTTCTTTGGTGATAGGATGTAATTGTAATAAGAATGACTTTTGCAGATAAGAGATTTTAAGTTAATATTCTCGAATTAGAAATCAGGAGTGTTGGTAACAAGGTAGCCTCTCAAAAAGTTAGAATTTTTTAATTGTTGACATTAGGCAAATGAACCAAATCTAATCTTCCCTTATCAAGTGTGTTTTTACAATTAATCCAAATCAATTCCAAAAATAGGAAGTGTAGATAGAATCTCATTTTAACTAATGCTCATCTGTTGCAATTAGGCCTCAAGATGAACTTTACCTTGTTATTCGTTTTTTAAAATCCATATCTTGCTTCTAAACCTAGGGATGAAGGAGGATGAACTGGGAATGAATTCACCGCTCATGTGGCTCCATGGTGATAACGGAGATCGCAGTCTCCAATCTCTCAACTTTCAGGGCATAGGGGTCACACCATGGATGCAACCAAGGATTGATGCCTCCATGCTTGGTATGCAAAATCACATGTACCAAGCTATGGCCGCTGCTGCTCTTCAGGAGATGAGGGCTTCCGATCCTTCCAAACAGACACTTCCATCCGTTCTTCAATTCCAAAATGCCCAAACTAGCCCTGTTATGCCGCCTGGTCTAATTCAGCCCCAGTTGTTACAGCAGTCTCAATCCCAGTCTCAGTCTCATCTTCTTCAGCAACAATTGCAGCACCAGAACACGTTCAGTAATCAACAACAGTCACCACTGTCACAACAACAGCAACAGCAGCAAGTTTCAAATGCTGTTTCTGCCCTTTCTCAGTTTGCTTCAAACTCTCAAGCTCATTCACCATCACTGCAAGCTATCTCTTCAATGTGCCAACAACAGAGTTTTTCTGACTCAAATGGGAACTCTGTCACCAATGGGATTGTTTCTCCTCTCCACAGCCTTATGGGTTCATTTACCCAGGAAGAGGCATCCCACCTGTTCAACTTACCAAGAAATAGTGATGCGATGTTATCTTCTTCTGGGTGGCCACCAAAGCGAGCTGCTGTTGATCATCTTCTATCCTCTGCAGCATCGCAATGTATTCTTCCTCAGGTGGAACAGTTGGGACCACATCGTACAAACACCTCTCCAAATGCTATCTCCTTGCCCCCATTTCCTGGTAGAGAGTGCTCCATTGATCAAGAAGGAAGCAGCGATCATCAGAACCATCTTCTGTTTGGGGTGAATATAGATTCCTCATCTCTTCTAATGCAAAATGGGATGTCAGGCATTCGGGCAGTTGGTAGTGATGGTGATTCAACGAATGTGCACTTTGGTTCTTCCAATAATTATTTGAGTAATACAGGGACTACGGGTACAGATTTTTCAGTTAATCCAGTATTGACACCTTCCAGTTGCATTGATGAATCGGGTTTCATACAGTCTCCTGGAAATCTGGCTCAAGAAAACCCACAAACTGGAACCTTTGTTAAGGTTACTTACCTTCTTTGTTTCTTACATATTATGTTTGCCAATCTTTTCGACCCTATTTCTGTTATACAGTGATCCATTTAGTTTCTACTTTCCCCAGTTCCCCAACCCCAGAATAAAGGAACATAACAAAAGAAACTAACTACGTATATTTATCCTCTATCTACAATTACTAATATGGGGATTGTTTTTATCTATTAGTACTATTAAGCAAATATCCTTGTCTACAAGTATTCATTTGGGAGTTGTCAATGACAGGTTTACAAGTCAGGGTCCTTCGGCAGATCACTCGACATCTCCAATTTCAGCAGCTACCAAGAGTTGCGCAGTGAGCTTGCTCGTTTGTTTGGCCTTGAAGGCCAGTTGGAGGACCCTTTGAGATCAGGCTGGCAGCTTGTATTTGTTGACCGGGAGAATGACGTTCTTCTCCTTGGCGATGACCCCTGGCAGTGAGTTTCGAGTTCTCCACTCTTTTTTAACTTCTTGTTTTTGCATATTATTTCCAAGTTTGCCAGGTCTTTGGAGAATCTGGAATAGTCTTTAGGCAAATGACTTTGGCACAACTTTCAAATGGTCTTCCAAGTGCCAGCACTGAGCACCCGTTAATTAGCACATTCATTGTCGCAATCTTTTATGATCAAATGGTTTAAGACTTTAAGTTATTCGGTCTTAGTAATTTCTGGCAGTTTATCAACTAAAAGTAACAATCGTACTGAAATAGATTGAAATGAAATGGGGCATATTCGTATTAACTGTAGAGAAGATAAAATTTTGTTTCTTTATGTGGTTTCGGTTAGCTAGGAAATCGAAAACATTTCGGAAACGTTTCCATAACATTTGAAAATGAGTCAGAATATAATCGAAACATCAAAAGAATGAAATTGTGTTGCTTCGTTTTTTTGTTATTGGTGTAGGAACAACTGAATGTTTCTGTATGTTTTGTAAAATTTCTGTATAGTTCAGTGCATTTCAACATGTGTCGTGGAAACATTAGAATTTTGGCACTCTGTTAATGTTCGGTTTTTAATTTTTCAAAATTAATATCTAGTCTTCAATATTTGGGTCTTCTAGGAAACATTAACATTTCAGCTGATTCGATGAAAGAAATGAAATTTGTTCCTTGATAACTGTTTTTAAATTGTGGGACATGGGCTTTGACCATTTATTAACATGTTCTTTGTGGGTACACATACTTATTATGTATTTTACACTTTACTTCGCTTGCCAGGGAGTTCGTAAGCAGTGTGTATTGCATCAAGATTCTCTCTCCTCAAGAAGTGCAAGAAATGGGCAAACAGGGTCTAGAGCTTCTGAACTCGGTCCCGATACAGAGGCTCTCTAATAGCAACTGTGATGACTATGGGAGCAGACCGGGCTCGAGAAACTTGAGGAATGGGATCGCTTCTTTAGGGTCTCTTGATTATTGAAACCATTAACTAGTGGTTAAGACACTGTCCCCGTCTCCTGTAAGGTTAGCATATCTTCCTATCCTATATAATGGTGTGGAAGGATTGCCTAATTCTAGCTTAACGCTTATCGTTTGCCACGTTGTAAGTATGATACACAATTGTCGTCCGCTTCTATGCTCAAGGAATCCACTGGTACCTGTTTTAGTAGGAGACTGATATTCTTAGAAACAACTGCTGCTGTTTTATTCTGTTATATATGCCGACAATGAACTGAAGTTTTCAGGATTATTTAGCATCTCACTGGCAGGTGTTTGATTTTGACTCGATTAAGTGGATTTTTTTTGCACAATTTTGAACTTGATAAAACGTAAATTACCAAGATCATGTGTGGAGAGTCTCATCGTGGTGAGTGTTTCCACAACCCTTTTTTTTTTCTGGGCATTGGGTTGCTGTGTGAAAAGTAAGACTCTTAAGGGTGATAGACACGGCCAGCTTCGGTGGGTTGTTCTGAAAAGTACACTGAAAATGAAATGCAAAATCACTTCATTTTTTATCTAATGTTCACACGCAGCTTAACAGTAGGGTACTAGCTTTATTGGTGTTTTTTACATGTTATTGCCATGTATCCCCTTCTTCTGCCTAAACTTTTTGGGCTTACCCTGCAATGTGTGCACATTTTTCATTTGGTGGTTGATAAATATGCATCCAATCAGCCCCAAGGGTTAGTCCGGTAGGTTGGTGGATTCGCTTCCTAAACAGATGATTAGCGTTAAATTTTTGGGGTCAGACCACAAGAAAATAATTTCTTGTAATTTCCTTAGTCTTGGCGTGGATGATTTGCCTTTGACTAGATTTGGGGATTAATTGAGGTGCGCGTAAATTAACCCGGACACCCTTGCATCTACTAAAGTCATGGGGTGGGTGGGTCTTCTTTTGCTTGTGGTGGTAGGGGCTCATGAGTGATGGGTTGGTTGTGTTTTGGATTTGTGCACACATGTGGGGCTGTGGGAAATGGAATAGTGATGTGACTCTGGAATTCAGAGGGATGGAGTGCTGACAAGGAAAGGCACCAGTGAGTACCAATTTTTAAGGGTAGCACGGGTGTTCATGTTTCAACAATCTCACGTTTGTTTTGTTGGACTCGTTAACGAACGAGACCTCGGCCTCTTAACATGGTATTGAATCGTTACTAATTTCTATGTAAGTACGCGATATGTTGTCGGGTATATAATTCCACGCAGTATTTTAATCTGGACAAACAATAGGGACTTAAAAAGATATACTATATAGTAGTATATTTTTTTTTGGAACGTCTTCGTCTTGCCCACGTGTGTGGACTGAGTGATTCTTTTGCTGCTTTATACGTTGCGATCAGTTTTTTAAGGAACTCATGTATTTTTTTTACAACTCATGTGTATGGGTCAGTTCTCGCGCTCCTCGTCTAATCTTGGAAATCTAATTCCTTCGTCCAGGGTAATTACATATTTACACTAATTCCGACCGCATATAAAAGAAATAGACAAGAACACGATGGATTAGAATAAATTCCAGGTACAAAGCTAACGACTCCAACACCCCAAACAGTTATCAGTGTTGAATCTAGGAAGTAGAGGATTTACCTGTCCCTCGTGTGATGCAAAACGGGATTGGTCACGAGTCCATTCCGAGCAATGCATTTTGCAAGTCTCGGTGTTTCCAACGTTCATGCAAAAAAAACAAGTTCATTGGATATTGGTATCCATTTGAACGAATTATATTTGTCACAAGAGGAATAGACAGTCAGAATCTGACCGTTTAATTTTTTAGACAAGTATGGTTGGACCGAGCTTTTACCAATCTCTGGTAAACTTGATTTTTGGCAAGAACATTAAGCACATTGAGACCTACGCACACATGAGCGGTTTGGATCGTAAAACAGGACCGTAATGATTCTCATTTTGCATCACACGATGAATCATCAAATGAGACGTTCTTGACTCGTCCTGACTATGATACAATGTAAAGGACCTGAGATAAATAAATCCTTCGTTGCATGATTGCTAAGAGCTGATTCAGAATCACATTTTATTGACTCAACTGCCAAGTTCAGCCGAGAGTAATGATTTTCCTCACTATCTTTATAATGAGTGCACTCCATTTTTTTAATCTTTTAATAAAAATTGCACTATTAATGTACTGCATTTATTAAAATGGAGGGTAAAGTTTACCCCCAAAAAAAAAAGGAGTGTAAATAATCATTTTCCGAGAAATAAAATCTTTTTGAAACATTCGTTGATACTTAAGGCTTCACCATATGGGTTGGCTTGTATATATCTTTTTTTTTTACCCTAATGACCAGATGTTCGAGCCAGCGTGCGCACACCTCAACTCATTCTAGGACCTTGAAGTTAACGATCGGATATAACCCTCAAGTGGCGCCAAGGCTTGTATCTAATTGTTGTCCTAATATTCTTGATGCCAAGTGCTAAATGACTTTATAGAAAGATCTAATTCAAGAAACAGTCGCTTGGACTTTGAATACAGAAAAGCAACCATAAAAAAAATGTTACTATTTTCTTTCGGTTGCCTTTTTTTTTCAGTTAGAAAAAAGAAAAGATGCTAGTGCCATGAACCATTGAAATTTTCTTTTTTAGGATTGGTTCCCCAAACAAAGTGACTCTAGAGAATCCTAGAAAAATAGAACAGCGAATCCTAGAAAAATTCAAAAATAGTATTCTTAAAGACTAGAGAATAATCTTGTACTCAAAATTTTTAAATTTCACCATATGGGTTTGAAAGAGTTCTACATAATTCTAAATTTCTAAGACGGTGGGAACCCTCTAAAAGACTAGAGAATAATCTTGTACTCCACTATTCTTGAATGTTGAAGATTGTTCTATATCTTTTGTAAATATTTTAGAAGTGAAGGAACCTAGAGAATTACATGAAACGTATATAAAATAATTGTTATCAACTGGAGATGTATTTTCTTAGTATTGCACTGCGTCCGTACTCAACAGGTCGCCACTGAAGGTGATAGCCTAGATGGCAAGGGTGAGTGGACTTGAGTGTTCCTTCCTCCCGTACACGGTTCGAATCTCACCAACTGCAGGACTCGCGTGGAGGGCCCTTTGTTTATCTAGTACCGAGGTGGTGTTGTGATGACGGACTCGCATTTCCAACCAAACATTCCATAGCGGGTCGGAACTCCTATGGTCACGCCTAAGAGGGTTGTTATGCCTGCCGCCCCTTCCCACCCTTTTCCAGTTCAAAAACACAGGTGCACCTTGCGCAAGTAGTGTTATTATCTGCATAACTTCTTTAATTTTTTTTAGTGACGAGTTTTATTGATCTAAAGGCGAGAAAAACTCCTATATGTCCGAGAGTGAAGAGCCCCATGGGGGCAAAATGGAAGTTCACATGCCGGACAAACCATAGAAAAGGCTTTCTTTGCACAAATATGTGCGATCCTATTACAATCTTGTTTGAGAAAACTAAAAACACACGAATTAAAAGATTCTTTGAGAGAATCTTGAACCAATTAAACCGCAATATCAGAAGGTGAATGCTTTCTTCCTAATACAATGTCCGGACCCTCTCATGTGAACTCTCTCATGTGATGGCTGGGGATTGGCAACTCGCCCATTTTACGAACCAAAGGTAGAGATTACATTTTCATGAAGATGCCTGGAGATGAATTTTTTTCTTTGATTGTCTCCATTTTGTTTTCTCTGTCCGTGAAATTCAGTAAATTGCTTCTTGTATTTCATGATCCCCTTTTGCAATTACAAGCTTGGGCGTTGATATATATAATGAAAGGATATCCTAACGAAGTTAATCTGGACTTGCTGAAATTGCTTCAAAAATATTTGGGTTAGGTCCATCATCCATGTAGCATCTTCTCGATGGTGGCTGCGTTGGAGGTTTGGTGGTGTTGTTGCTGCCAATGAATGTTAGTTGCTCAGGCTTCGTTTTGGGTCTCTGATCAGAGTTAGCGAGAGTTTCTTCTCTTGATAGTTTCTGGAGGTGGCGACGGTGGCTGTCATTGGTGGTCGGCGGTTTGGATTTGGGGTTATGCTGGTCAGGATAACTAGGGTTTGTTTGATTTTGTTTGATTGGGTTTTTCTGGGTGTGGGCTTGGATTGTTTGGGCTTGCCCCTTTGGTGTTATTTCCTGGGGGTTTGGGCTTGGCCCATTTGGTGTTTCATCCAATTTTCTATTGGATGCTCGATATACCCTCATCGAGTTCAATAAAACTTCTCATTGCCGATCAAAAACGTTATGCTCCTTGCCTTGATTGCTGGGAAGGAGTTGTGAATGGAAGGAATCAAATTATTCTTTTGTTATCTAGTTACGTTTAATCGAACCTTTTGTTCTAATTCAGACAGCATTTCGAAAACAAAACATTGCTGGCTAAGAATTTGTTTTTTTAGCAAGCTCTAGGAGTGAAAAACAACTTTGTTTTGGCTCGCTTGATGAAAACGTAATCCAAGCCTTTGATTTGTTAAAGGAGTAAGCCAGTAAGGTGTCACTCCCTAGCCATGAGAAGATCACAAGAGGGAGTTCACACGACTCAAGACATTTATGCTCCAAAATGATCTTTGTTTCAACAGTTCCACAACCGCAGGTTGCAGATTCATTTCATGTACAATCTGATCTTTCTACAGCCGAATCGGTAGTAAGAAAAGATGCGAAGCGGATAGAGAAACTTGCAACTATAAGATGGGCGCCTCATCCACCATGTAAATACATAGAGGACGACATTCCTTTTCCAAGGAAATCCAAAACAGAGTACAGAAGAGGCTAAGTCAGCCAAGAAATTGTATGGAGATGCAATTTCATTTTCTGCATTCTCTCTATTTTTATTGATTTTATGACAGCCAACCACAACAGATGAATGGGGCCGATGGGATTCGACCTGTTTGGCGGATATATTCTGCCTGAGCCGCAGTTTTCCTGGCACTTTGATCTCTTCTGGCTTCAGCAGCAGCCCGTTTTTCTTCTGATATTTGCCGTGCCATTGCAATCTTCTTCACCATCTTTGCTTGAGCATTTGCTCTCATCTGTTCAACTTGGGCCTGGAAAGGGTAATTGTTAACTAATGTTAGAAGTTACTATAAGAAAGCTAGTACACAAGGACTCCATGCAGGTACTTACTGTTTGTTCTCGTTGTCATTTTCAATTTTTCCATTTTTGGTTGTCTTTAATATACCAAAGAAGTGGAAACATGAAAAAACACTCATCGCCTTCATGCTATTTCCATTTCCGTGCAAAAAAAGAAGTTTTCAGAATTACTCGGAAAACATCTTTAGGTGATTCCTGAAAAGTGAGTTGTTTGCGGAATATATTCTTGAACACAGCGGCCAAAAAAGGTTTGTGTCATCCAGAAAATGGAACAGAATCACAAAATGAGTACAATACCAACACTATTTTTGCTTTAATCTCAGATCCTTCAAGCCACCAGATTTTACAAAAGGATCACGTTGAATCCAACTCAATTCAATCATTAAAGAAAAATATATTGAACTAGGTTTAAGAAACGGAAGCAAGTACTTCTAATGTGGCTATGACTGTTAAACTCTCAATTACCTCTATTCTCCTCATCTCTGCCTCAAGTTTTGCTTTCTGCCGACTCTCCCATGCTTGGATCTGGATCTCTTCACGCTTATATCTGCAAATTATATTTCATAACCCAACATCAAACATCTCCATTACAAAAGTAGGAAACACAAAAATTTAAAAACCGAAGGCCTTTTCCCATCATCAGAACACTTCTTCAAATATGACAAAGAAACTCGGTCATGAAGAAGAGAACAAACCTTGCAGTGTGTTTAGATTTCTCAGCTTCCTCCCATGCAGCTGCACGTTTTTCAATCTCAATCTGTTCTCTCATTGCAGCGTCCATTTCATCCCCATGGCCATTCTTTTCCTTCTCATCTTTACTTGCCCAAGCGGCGATATTCATTTTGCCTAGTTGGACACCTAGGGCTACTATCTCCCTCCTTGTCTTGAGCTTTAGCTCTTCCTCTGACAATCCCATTTTGCCTTTCTTTGTAGGGTCTTGTGACTCATCGTCAGTGATGTGCCCAGTAGGGGTGGAGGCTGGTGCTCCTCTACGAGGAGTGGATGGGATAGAAGAAGTTGGACTGCGGAGTGGCGTTGTGGACCCTACGGGGGTGGCAGTTCTCGAAGGCTCTTGACTTGGAATAGGGGTCATCTCTGTTCCCATGTCTCTCATACAGACTGATCTTATGCCAGGAACACCTGTATGATAAGTTGTGAATTCTTTGATGAGATTATATGTACTTCAGAATTTTAGATAACCTAAATGGATACGATAAAAATAGCTGAGGAGGAAAGGACATCAACTGATGTTACTACCAAAATGAACTAAGAATTGTGCAATAACCAACAAAACCAACAAAAAGAAGCCACCAGATGCTTCATGAGAATTTCTGACAGCAGCTTTTATGACAAATTTAAAAAAAAGCCTTCTTTCTTAATTGACGGATGTGTGGCTTGGAAGGAAACATAGATTCTCAAATTTCTTCTGATACATTCCTCCTGATGGGGGCTATTGACTTGCACTTTAGTATGAAGTAAAAAATAAAAATGTAACGCAGACATCAACAAACACCATCATTTCGTATTTACATGCCACAAATAGTCCCTCCTCACGGAGACATTGCAAGAATGTTTTGTACAATAGATGCAAAATCAAGAACTGGCTTTAAGTATGAACAGCATGAACAAGAGTATTCAATTTTCCCATAGTGAGATGGAAATCAGATGGATAAACATCCCTACACATCTAAAATAACCATTATTTGTCCATAGTGCTTAAGTTTCCACAACTTGCTTAGCTACTAAGATGATAGGAATCAATGAATTTACCTGTGGCATCTTCAGTTGAAGTACTCTTAGTACAAGATGAATCCCTATTGTCCACTTCCTTCAAATCCTTGCTTTCGGGACAGAGATCAATCCCCACATTTGCCCCACTGGCTTGACCATGAATAGGTTGAGTGGCAGAGGGCACAAAAGAGAACTTCTCCATCCCAAATTGAGACGTCGGTTGACAGAAATCAACCCTCTTAACCGCCATCTTCTGATCATAACCCCCAGACTCCGGTGCAACCCTAACTGTATTTGACATCGGTAACCTGTTCACTTGGCTTTGCATGTGTGATTTCTTGGAATAACTGTTTTGCACATTTTGCTTGCTCATAATCCATTTCTCCGCATCATTCCATTTGGACGGCATATTTCGCGAAAGTGATCTGGTCAAGGGATTTTGCAGCGACCTTTCTCCTTTGTGAAACTCGAAGCTTGATGAACTAGCATTGCTATCGTAATCGAGACTTTCCTCTTCTAGTGGCCTCACCGGGTGAACTGAACTCGAATTACCGCTATCACTCTTTGAAAATTGCTGCAGTTTAGTATTTTCTTTTGGCTGTAAATTGCTCTGATCAGATTGTCCAGCAACTGATATCGCATTGCTTGATAATTTAACTGATGAAACTTCTAAACTGGAAACTGCAATTAAATGGATGAACCCAAAAATCAGCACAAAAGTTTTGTATGCTGTCATATAACTTGAAATTAAAGCGGAAACTATCAGATAGAGGGGTATAATAGGCTTTCAGTCAAATGTTCATGGTGTCAGAGGTTTGGTTCCTAGGAGATTCTGGGTTCAAGTCTTTTCAACCTTCTCACATTGTCATTTTGCTTCTCTCCATTTAGGAATGCTTGCATTTCAATCCGCAAGACGGGGCTGCACAAAGCAATTAAAGACAATTCTAGGTCGACGGGATTCAAAACTTGTTTGTAAGAAATTTTTATTAAGACGAATCCATTTTTAAGAGCACCAAAAAGATGCTTCCAAATACTCGAAATCGACTTTCAAGTCAAAAGCAGATAAAGATATAAACAATGAGAGTGATTGCCTTTTCAATAGTTTCAAGAAAACAAAAACTGATTCTGAAACAATGAACAACTGAGGTTTTGGGAAACTTGGGGATTATATTACTAAAACAACCCAACTGAGACTGGTTTTTCCACTACGGTATTTTCGGTATTCTTGGACTACAGGTTGTCAAATCAACAAATCATTTTCCCCACATACATCAAATGATTTGACAACTTGTAGCTCAAAAATACCAAGAATATCGTAGTGAAAACTCAGCCTAAAGTTGTTGCAATTAGCGGCCACAACCATTAACAAATATGCAAAGCAAGTTATCTTGGAGACAAAACCATCTCTCGGAGACAAAACCATCTCTAAAATTAGTAGGAATAACTCCTAAACAGTAAAAAAGTAAACCAGTTTCAGTTCATTTATTGCCACTTCACTATTGGAAACTGTGCAAAGAAAATGGATGAACAGTCAAAATCTAGATAGAACACAGTTCCTTACCTTCCTCATCAAAGTCTCCGCTCTGGACGGCTAACAAACTGTTCTTGACAAACTCAGAATCCTCAAGCTTGGAAGGAGATGTTCTTGAAGAGTTTGATCCTTCTTTCTTTTTCTGACTGTTATGCCCCATTAGCTTCATTCTCAATTTACTTGGAGAAATTATACCAGTCTACATTGGACAACCAAAGCAAGAAAACCATATTAATTAGAGCTAATTGAGAGCATTTAGTAGTACAAACCCAGAGGAAAATTGCAAAAAAGTTTCCAACTTGATTAGATATTCATTTGGACAGACTAAAACCCACCAATTTATGAAACCCAAATGCAATAATTTAATAAACACCTAATTAATTAGTTGTCTCAGCTTAATTGGAACAATTAGAGCTAATTGAACATTTGGAAGTACCAACCCAAGTGAAAACGCTTAAAACGTATTTAACTTTGCGACAGAAAACAAAAAAACCCACTAATCTTTTGAGCCCCCATTAATGACTTTCATAAATAAATAAATAAATAAAAATCCCTAATAAGTTCTCTTAACCTATTGAGAAAAATTTGAGCTCAAAACAATAGGAAGTACCAACCTTGTGAGAAATGCTAAAAAGTTTTCAACTTTGATAAAAAAAAAAAAAATCAGAAGAGAAAACCCCACTAAGAAAAAAAATCCTCCACTCAGGAATTTAGTCAAGCACTCAAATGGGTTCTGTTAAATTAGCTCAAAACCGAAAAACAGGAAAAATTCGAAACCCAGATCAAAACTGCGTGAAAACTCTTCAAGATTTTCATTCACTTCAATATTTCTTCACAAACCAATTTCAGAAAACAACAGAAATGCTACAATGTTCACAGCGAAAAAATGATTAGAAGGAAAGCATTCAGATAAATAGCTCCAATTGGCTTCAATTTTCTAGCAGAAGCAGGAGATTGGTCCATAGTCAATGGTCATTACCTGAACTTTGTGAATCCGCTCGTACTCCATTAGATCCTCTCTCTCTCTCTCTCTCTCTCTCTAGAGTTGTGTGTGTAGGACAGTGAGGTAGAAAATGTTTCAGGGTTCAGGCCAATGAAGAGTAGATGAGGAAACCAGAGTGTGCCCAGTGTAATGTACTCCAACAGAGAGGCGTTATAACTAGATCCTGGGTAGGCGATCTTTTACCGATTATTTGACCATTCCTTGGCGACTTTTTGGTATACATGAATCACAGTGAGTATTATCCTCTGTGATCAATGTCATAAACCTTGCCATGGGCTCGGCTTCCCAATGATCCATGTAACTACTTAGGGTGAGTTTCGCGTACAATATTTTTGGAATTTTTAGATTTTAAGTTGTTAAATCAGTTAATGTATATGAGAAGAATGACTTGTGAGAGAATATGAAAAATACTGAGAATACCGAAAATACCATAATGAAAACTCATCCTAAGTTTAGTTTCTATTAAAAATACCATCTTTTATTGTAGTTAAAAGTGATTGTTGTTTACGCTAAATGATATTAAAAATCCTAATAGCAACTCAACCTTAGGAAAAAAAATCACCATTTAAAAAGTCTGGTTAGAAAGAAAAAAAATGTGATGCACACGGTACGATGTGAGGTCCCTAATCGTTGCAGTAATATCCTAATACGACTACATATTTTTGTCATATACTATAGTACAGTATTATATATCTCCAGCTAAAATTGATCAGTGGATATGGTTGGTAACTTCTTAGGAGTTTGTGTAGTCCAAACCAAAATTTGGTTGATTTTTTGTTTTTTACTTTTAGTCTGATTTTTTCAACTTTATTTAGTTTTTTAGGTGCTGAAAGCCAGCTTGAATGGAGGTGCACGACACTATTTGTACGTAGGGCACCTTATCGCACCTATGTCAGGACCGAAACTAATCTCATCAAATTGGCTATGGAGACTCAAGTATGAGCCTTGTCAAACTCAGTCTTGAGTTTGCGCCATTGAACCAATCCTCATTGATACTCCCTCCGTCTCTTTTTAAATAATTGACTTGGGAAACGTGTATTTTTGCGGACATTTAAAAATGTACTTACATATAACGTTTTTGAATTTTTTTTGCACCAAATTAAAGTACTCAATGAGCACTTTAATTTGGTATAAAACAAATTTAAAAGTTATATAGAAAAATATGTTTTTAAGGGGTTTGAAATTTCACGTATTCCCATATGGATCATTTAAAAAGAGACGAAGGGAGTATTACTTTACATTTAGTAATTTTTGCACTCCTTTTTTTTTTTTACCGTCACCCTTTTCAATTTTTATTCACTAAAATTACCATTTTAGCTTTTTATTATTGTAGCTTATTTTTTCACACATTAAATTCACATGAATAAAAACAAAAGAGGAGTGTAGATGATAAAACTGGGAGTGCGAAAATCAATTCTCTTACTTTATTCAATTAAGCTTTTTAACAAAAAGAAATACATTTTAAATTTGAAGGGGTCAAATGAGAAAAATCTTCGTTGTCATGTAACTGTTTGTGTTAAACCTTTTGGAGAGAATTGCAATATACTACTCCCTTCGTCCCAAAAATATAATCCCTCGTTCTATTTTAACTGGATAGAAAATAGATTATATCTTTCAATTGATAATACATTTCATATGAAATATGGATCTTGTTTAATAGATTTAAAATACAAAGTTTTTAAAATTGCCTAAAACATTCAAGATTATAAGATATATTATATTGAAAAGTGATACAAACTCCCAAAAGGGACTATATTTTTGGGACGGAGGGAGTACATACTAGTGTAGGGACCTTGCCAATATACCACTATGTGAATGGGCCAAATGATAATTAACTGATACTTTAGACATTCAAAGAGTAATTTTATTGTGTTTTCTCATTTTGTCAATGTGTTTGGTTGGTGTGAAAGGAACACTTTTGGACACTTTTGAACAGTGATAATCATGAAAAAGAGAGTTTGAATTTCCTTTTCTGCAAGCTTACTGTTTGAAGTAAATGGGTCATAATCTATCAACCAGATTATTTACTTCAAGTACTAGTTCATCTAAAACCAAACACTGGCTTTGTCTAAGCTTTTATTAGCAACTGAAGAGCTTATCCCTGTTACCAATTGGTCCCCGCATAAAGGATAAATTACTCACTGCTCTTGGGAACACCATTCTACACCAACATTTTAGGGGGTAGTTGGAAGAACCCTTTTTTTTTTTTACTTTTTTTTTTACCTCTTATTAATAAAAGTTTTACGATTTTTGTATAAAAGTTACGAGACGCCCAAAATGTTAAGAAGCATAGAAATGTTACGAATCATATTGCTGAAAAGTTACGAAAATTTAAAAAATGTTACGATTGCCAATGAGGTGGCACAATATGAACCATACAATAGGTACATATGGTACACACTTTTAGTGTGCGTTTATTGTAGTCATTCCCTACATTTTATAGGTCTTTGTGTTAATTGAAATGGAAAAAATGGAAAATGGGAATTCGAAAAACTCATCTCCCCTTTAATTTTGCCTTTTGTTTTCTGAACTCAGAAAACCGAAAAATGCATTTTGCAAGATTGCATTTTGTGGGCTTCCTGCCAAACACCTAAAAGTGAAAAATGAGTAACTGAACAAATGTAAAAATGAAGAATCTAACCCCCCCCCCCCCCCCCCCCCCATGGGATCCGGAATTAATTGTGTATATAGCACCCTTGGATGTTTGGTAGAAAAAAGTGTTGGTAGACAAAAATGTTAGGACACTACGTAACGGTGCCATGAGACTACCGAATAATTACTCCTCATAAAGCTCACTTGGATTTCACTTGGAATGAAGGGTGTGTTTGAGAGCTCTTTTTCACATTATCATTTTTACCTTTTCTAGTTTTGGTTGTTTGGGAGAGACGAGGGAAAACTCATTATCCCAAAACTCATTCTCCAATTTGATGAAAGGAGAGGAGAAGTCAAAAGTAGGTTGGGAGGAGTTTTTTAACTTCTCATTTTCCGATTTTCCCATTTTGATTATCAAAAGACTTACAGAATGTATTATGCACATATCTCTCAGACACTATTTTTTGTTGCAGAATGCATTCTGTACATTTCTCTCAAACACTCCTACCTGATTCAAAATGCATTTTGAACATTATTCAAAAAGTCAAAAAGTTAAAAAGTTAAAAATGAAAAGCAAAAAATGTAGCTCCCAAACACCCTCGAAATTTGCCATGAAATTAAAAATATTCTTGAAAAATAAAAAATATATCTCGATGTTATAATGATAAGCCCTTTTAATGATAGGCCCTTTTTTTTTTTTCCCTGACATGGTACATGCTATATATAGTAGTAGTATAATCATTTCCCTTACTCATTTTTTTGGGGGGAAATTTGAAGCTTTGAAATTCAACATTATTTTTGCCCAAATTTACTAATCTTCAAGGCTTTCACATAGAATTAAAGATGACTAAAAACATCTTTAAGAGTAGTAGTTTCGAATCCTTTATTGAAGTAAATTTCTATTTCATTTATGTTAGAGTAGTCAATAGTCATTCAAGGAATTTTACAAATTAGAAGATTTCAGTAGGTTTTGTTGCTTTCAATCGTATAAGAAAAAATAAAAAATAAAAAAATCCAAAAAAGGTATTAGCATGGTCAATCAAATTATAAAAAATATCAAAAAATTGAAGAAACTACGTACTAATGAATTCGTGTACCCTAGAAGGGTGATCTGGTGGATCATCTGAGAGTGGTTGTGATTCGGTCTCACAAACACTAATGCAAAAGATCTTTCTCAGTTTTTTGGAAATATTTTATAATTATTTTGAGGCAAAAGAATTAGAGAATCTTGAGATTCACCTGTTTCTGGCATAAATTACAAGTCGCTTTAACGTCTGATACAAGTATTTCTGTACATGTAGCAGGTACAAAAACCAATCTCCTTAATTACATCAGTTTTATTATTTTTTTAGCTCTTTCTTTTATTCCTCATTTTATATGGGCATAATGGCTTTTTCTTTGACATTGTTTTTCAAGAAAGTACACTTCAGGCTTTGTTCGGTTTGGGTTTTGAGTGATGGTTTTGAGAGTAATGAGTAGAGAGAGATAGAAAGAAAATTTTATTGAGGATCGTGCATGGTGGATCTTGAGACTTAAACCGAACATGGTGTGAGTTCTCAGAACTTGAACATTAATATACTAGTAATATGAAAATGATAACCATAACCCTTAGGATGGTGAATAATACGTACGAAGTATATCGATATTCTTTGAAAAGTGTGTTAATTTTCGTAGAAGGTTGTTAATATTCATAAAATGTATATTGCCGGACTTGTTTAGCATTATATGCATATTATCCATCTCCTTTTGAGCGATACCAAAACCCGTACTAATATACTTCAATCTTGAAGGGACTAGCGTGATAGTAAAGACGTGGGAATGAAAAATTCACTTTCTTCTAGATTTCAAGTTAAAAAAAACCAAACAGGTTTTTTCGTTTGTCCTTATTCAATTTTTTTTTTTGAATTTGTTAGTTTTACGTCGATTTTTTGTGGTTTCTTGGCTTGTCTCGACGAGAAGAATCTAAAAAGTAAAAAATTATTAACCAAATTTAAAGTTTTGTGAATAAATCTAAGAAAACAGTTTTTTAGATTATTTTTTGTCTTCATTCACAAAAATTTAAATTTGATTAATAATTTTATATTTTTTAGATTCCTTTCGTCAAGACAAGTTAAGAAACCACAAAAAATCAATGTAAAACTAACAAATTAAAAAAAAAAATTGAATTTTGGTTTTTTTTAGCCAAAGGAAGCCTTTAGTTTCCCAAAAATAGTGGAAGTAAAGCATAAATTGACTCATGAAGAAAAACTCTAGTCATATAACATTTGGATAAATTTGTCTCCTATTGTAGTTTGCATTAAATCTGACACACCCAACAATCTCGCCGGCATTGTGGAGTCGATTCAAACACGTCATGGAAGAAAATGATTTTGACACTGAAAGAGAGTGCCAAAATCAATCTCATCAAAATTAACTTTCGAAAATTAGTACTGAGTACATAGCACAAATTAGTGTGCGGGCTCAGAGTCTCACACAAATGGTCCGGGTCCGGGCTATTCATTGTTCATATAATAAATTTTCAACAAAAAATTAGCTCAATTGAAGAACTGTAAGTGTTTAATCCAATATTACAAAATATTATCCAGAATTCACGATCCTAGAAAATTGATGAATTTTGAAAAAGGGTTGAACAATTGGATCAAGCAATTTCAATTATCTCATTGATCCATTTTTTTTAATTTTTTTTTACAGAAATTCAAATTCGGATTATTTGAGTGAGACCCTGAAATGAGCCCTACATGTGCAAAATCGGTCGGTACCATAGAGTTCTAAGAGCTTTTGCTCATCTCGAATTCCTCGCGGAGGTTTTGACGATTATTTAAGGATTTAACAAAAAAAACTGCAGTATCATATTTGGAGTAATTTGGAAACCAATGTGGACTACACATATACAGATGCAATAAATAATTAAATGGAGTTTATATTTTAATTCCTTGAATAATACAGTCAAAGATTACTTTTCATACGCTTTCCACCATCATCACTCCTCTGTGGGGGTCCAGAATTCTATAATCTGACCACTCCCACTTACTCTACCTCCTGCCCTTAAAATTAGGGACCCGACTAGGGGTACAGAGGCTATGGTACATAAAATGTACTGCTCGCGTTCAGGGATCCACTTTTGGGTCTCATACGAGTGATTCGAACCGTTCATTGTTCTTCAAACATTTTTCCGAGGGGCCCCACCAAATTTCAGCTCAATCAGACGGTTCGAAGTGCTTCAACCAAAGTCTCACCGTTCCAACCAAAATTTTCGGATCACTCGTGTGGGACCCAAAAGTGGGTCCCCGAACGCGATCGGTACGTTTTCTGTACCATGGCCTTTGTACCCGTATCTTTATCGTAAAATTAGTGACCTATGTGGCCTTGCCCTAAAATCCCTTATTCCTTATTTTCATCACCTAATCCACCGTATTTATATTTTCCTAGCCCCATATTTTCTCTTCCCTCTTCACATAGCCCCAATTTTGGATATTCACATAGCCCCAATTTTGGATATTTATAAGTATATTACTATTATGTTTCAGATATGATCATTACTTGCATCACAAACAGACCAAAAAAAAATTTTTCATTAATTTTGCACAAAACCAAACAAGACCAGATTTCATTGTTCCAATTCCTGAATTAGTCGTGAACGTGTTTAAGCTAGCTTTTTAAATGATGTATTGTGAATTATTGATCTGTCTTGCATGTAAAATGCAATAAATTAGTTTTGAGAATAAGTTAGGAATTGAAACAATAGACTCATATGTTAGCTAAAATAGATCAAACCAAAAAAAACATAATATGTAAAGAATGCAAACAGAAAAAAAAAAGCAGAAATTTTGTTTACATGGTTATCTAATTGTGTAACTGAGTAATCCACAGTTTATCTAATTGTGCAACTGAGTAATCTACGGTTCATACCAAGTTTCACTGTAACGAAAGAAGATGATACAAAATTTATATTGATTGTTGTTATAACTTAAGATTCACATTACTACGTACCTACGTACTGTAATACCATTATCTATGTTTTTAAAGGCCCTAGTCTTCGGAATATCCCTATGACCGTAAACCAAATCGATTCAGGCTCCACAAAACTCAAAACCATATTCAGACAAATAGGGAGAGCGGCACCTACATTTTTTCCCCCTTAACGTAATTTAATTAACAGGTATGCATATTTAAGTAGGAGTATTATTTAGCCACTAGAGATAGATGTAAATTACACTTCACCAATGTTTGCAGGCTTTATACCCACTACAGAACAGACCGTTACCAAATCTGGGGTAGGGGTGGGGGGGACCCCAAATGGCCCAATTCGGGGCCCAAATATATACAGACTTTTTCCAGAGGCAAGAAAGATGATGTATGTACTGAAAATGATCCCATGCACTTCGCTCCATCGCAATACTTGCATACGTGTTCTACTTTATAATGAAGATTCTGTCCGGATGAGCCGGAACATGGGGTTTCTGCCTCCGCCTTTTTTGGGTTCCACCATGCGTTGATTGGGATAATTTGAACCGTTCATCTTGTATGATCTGCAAAATAGTATATTGATGCAAACAAAAAAATAATAATTTCAGCTTGGTTGGATATCGTTAGGTATGTCAAATATTGAATTTTAGTTTACAAAATGGACGGCTTGATTTTGTCGATAGTTTTTTTGTTAAGTTAAAAAATTCACGACCGTCCATTTTGTAAACGAAAATTGAATTTTTGACATACCTATCAATGTCCGATAAAGTTAATATTTTGCGTGAATTGCTGGTCTTATAAGATGAATGGTTCATATTAATGCAATGATCGCACAGTGGAGCTCGAAATGAAAGACAGAAACCCGGAAAGAACTTTTTCTCTAAGTAATTTGGTAGGACTATACTTCTACGCAATTTACACTCATCTCAATGCACCCCAAACATATTATCCCATTGGCCATAACAATCCCAAAACAAACAAATCTTGAGTTGTGGTTGTGGAGGTGAAAGTATTTTGAGTTACTGAATTGTAATGAAAAATGTGAAACTCAGTTTTTTGCTATGCTAAGTTATGAATTAAACTGCAGTAATAGTCACATCATTTTTTATTGCAAAAGTCTAAAAATTAGATGATTTTTTTTTGTGTAACTTAGGGTTCAAAATATATTTCTGAATACACCCCAGATTCAAATTTTCAAAAATAAAAAAATATCAAGACATTTATCTTTTGGAATCCTGTAACTGCATTATTGGCTAGCATTTCAGCTGAGAAATTATCTCAAGATTTTCATGCAAACACGTTCAACAAGATTAACATGGAGATGTTTGGTATCCCAAAGGATTTGGTTGAGTGGCATGAGACATCAAGAGAAATGATTTTCACATTTTTATCCTCACACACTCCTTTATTAGTCGTCATTCACTTTAAATTTTCTTAACTAGCCTTGCTTCTACATTCATTTTTTAAATGGGAAGGGCCACTTGACAAAAACGGAGCGTACAAAGATAAAAGGAGAGTGTGAAAATCATTTCCCTAAATAAAAATTTGTCTAGTCGTTAATTTTAAAGTCCTGAAAATTAATTGAGATGCATACAAGTTGACCCGGATATCTGGTGATAAAAAAATAAGGATAGATATTGGAAGATAGAAAATCTCATATATCCCGTGGAATGAAAGAGATGAGAAAGAAAGAAGATGGAGATTAAACTCCTAATGAGTTACGAGGATAAGCGAACCCTGTTGCTCAATTAAATAAAATTAGTTAGAAATTATATTGTTTTAATCTTTTTTTTGTTGAAAGGAAATTATTGTTTATACTTTCTAGGGCTCCAAACCCTAGATTACACAAGTAGGTGTCACACTCATCTATTACCATTAGCTATACTTTACTAAATCCATCAAATAAATTAAGGACCAAACCCCAAGGCCAAAAAGGATGACCCTCAACTTACCCTAAAGGGTGCTTTAATTACTAATGAATTATCCGAATAACCTTTCTCAAAAGAATTTCAGCTAAAGGTAATCTGCCACGAAACATTCTTTTTACAATGGGGTAATGTCATTAATTAATCTAATAAGGGGACTATGGACTCTGGCTTTGGAGCCCTATTCTCACATGTAGTGTTTTTCCCTTGTCTCTGGCCCATGTCCCTTTTGGTGTGATTGGCATGATATTCGTGGCCTAAAGGGATTCACCAATTGCCCTTTTTGTGTTACTTGCAAATAAAATGGGATCTTATGTATGAGCAGATTGACTAGTGTTCTTGTTTGGAATACATAATTGTTTTTCTTTTTTCGTTTGATAATGCAGGGTGTCTCGAATATGTCATTGTCCATATAAAAACCAATATAATTAGTGTAAGTACGTTCATATACATATAAATTTGTCGGGTTAACGGTCTTCTTCATTTCTCAATACTGAAACAAAAAAATTTCAATTTGGCGTAACTTTGTGTTTGGGTAGGTGTTAAAATTTTAGAAGAAAGAAAAGACCAAAAGAAAATGGAAATGAATCAAACAAGGCTATATTGAGATCATTTAAATTCATTCCTGATAATTGGTCTGTTCTGATTCTGATAGGTGCGCCTGACATGACATTTCCACGATTAAATAATATTTCATTCTGGTTGTTGCAATATCTTTTATGCTTTACTAAACAAATATGAAAATCAAATGGATCAAATAGTATTCCAACTTTGTTTACTAAAGTTATTCTATTTTAAATTTGGACCTTAAAGCTTTTGCGGTCCAATTACAACCGTTCATCTAAATAATCAATGGTCGAGTATTCTTTAAAAAAAATTGAACCAATCAATTGAAAATACTTTTGGATTTCTGAAATTACTCTGAACGGCACTTTACAATTCAGAAGTGGACTGCAGACTAAGCTAGTTTGAGCAAGTCATGTTCAACTACCTAATCAAGATATATGCATGGGAATTCAGTCGACTTCGGTGTGTAAAGTAGGTGAGATTTTAAGAACCTCATCTCATGTAGCCCCTCCTCATGATATAATTCCTAATTGACTACATTAATGCTAGATATTGACCCCTTTTGGATTTTGTAGGACAAAATAAATACCCTATGAACACCCCCCCACCCACTCCCCCTAAAATATGGCACTCCACACATCGGCGATTCAAATTTCCTGGCCACATCAATTTGTTTGATTTGGTTTGGTTTTGGTTTTGAGAATGATTTTTTTTTGGCAATAAGAGGAAATGGATGGATAGATAAATGAGAATAATAATAGAAAGGAAAAATTATTGGGAACACAAATTTTTAGGTTAATTGGCGAGTTTTGGGCTTTAACAAACCATTGGAGTCTGTATTTTATTCTTTTCCATAGGGGTGCCCAGCGGATCACCCAATCCGCCAAACCGCCCAATCCGCAACCGAACCGATCCGCAACCAGATCACTCACAGACGGTTGCGGATATTGAAAATGAAAATCCGCCATAAGCAGTTCGGTTCCGGTTCCAACCGGAACCGCAACCAGAACCGGTCCGTGGACCGTGGACACCCTACTTATGACAAGTAATATAATTAACGTTGAAGAGATTCATGGGAGTTGGTTTTACATGTTGACTTTATGTTTTTACATGTTTTTCGGCTCTCATCCGCATGTTTTTACAAACCATCAAACCAATCCGCAACCGAATCGATCCGCAACCGCATCACTTACGGACGGTTGCAGATGTTGAAAATGAAAATCTGCCATTAGCTGTTCGGTTCCAGTTGCAAAAAACGGTCCGTGGACACCCCTACTAGTTTTCCATTTAATGAGCTCCCAAATCCGAAGAGCAGGATTCGGTTTATTTAGTGACCTGTAGACGGGCCACAAAAAAATATTGCTACAGACACAAGCCGAGGGAGACAAATTTGGACACATTTATGTCTGAAACTGTTTGATACCCTCGAGACTCACACACTTCAAATAGTTTCAGGTACATCTTTATCGGGTATTATATCCCTTTATCGGTGTCCGTAGCATTTTTGCCATCAAAATGTTAGGCTTCTCTCGAGTACACTAATAGATTGGGACTTGGGGTGCATGTTGTCCCCATGTTGTCTAATCTGGGCCGTCCGTGCTTGGCGATGGACGGCTCAGATCACATCTTGTCGAAACAAATCCGAACCGTCCGTTACCAAACAAATCCGAGCCGTCCATTGCCGAGCATGGACGACTATGATTGGGACAACATGGGTGCTGTCCCTAAAGACAACACCATCCCCCAATTCAATAGATTGCACTAGTGGAAAATTGGAAGCATTCTTTGTCGACGACTCGAAATTATCCTCGTTTTATTGAAGATCGTCCGCATTGTTACCACTCAACTCAATGGCTTCAAATGTCATTTTCTGCACTTTATCTGATTTTCCAAGTGCGTGGCCTCAAGATTTCTATTATTGCCCTTGGTTTTTTGTTCCGTTTTTGTTTTTGGTTGGTGAGCTTGATTTATCTCGAGTTGGTTCCGTTTAAGACCCGGGGTGCAGTGCCGGCCCGATATTTGGGTTGCTCAAGCCCGACCTTAGCTTGGTTGCCCACTTAGTATTAAGTTATAAAAAATTAAAAGGCATAATCAACAACAAAACTAGAACAAAAACAAGGTTACATTATACTTTTAGCTTGAATTACATCAAACTCAAAATGCAACCTCGGTAATAGTGTTTTAAGATTAGCACGATCCGATTCAAAGAAAACAACTTATTCTTGCATTTTTTGAAGCAAAATCTTCAATTAAACGATCGTAGTTTAACTTATCCAAATACTCATTTTCAATTGAAATCATAGCCAATCCATTTAATCTCTCCTGTGATATGGTAGTCCGAAGGTAAGTTTTTATCAACTTCAACTTTGAAAAGCTCCTTTCTGTTGAAGCAACTGTGACCGGAATAGTCAACAAAATTCGATAAGCAACCCAAACCATTTGAAAATCGCCATCTTTCCAATAAGACCTTATAAAATCAAGGATGTCGATCGATTTTGTTACTTCTCTCGGCAATATTGTTTTCAAATGTCTAAGTTCTTGGAATAACTCCTCCCCATGAATATCACAATGTTGTTTGTATTCCAAGAAACTCTTTAGTTTAGTGCAATGCTCCATCAATTGCTCATCACTAACACTCTTGAATTTCGCGTTAAGCAAAAATCCAAAGATTGCTTTATAAAGTTCAAATTGCTCAAACCGATCCTTAAGTGATGTTAGAGCTTGATCTATGATGTGGAGGAAATAAGTAACTCTAAAACGATCTTCCGGTGATTGACTTCCATTGGCATCATCTTCCACATCCTCATCAAATTGCTTCTTTCTTTGAACAACTCTTTTTTTTGCAAATACCGGTTCAATACCAACTTTTATGAGCAAGTTCTTTGGCTTCGTCCATCAAGCCTTCAAAACCATTTCCTCTAAGCTCTTGAAAGAATAAAATCAACTCCTTTATCCTTGCAATTGCATCTTCAATGTCATCTCTTCTCGTTGAAGAATTTTGCTAACTTGATTAACTTTGTCTAAGATTTTGTACCATATACACAAGCTAATCAAGAACTCAAAATCCTCCAAAGCATTATTGCACAAGCCTTTAGCTTCCGACATCACAACATCCTCTTTAGAAATATTTGCAATTTCGATCAATGCATCTCTTAAGTCCGGTGCTTGATTTCTTATTGCTCTAATACTCTCAGCATGACTTTCCCAACGAGTAATCGACAATGCCTTTGGTGTCAAGCCCTTCACATATATATGTTCTAAGCATATCCCACCGTTGTGTTGCATCCGAAAATAAAGTATAAACTCACATATGCAAAAAAGTTTCTTGCTTTTGCACAAGACTTTGTCATATCACATAGAGTAAGGTTTAGGCTATGACAACCACATGGAATATAAAATGCTCTAGGATTTACATCAAGTAGCCTTTTTTGTACACCTTGATGTTTACCTTTCATATTTGAGCCATTGTCATAACCTTGTCCTCTTATATCATCAATGTTGAGTTTGAGATCAACCAAAGCAACTTCAAGTCGCTTGAAAAACCCAAGGCCCAACGTGTCATCAACCTTCATAAACCCAGGAAAGAATTCCTCCACCTTGACTTTACTTTCATCCTCAACATCCACACATCTTATGATAATCGACATTTGTTCATCATGACTAAGATCCGGAGTACAATCAAGGATAACCGAAAAGTACTTTGCCCTTAAAATCTTATGCAAGATTTTATCTTTAATCTCTTTCGCCAACAATTCTATCAATTCATTTTGAATTTTGTGGCTAAGATAATGATTTTGAATCTCCTTATCTACCGCACGCCGAAGGTGGTCTTGCATAATAGGATCAAATTCCGCAACAAATTGAATAAGTTGACAAAAAAGCCCATTATTATTCTCATAGATCTTCTCATTAGTTCCACGGAACAACAAACTATTTCGAGAAAGAACCTTCACAACCCCAATTATTTGAATTAATATCATCTTCCAACGAATTCTCTCCTTGTCGATTTGATCTTCCAATTTTTTGTCAATTGTTGCTTTATGTTTAGGGTTGGCCATTTACTCCGACCCGTTCGAATTTGATCCCCGATCCCCTATCCAAACGGATCGGCAATATGGAGATCTGTTTGGAGATTGGATAGGATATGGAGATTTTTTTTGAAAATGTTTGGGGATCGGGTAGGGGGTGGAGATAGGTATGTCCCCGCCCCGAATCCCTCCAAATCCGTTCCCCGATCCATCCCCACCCCGCCCCGCTCCGCTTCGTCCCCGATCCGCCCCATCCCCGAATATAGAGGTCTATTCATGAGTTATGAAACCTTTGGGTCCCACTAAATTTTCTCCAAACACATGGGGTCACACTAAATTTTCTCCAAACATTTTATTATAATTGAACTTTGTACGTAATACAATAAATGTGATTAAATAAGAAATGCATCACTATAATTTGAATACATTCCAACTAGGTTGACATCTACTCAACTATCAATCATATGCATTTCTTAAAATAAACACAAAAAAATGCAAAATAAAAACAATATTTTTCCAATCAAGCCGTTGATTTTGTTGTTCCTATTGATGGAATCAATTGTGTAAACTTTCTTCTCGATTGAGTTTAGAAAGCTTGTCGATTGGGGACCAATTTGTGTTTTTTTAATGATACTTTTCATCCGATTAAATGCCTACTGATACTCGATCCACTTAATTTTTTCTACGACTGATGGATACCATAATATGCTATCTTACTTGTGGTTCCTTTAGTTTTCAAATTAGAAATCTAGTTGATACTTGATACAACTTGAATTGAAGTTGGCAAACACTTACGCTTACACATGGATACCGTGCTGGCCCATTCGACACCTCTACTTGTAACTTTGTTTTAGCTTTTAATTTGTAATTGGGATTCTAGATTTTTAGTAATATTTAAAAAAAAAAATGATTGGATCCTTGAATCCCCGTGGGGATCCCCGTTCCCCATTTGGAGTGGGGATGAATGATGAAAATAAAGCCCCGTTGGGGATTGGGTAGGGGATGGATATGGAGAAGGGGTTTGGGGATTGAGGGTGGAGATAGTACTCTCCGGCCCCGATCCGTCCCCATGCCCATCCCTATTTATGTTGAAGTCCTTGTTCTCACTTTTTCTTTTATCTTCTTTATGCCCTCCTAATTTCCTTTTTATTTGCTATTTACCCCATGCATTGAAAACCTTCTATTTGCCCTCCTAATTTTCTAAGTACCATAAATTTTTTGAAAGTGGGTGAAAACTATACATATCAATTTTTTTTTTGAATTCGTAAATTTTTTTTCAAAAGAAACTATAAATATGCCCCCCCCCCCCCCCTCGGTGGATTTCTAATTTTTTTCTATGTATACAATTTTTTTTTTTGCCCCATGCCGGGGGTTGCCCGAGCCCGCGGGCTTGCGGGGCTTACCCCACTGGCCGGCCCTGCCGAGGTGCTGGAGAGCAGTCCTAGTGTGCAGCATCAGGGTCGTTGGATATGTTTTCAACCGCTCAGATTTCATCTTGGCAATGGACGGCTCGAATCATCCGAGTGCAATTTTGTTCACCCTCGTTAAAAAGGGTGAACAATACCCTCACTATTAGTAGTATCATTTATTGAAATGATGTAGGTCCCACCATACAGTATACTTTTTGCTGAGGATGAGATTACTTTTTTATAGGATCCACGCCTTTTTGGCTACTAGAAATGAGACTAATGTTCAACCTCATTAAAAGAAGGTGAACAAAATTAAACTCATTTTATCCGCATGTCCATTATCCTATCACCTTTTTTTTTTTTGGGTCGCATGTTGAAAAAAGTTACTCCCTCCGTTCGTGTTTGTTGGTCCATTTTCGGCATTCGTATCATGTTTTAAATTGTCTATATCTCTCAATTTATAATGAGTTTTATGATTTTGAAAATTTTGTAAAATTGAATTAATTGAGATCTAGCAAATAAAATCCTTACTAAATAGTTTTAGAGATTCGTGTTGAAAGATATACACAATTTTTCATATGGTGTGGAACAGTGAAAGTGGACAAATAAACACGGATGGGGTAGTACAAATCCTAACCCACAAATGCCATAGAAAAAGTAACAAGCTTTCTAACAATTAAATTAGCAATCACATTGTTACTTAAATAGTTGAGCCTTATCATGTAGGCGTATATTTTCCCCGGAAAAATAACGATGTCGGGACTCTTCCGTCCTTTAGGGATGATTGGTCAGCCGACCCGATCTCGTTCGTCCAAATGTATTTTGGACGGTCTAGATTTGAGAGGTGCAGAAAGGTGTTTTGGATATTTTAACTCCCTCAAATCTGGGCTGTCCAAAACACATTTGGACTGCTAAGATTGGTTGGCAGGCCCTGCCATTCCTAAAGGACGGCAAAGTTCTTGAAAAAAATAACTCAGGTGTCTGGACTAACTTACACGCACTTCAATTAATCACGGGGGCTCCATTTCACTGCCCACTTAAAAAAACCCAATTAAAGCGGAAAAACAATTTGTGATTTAGTTGGTCCAATCTTTGTTTTCTTCCTCCTGTTTCACGAGTTGCCGTCCAAACTGCCAAACTTTTGCAATAATTCTGCCAACATTTAGCCACAGCAAACATCCAACAGTGTTCGATGAAAGCAACGTTTGTTTTCCTTTCGGCTAAATGCGGAGTAGTCTCAATGGATTGTCTCGAATTCAACTCGAATTATGTTGCTAGTCCGACCCATTACGTGACTTGCGCAAATGTTTTCCCGTTCTCCATTTCTAATTCTTTCATACCACGTAGAATTCGCAATCGGACGGTCATTTCGAATCAAGAAAAATGAGATTTTAAAGTTGAATTGGGGACCAAACTTGAGAGAATACTAAGTTGTTTTTTTGGTGGGGATATATTTCAAACCATGGGGATTGACTGGGATGAGAAAAATCATTTTTCAGCCATAGTTTTATGGGCCCATGTTACTTTTGTGATCGACTATGGGCCCATGGTTGGTTCCCTTTTCTTCCAATCTTTGAAAGTTGGGGTTGTAAAGTCTACTTTTTCATCTCAATTTTTTTTCCCAATTGCCATGAATGCATATGGAACAAAGGGGCACTTGTTGTACCCTTAAAAGGTCAATTATGGCTTGCAACCTTTCTGATCCTCGTGGATGAGAACAATTCAAAAGAATCTCAATCATTCTCATTGTGGGTCATGGTTTTCGATTGGAGATCTTGATAATTGACAACGACAAATTCTCTGTTCAAATGGAAAATGGAAGGAAAAAAGACAGACACAATTCATGGAGAGAGAGAAGGATCCCCATTGAGCCGGGCCCCCGAGGGTTAGTCCGATTGGTTGTGTTGGGAAAAATCACGAAATTCAGAGAACATATTTCATTAATAAGATAATCAGAATTAAAAGTACAAGAACATAATTGATATATAGACATAGTCACCTTAAAATAGATTTGCCGCCTACGAGGAGTGTTGTAGGAGCATCGGCGTCTGTCTTCTAAGATGAAACGTCTAGACCACAAGCCTCCGGAATACCTCTGTCGACTGCCCTAGAGAACTAACTACGTCTGTCTGTCTCTATTACAAAAACAGAATTTCAGAATATTTGTGAGAATGTGAATTTTTGGTGCGTTGTACAAAAACGGGATTGCAAAAATATAGGCTTAAGAAAATTCTTGAGCTGCTGGCTGCAAATGAATGTTGTAACTGCTGAGATGAAATGCAGCCATAAACCTTCACAAGGGATAATCACTAGCCATAACCGTTGGCTTTTGACATGCACACGTCTAGGCTCAACGAACCCGGAAGGGACTCTTCGGTTGCCTCGGGAGACTCTCCGAATGTCCAACTTTATTCGTAATATTCCAACAGGTTGGTGGGTTCGCTTTCCCACAATTGACCAGGGTTCGATTATTGAGGTCAGGTCATAATGGACTGCCTTTGACCGGACCGGGGAAGAGATTAGTTGAGGTACTCGTAAGCTAACCCAGGCTCTTAACCGTCAAACCAAAAAGGAAGGATACATGTTGAAAGGGCAAGGGTCTACAGGGTAGCTTTGCTTATGAACAATCAAGGAAAATGGAGCCACTATTTGGTTAATGTGTGGACTCAAGAAAAGGCAGCAAGTGAATTTAGAAGGCGTTCAAATTCGAGTTCAGAGTTTTTATGCAAGCATAACACTGCGTTTTCATGCGAATTGTGAACATGTCTAGGCCTTTTAGTCAAGGTACGTGCAAGCTAGTTCAGACATCCAGTTATTAAAAAAAACAAGTCTAGGCCTTTGATTTTTTAGAATGTATCGATATGGCAGTATGGCACAATCGTCGAGCTTAGACTGCACCCTCCGGTCTAAAACCAAAACCTAATTGCCAAAACTCTGTAATTTAACCATCTTCCAAAACCTGATCATTGCTTCTTATGAATCAGTTGAGTTTAATTATCGACCACAGCAACACTATGTGTGTTACTCTGATCTAACTTGTCCTTTAAAATGTTAAAAAATGAGAAGAAAAAAAAAACTTGTCCTTTAAAATATACTTCTACAATTATGGGGGGAAATTGGTTCAAAATATGTAGTTCCGATGTTGGGCCCAATCATTCTTGAAACCTCAAGTGAGGTTTTGGGCTCACTCGATCTTGTCCATTCACTTCTAACAGGCCAGATTTTTTACTTCGTGGTCCAATAGAATGGGCTACAAAATGTGGAACCCTGTACTTGATGCACTTTTTGTATCTGAAAACTTAGAAATAAAGGTCGTACCTGTATCCATAGCACGAAGCTCCCGCTCAAAACAAGATCGAGGGAGGTAAGAGGTAGTAGGTATTGCATACCGTTGTCGAGTGCGGGGTATCCGATGCCGAAAAATATGAGCTCAAAGCGAAACACTAGAAGCAACGCTTAATGAAATATAGTAGTCATTAATTTTGAATTAGAGATCAATTTTTAGTCTACAAGACCAACAGAAATTAGAAAGACAACCCATGCAAGATGGAGTATATAGTATTATTAAAACTGATGAACTAATTAACTTATTATTATTTACAAATCCATAATTGTATAACAACGTTCACCTCATCATTGGATCCCCAAAATACCCTCACAAATCCTCCTTACATCTCCAAATTGGGTGAAACTAACAAATTAGCACAAAAGTTCTTCTCTTCCTACCTTTCCAACATTTATGAAGAGGGTTAAAATCAAAACCAAAATGCTACATCCAGATTAAAATGCACATATTTAAACATAGATGTATATGAAATTATCCCATGTTTCAGACGGTCTGAAAATATCTGTATCCGAATATGCGTCCTCTGTGTCTGTAACATTGTTAAGTCAAAAACTCACTGCATCATCACCACTAACATAAACCACCCTAAACATATCATACTTGATTTCAAGAGGGAGGTGTTCATCAAGAAAGGGCAAAATTGTCTTTCGATAATCCGCCGTTAGAATCCACGTATAACACGATTGTAGCGATTTCCGCACAAAAAGATTCACAGACCTTTTTCTGCTTTGACATTTCAAGCACACCCCAGAAATCGCACCGTCCATTTTCGAAAATCGCGATCTGAAAATGGCTAAGAACGCGTACGCGGCGTCGTTTTTGGAGTCGCCGTCTTTGTCGTCGGAGAAGAGAATCGCGTTCATTGAAATGGTGTCGCCGGTGGAGAATTTGGCTGCCGGAGATCCGTCGTGCGATTCTCCGGCGTAGGCGTCAAAGAAACTGTGGTCGATTAAGAGTGCCATGGTTGATACGTTTAATAACATTGATAGCTGGGCAGGGGGCAAATTGAGAACAATGAGAAGTTGTAGGAGAAATTGAGAATTCTAATATAGTAGTAAAATTATGAGCAGTTTTTTCGTGATCTTTATTATTTTTGGTGTTTGGTTTTTTATTTTTCGAAACATGCATCAAAAACCAAGGGGAAGGAAACAATTTTGGCCAAGCAATATAGTACTTCAAAAAATTTTGTCAGCAATGTAAGCTCGTTCGAATACATGAGTGATAAAAAAAAATGACGGTTCCAAATTTTCAACGTAGATTTTCAAACACCTATTTTAGAGCTCTGTGTGCGTTAACCCCACAAATAGGTATTTCCTTTAGCAAATTCACAATGAAATTTCCACATTTCCAAGTTCACAAAGAAATTTTATGAAGGATTGTGATATAGAAATTTAGGATATGGGGAGAAAAAGAAACGAAAAGAGACACGACACAAGCTTTGCTTTGCAAATTCTACATTACTTTCTTTTATGGAAATTCAACTTACAAGTGTTCCATTTAGTAGCTCCTTGTTCTGATTAGATCTCTTCATCCATGCTCCATACCATATGATCTGAAGGAACAACAGGCCAATTATTTAATTCAAGCCATATAGAGTAATAATGATTGGAATTGGATGCAAGATTTAAATGATAGGCCGATAAGCAAAGTATCGGCCCGTAACACCTATTGGAATTCAAAATATTCACTATAGATAGGAGCACAATTTATCGATAAATTAGCTAATAGACGTCAGTGACATGGATACATATCATAATATCACTATTCCAAATAGCGTGAATTCGGATGGGAAACACAAAATAAAAAGAAAGGAGACCCAAATCCAAAAGTGTTTTTCATCACAACTTTGATGAATCAAGTTGAGGAAACTTAAAAGAAGAAATCCAATTGCAAACAGAGAGGAAAAAGTTAACTCCAAGGGGTTAGGAAAATGGTCTTGCCTCGGGACTTAAAGGTTTGCTCCGACCTAAGGTTTCAGGTTCGATTCCCCTTGCAAACAATCTCTTGGGGCCACTAGAGGTCAAGTCCGGTCGTGACCTCCAGGGCCTCGGAATTAGTCGAGGTGCGCGCAAACTGGCCTGGACATCCGATTATCAAAAAAAGGAAAACAGAGAGAGGAAAAGCAAGCAAATCAAAGGGTCATAATACCATATTGCCATGAATACTCCTAAAAATAGCACTGTGAACACAACCAAGGCTCTGAGTGCATGAAGAGAAGTGCTTCAAGGCATTCAATAGTTCATTCTCAAACACAACCATTGGCCTGAATGCAAAAAGGCTTATATCCAAATTCCTGCTGTTGAAAGGCACAAAACACCCCATGCTTTTCTTTCTTTTTTCTTGTAACTTTCTCCCTTCTTTCCTCTCTCTCTCTCTCTCTCTCTCATAAATGACTGAGGGGGAAGAATATAAAGGTAGAGGGTGCTTTAAACTTGGACTCAGTTCGTTTTATGTTTAATTTCTCTTGTTGGCGTGCTGGAGGGGATAAAAGGAATTTCAAATGAGACAAGGAATGCCTTGTCTTCTTTGGCTTCTTGAAGCTTTTTGAATGTCATCAGTTAATTTCTTTGAAGACTGATGGGTTGATAAAGACAAGTTATTAGTCCTTTGACTTGACTAAATCTAGATGAGTGTTAAACAAGTACCTCAATACACCAATATGGGTGTCCTGTTTGTGCAGTGCGGGGGTGCACAGCATGTGCAAGGCTGTGGGCCCCATTCCGGGTCCTGTTGTTCGATCTGAATATCTTATTTTGTTTGTCTCGTCGATTATGTGTACCACTCAAAAATTCAAGTTGATCGAACATTGGTAACTATTTGATCGGTCACCATTTAACATGCAGTTTGTGAAAAAAATCAACTACAAAGGTTTCTTAAACTGTTTTGTTGCCATAAAAAATGCAATCTGAAAATATAGTTACCAATGTCCGATCAACTTAAATTTTCACTAGCTATCATACTCGATAAGACGAACAACATGAACGGTTCGAATCAAACAACGAGACCTCACCCCAAAGTCAAGGATGGAGCCGGGGGGTGGCTAGTAGCGGCAGTCGCCCCTGCTATAATTTGAAAAAACCTTGCTATTGCATTGAAAAAAGAAAATTTCATCAAATTATATAACCCCGTCCCCCCTCCACATATATAGTGTAATACCCCAGGTTTTGGGGTAGATGGTGTTTAGTCCCACATTGGTTGCTTACATGAGTGATCTTGGGTATATAACAAACCTTGTGGGCTATTACTAGTACCTTGGACTTAAACATTTTGGGCCATGTGGTGTGGCTTGTGGATCAAATCAAGGTACTGGGCTAGTGGTCTACATGGGGCGTTTCAAATGGTATCAGAGCCCCGCTCTGGTCTAAATCAAGGTATTAAGCATTTTGGGCCATGTGGTGTGGCTTGTGGATCAAATCAAGGCACTGGGCTAGTGGTCTACATGGGGCGTTACAAATGGTATCAGAGCCCCGCCCTGGTCCAAGTGGTGGGTAAGATGCGCTCTGCCACCACGGACACCAGGGGAGGTATTAAGCATTTTGGGCCATATGGTGTGGCTTGTGGATCAAATCAAGGTACTAGGCTAGTGGTCTACATGGGGCGTTACAAATGGTATCAGAGCCCCGCCCTGGTCCAAGTGGTGGGTAAGATGCGCTCTGCCACCACGGACACCAGGGGAGGTTGTTGGGACTCTGCAACGAGGACATTGCATCCCTAAGGGGGAAGATTGTAATACCACAGGTTTTGGGGTAGATGGTGTTTAGTCCCACATTGATTGTTTACATGAGTGATCTTGGGTATATAACAAACCTTGTGGGCTATTACTAGTACCTTGGGCTTAAGCATTTTGGGTCATGTGGTGTGGCTTGTGGATCAAATCAAGGTACTGAGCTAGTGGTCTACATGTGGCGTTACATATACCCCATCCCCCCTCCACAAAAATCCTGGCTCCATCATACTCGTACAGTGTGTGTTGTGCACCCCGCCCATAGCACACACCCCCCGCCCCCTAATCTAATAACAAATGTCAAAATTAGCGGCTCTAAAAATTTTTTTACCACTAAATTAGCGCCCCCTGATACTATAAAAAATTGGAAAAAAATCACGTGACATTTTGTTGCAAAACCTTGTCCCTAAATCAAAGTCAAACTCTTTAGAGAAGACATAGACGCAATTTAATTTAATTTATGCGCATCGAATATTTGAATGACAAGGTATAAAAAATGGAAAACTCATATGATATCAAATTAGATGCATCCACTCAACATTTGTATAAATATCTCAATTGGGTGGTGTTATCAAGACCCCTCGGTTCGATCATGGGCCTACTCCGATGATTTCATTCTACCCTCCTATTTTGTAAATAATTTGAAAAAAATTCAAATCAGTTCCATAAGAATAACCACATGATTTCATCATATATTAAGCTTAGACATTAGATCTTTCTTCTTTCTTTTTATGAAGAAATTTAAGATGGAAAAACGTGCTACGATCATTTTTTTTTCCAACAAAAACCGAACATCTCATTGTCAACCGAGATGATTACAACGGACTCAAAAGGTCCGGAATACAAAAACAGAAACAAAACAAGAGAAAACACTGTCAAGGACAAAGTCATCAGCCAAGCTCGTGCTACGATCATTGAATCAACCAATGTTGTATATAATATACAACGAATGCTTAGCTGAGATCATATGTTTTGGCATGTGCAATAAAATAAAAATTATAGTCTCTGTTGAAGTTTTCAGCTATTTCAAAGCAAAAACAAACAATTATAATGTCGCCAGGGTCTTTTTCAATCTAGCATTTCTTGACCCTCGGCATGGAGACCAAGCCATTCGATGGAAAATGATTTTCACATCCGGGTTATTATATATCGTGAGAAATACTAGAGCTGCACAATACAACAACAATGTGAAATTCTGGAACAATTGAACGAAATCCTAAAGTTATAACTCCATAACAGACTCTAGGAAGAGAAATTAGTTATCAATTCTTGCTTCGACAAGATTTGACCCTCGACTTACCAATTGGGAGTTTACAGGGCAACTCCCAATTGAACTACACTTGGTTTTTCGCGTCTAGAGAAAATCCCTTCCCTACCTTATTGCATCTTGTATGAAACATCATCTCCACTATACGTCCTTTGCCTCTTGTTTTCAACTCTCGGATCGGATTAACTGAGAACCCTTCTTATAAACACAACAACTGATATTCTGTTTTTCTCCCTTCTTCAAATCAGTTGGGAGAAGAAACAGTGAGCTCTAATCCATTAATGGCTGTATGTTACCTGCAGACAAAATCAGACATGATATTACCGTAAAATCCATTTCTATCATCACTGTTGTTCTCGTTATTTTGATTTTGCCATCAAACAACAAGCTACCAAAATAACAGTTCATTTTGCATAGGAAGTGAGAAAAAAAAAAAAGAAGAAGAAAAGATTACAATCTCTCATGTGGGGCAAGAAAATAATTGATAGTGTTTTCTAGTTATAGTGTGCAATAAGGAAGCGGAAAAACAAATCATGGAAAATAGGGATCCAGGTAACATATCCTTTTAGCATTTGAGTTTTAATGAGCTATCGGTACTTTTAGAAATGCCAAACAAATTCATTTTGTCACCAAATCTCACCATTTTTGGTGAGACAGAAAACTTGGCGAAATAAATAAGTCTCAATTTTTCTCACAATTTGTAACTCAAACCTAAGAGTTCTTTCTTACATCATTTCTAACTATGTGTAATGTAATGACCTTATTAAAAATCCAAACCAGAGAAAATAAAGTTGCATTGCACATGTAGAACACATAACACCGTATATCTGAGGCACCTTACCTCATCAAAGGTCTACGGGGATTCTCAATCCATCATGTGCAAGCTGAACAGGTATCCCTTCTCTACAAGCCAAACGATGCCAAAGCAAGAAATTCAGTTCTCTACTGTTAAGGAGCTTTAAGAATTTCAAAACAGCAGGGGAAAAAAATAGCATTCCCTCCTTCCCAATTGGTGTTTCAATCACAGCTACCAATTGTCCAAAATAATAGATTTTACAAAAGCTGATTCTAAAAATCGGAAGGATAAAAAGTGGTGCTTCTCAAAAATCGCATGAAAGCAGCGGCTGAAGTTGTGACCTAGACGTGGGCACAGCTTCCAGGGTGTCAAAGTCTAAAATCACTCCCCCAAAAGCAATCACAAATGACCTCACCAAGATAAAACAAGTCAAATTTCATACAGAATGCGTGTCATACATTATCCACCGAGTCAGATGATAAACAAAATGCAAGTTGCAGTACCTTGTTGACCATTCCCTAAGAAATTCATTGTCCTTGTGGTGATCAAACTCGTGGGTCATCCCAATTAACAACGCTCGCTTTGGGCGTAGCCTCTTCACAGCATCAAGACTCTGAAAACCAATCCTAATACGAGTGATTACCAGACATAAATTCACGTAAAGAGAAAATTACAACATTCCTAAAATGAACACAAACCTGGGGTAAGCAAAAGTGAACGTTATGTGACCCCTTCTGTAGAATTTGGAAGAAAAAAAGAAAAGCAGAATAAAGAACATCAGGCAAAATAAAAAAAAAGTGCAATCAATGGAAAAGAAAATAAATAAGTTTCCATCAGCAGAAATAAATGGTGGAACTGGTGTGTAGTACTGGAACGATAATAGACCAGAATTCATGAAAAAGATAAAGAAAGACATCAGCTGGGGTACAACAACAATTTAGGTGCACAAGTGGACAAAACATGACCTTAGATGAAGCACAATGAAGAGACAGCATTCAAAGGAACCACGTATGCAACTCTGAATAGTTAAATGAGGCTTCTTTCAGTTGTGTAAACAATTGAGAATCTCTCTAATAGTTTAACAAATGTAATAACACCCATAGCTGGGCTCTCTTCCTCAGTCTCTTAGATATATACCAATGACATATACAGGTCTGAGAAACAGAAAAACTGGATCCGGAGAGAGAAAAACAGAAAAAGGCCATGCTAAAGGGGAGCTGGAAGAGATCTTGAATAATACCATAATTCTCCTAAACAACTCAGCAACAAATAGATACCTAAAAGATATATATTGGAAGCTCTTTTTAGCAAGTAAATCCTATTGTTCAATACTTCAATTACAATACATGAAAATGAAATATATTGGTTTCACAGAATATCTGTCTTCCTTCGTAACCCTAACACCTGACAACATACGGATTCAAGTAAAGAACTGTCCTCACAAAAGAATTACGCAAATATATTTTCTAAGCTTTGTGACTGACCTTGTAGAGTGTGTCCAAGATCAGGAGATCCAGCTGTTGACCACTACTTTCTGAAATATCTGCAAAATGACAACCTTCCTTAAGCCTGTGTCTGAAATGCTATCCTAACAATAAGGGAAGGGATTGACTTTTTTGGGTAAATTTACCCTTCATTGAAGCAACCAAACCAAAAACAATAGGAATGTCCTAAACAAACACCCCAAGCTACCTCTCATAGACAAAGCAAAAACAGAGAACAAAAACAGAAAGCAAAACAACATTACAGAGAACTGAGAAATCCTGGGGCTAAGGCTCTAGGACCTAACTAAAAGCCTATTAGCATCATTGGCTAATATTACCACCCATTTAATGATTGACTTGGGAAATAATTAACTTGAAAGTTGCAAGCAACATCAATCGCAAAAAATACCTCACTTAAGTTCCGGCAATCAATGGTGTGAAGGATGCAAGTTTACGCATGTAATTATGTAATGCCATAAGTGTGGCAACCAAGGTTGCATGAACTTCATATAGAACAAAACCGAGAAGAAAGGCAAGTGACCATTATTACCACCAATTTAATGTGCTGATCTCCGCCGCAAAACGCAACAATAAGGGGAAAAAGGAAGGGGGCAAAAACAAGGGATTGCCTCTTCTTTCTTTGAAGTTTCCTCTACTTCCTCAGGACAATACGTTTCAAGTGTATGTGTATCATTCACACAGCTTCGATTCATCGCATTTTGTTAGTAGAAAGGTGAAATAGGCTTCATGTAGCCACTCATATGCAGTTCGACAAGGTCTTAAAATAATTAAAGAGGAACTAGTAACTATGATAGAGTTGCCCGTAAAACCAAAGCATGTAATGATCTTCTAGTTGGTCCGAATAATTTGAAGCTTAAATGAGTGTTTCTTGTTGATGCCTTGACTATCCAATAAATAGAGACAAGCATATAAGGAATGTGAAAATCGGAGAAATGGTTTCCGTGACACATTTAACAACTGAGTATTCCGCATAGCAATTCCTTCCAAACTGTGGGTAATATGTTTAGGATGACATGCAATAAAACGAGAGGGCAAAAAACTCACAGGGCTCAGTGGTTGGAAGAATTCGTGAAACATCAGATATGTAACCTACTTTGCAATTTTCACCGAACCGAAAACCCAAACAAATGTAATCTTCACCATGCATTACCTACATCAAGAAAATAAGAAGTATGTAACAAGGAAATAAATCAGGAATAAGATCTAAAATCACAGTAAAGATAGATTTGGTGCAACTAACAGGCAAAGGAACAAGTTCTAGTCCTGATGCAACAAATGGCTTCTTACAATCATTCTCAATTATCTTCCAGTCAAGCTGTGACACCCGTCTCACTTCCTGACCTTCCTTCAGCTTTTTCTGAACCAGGTAAGGGAACTTCACAACCAGGCTGTTTGATAGAAGCATGCAAAAGTGTCACGGGAAAACTAGAAAGAAAGAATGTTATTTCCGGGAAAAAAAACTGAAGATTAACACGAGAGCATATTCCATATGTAAGACCAAAAACAAACTTCTTGTAGGAGAGAGAAAAAACATAATGTCCTTTCCAGTCCCCCAACTGAATTTATAACCACTGTGAAATGCACCGAGATGTTTTCTCAAGTAACTGTCAACGACTTATTACATTGTAGCAAAACAAAAAGAAAAGATTTCTGATAGTTTTAAGAATTTTTTTTAATAAACTAATAACATGGGAATCTTAAACATGCCATCCTCGCCCGAATAAAACCATACAACCAGTACGTTATGCGAATACTTTCATTCTAAGTCCGTACAAGCAGGTACATAGACATTATCCCAATGCCATAGTCAAGGATACGGCGATATGCACGATAGTTTAATCTTCAAAATGTTCTGTCGCAGGTTGGAAAATATCAAAAGAGTGACGAGGGAATGACATACATTAGTCAAAAAGTAGTTCAACATGTACCTATCCATTGCCTCCTGAGTGAGATAGATAGGAGTGGGAGCAATGTCATTAGTAGGACTATGTGGTTGCACAACACGAATATCATCAAGACCAAGAACTGCATCAGCATGTTCATGGGTCAAAACAATCTGCAGGACATAGAAAAGCTAATTAGAATCAACTACAGGACGAGGGACAAAGAGAAGGATGAGGGACAAAGAGAAGATTTGAGGGCGTTAGGAGTAGATTCCAATTACTTGGCAGGAAAAGCAGACCCCTCAAGGGATCATGCTGGAAAGTCCCGCTGACGTTGACACATCTAGCAATGACAGCCCGTTGATAATACACTAACTCTACAAATCAAGATAAGCTATGGTATCACCAGCTTAATGCCATTCACTTCTCTGATAATAAAAAAAAAATGCCATTCACTTCTGCTTTCCACATTAAAATTGTCTTTAGCATTTCATAGAAGTAACTTACACATTTCCACTTATAGAAGTAATTTCCACATTGCCACCCCCACAACATACTCGTTCACACATTCGCAAAAAGTGCCAAATGCCAATACCTGATTTAACTAATTTATTTTTTGCTAATTAAAATATAAACATGATAGTAGAGGCCTGTACTTTTACCTTCTCCAGCACAAAAGTTTACATCGTAAGAAGTAAACATGATATAGTAGTACATCCTTTCCGTTTGTCAGTGGCAAGAACAAAGGAAAAGCCAAGCAATATATAATGATAAACGCAAACACTTGCCGGGCCTGCCGGCACATCTGCTTGAAAGTAGTGATATTATGGTTTCACCATAGGTAAGGCCGTAAGGCTCATTCATTTACGAAACACACTTCTTGTAAAAAAGAAAACATAAGAAGTAAACTAACCGAATCGATCCAAGGTATCTTATGGAAAGTAAACCACCGAAGCACTTGTTCCCTGAACGTCTTTCCAACATCTATCAATACATAACGGTGTTTCCCATCACTTCCACAATAATCAATGAGAAGAGATGTATTGCACCTATTCATTTGCAGTCCATTAGTCTCAGACCTCTATTTTGCAAGTATAGGAACTAAATTATTCAAGTAACAATAAATGAAATAGAATAACAACTCAAAATAATACAAGGGAAGTCATTGCCAAAGTTGGAGTTGTTCTTCTAGATTCTTTCAAGCGACAAAGTCCAATTGGGATGCTTTGTTAAAAAAGGTCTTTGCGAACATCATAATGCTCCAGATAGCAGCCACGCACTCCTTTTACAGGTTGTCAATACACGTGGTCTAAGCAAAATTGTCATCTGATCCTTTACAATCAAATGCCACAATGGGAAAACCTCGTGTTCATCTTGCACATTCCCACCGCACCCCATGTCCCACAAAAGTAGAAAATGCGCACATACACAAACAAAAATATGAAATTTTCCTCAAATAGACTGAAAAGAGCTACCGACAACAATCAAATATACCCCAAGAAGACCACAACCGACATAACTCACCACCACTCTCAGCTAAAGAGTGCTGCTTATTGTCTTCTTGAGAAAGAGGAGCTAAAAGGGCCAATCTATTTGGGCACAAAATTCTTTGTTTTGTTTTGTTTGTTTTTTATTTCGGTGTATCGGAGCTAAATTAGACAGGCGATTATAAGATCACAAATTTAGCCCAAAAAAACGCATCAAAGTCAAACAGCCCAAAAATAAGCTAAAATCAATTGTAAAACATGGGGACCCAAAGACTGTTCGTATAACCATAAAAAATAAAAAAATAAAAACCAATCTGACGAACAAGTTTCTTAGTGCACCTAAAACACGAAAAAGGAAAAAATTATTACCTTATAAGATAAGGTCTTGCTAAACTCCACGGTCTCCACCCAATAGGTGGAGGATAATATGCATATAATGGCAAACTATTTCCGATATCAATGGACATTTCACGGATATCAATATACTTTCACGGATATTAATACACTTTTCTAGGATATCTATGCACTTTCTGCTTATTATCCTCCACATATTGGGTGGAGGTTAGCATTTTCCATCAAATAATGCCAAATTTCCAACCCTCTTTTATTTGCCACAGTTAGATCATATTTACGCTTAACAAAGTATTGTCAGCAAGGGCGAAGGGATTAAGGTACAAGCTTGAATTTCTGACGATAACATTTTGATAGTTTGCAGCTAAATTTTGCTATTTTGACCCACAAAAGAAAAACTCTAAATTGCCTCAACTTGCTTCAAATGCATAGAAATCCCGAGCATCCTTTTCTTTTGGAGGGTTTATAGTATTATGAAAGAGGCTATCATGCATCTTTCTTAACATAATACTAAGTCTTTGGAACCAATTATAAAGCAAAATTAAGTGTATATCAGTTGAGCTCTTAATTTCTTTACTTTTTGCATAAGCAAATAGAAAAAATTAACATTCATATGAGTATAATTTTCGACCCACTAAACAAAAATCCTGGCTCCGCCCCATGATTGATAGCCACAGTTGTTCTCCATTATCAGGAAACAAGCCTCGAAGAGTTTCAAAAGACTGGACCTTAATTTGTACTAAATGCAACCATCAATAATCCAATATACCTCAACAAAACCAGAAAACAATAGCATTCTAAACCCTACATTCACAGATCCATGCCTCAAACACAAGCAAATAAATAAAAACCATGAGAGTAATTTAAGTACCTGTAGTTGGGGTTACGATCCGGTGGTACGGACAGGGACTGGAAGCAAACGTGGCAGGGAGGATCTGAGGGCTGGATGAGGCACATGGCGTTGGGTACAGCGCTCGAGCAACCGGTGCCGAGGAATATCAGGGCCGATCGGGGTTCGGCGCAGCCGTTATCGGCCACATTGCCGGTGGATTCCATTTTCCGATGAGAGAGAGAGAGAGATGGCGTGGAGAAAACGGGAGGGAAAATTCTGGGCCAAGAGAAGAGAATTGGCAAACGGTTCTGTTCTGTTTTTCTCTCCTGTGCGAGGGAAACGTTAAACATGTTTTTAATTATACTTTTCCACCTTAAAGTATTGACTGATTCCCACTTTAGCACCTGTAGCTTTTCTTTTTTTGTTAGTAGCCCAATTTGGCTAGATAGACTATTTGCTCGGACTAGCTTATTCGAGACTAGCTAATCCGGTATTTGCTAAGGAGACACCCAAAAAAATTTAAAAATCCAAGACTAAATAGTTCATGAAAAGTAGTACTATTTACGACCACCTTCAACCCTGTTTTACTGTTTATAATTGGTTCATCTTTCTCGACTACCCAACTATCCCTCCCCACTCCTAATGAATTAAACTTTGAAGGATCAAACAAGTGGCATACTCCTTTTTGGATCTTCCACCCAATTTTATCCATCCACAAAAACTATCAACAAAACCTTGTATATAATAATCTCTTCTACTACCTACCATATTCTCCCATTTTGCCTAAATGTCAAGAATTTTCTACCGAGTCTTTTTGGTAGTTCCTCTTAATTATTACTAGACTCAGGTTAATTTTTTAAGATTAATCGTTCACCTCGACATGGGGAATTAGAAAAGTATAAAAGTATAAATAAAAATTCAAAAAGTCCACTAAAGAAGCAAAAAGTTCAACAAGACAATATTTTGGACACCGGAAATTTGGGCTAACCGGAGGGGCTAGTGTGGGTTGTTGGACGTTGAATTGAATGTTTTTGTTGTGGGCATATTTGGTTATCATGTGTTGGGTCAAATTTTGGCTTCAATTGCCCTACCTAGTCAATTCAGTACATAAATTCAACGACTTATCTTCGTGATTGGCATTGGTAGATAATGAATTATTAATAGTTTCAAGGTCCAATGTAAAAAGTCATCAGGTTGAGGGCAAATGTGTTAAGTGATCCATTGTTTGAGGGAAGAAACTGTAATTAACCCGACCTCGGTGCTCTGTTGAAAGCTAGTGGCAAATGCAACAGAAGACCAATGTGAATAGAAAATGCCCAGATAGTCCCTCCTCATTCTTCTTCTTCCTCGTCACTTAGCTAGCAGCAAAGAATCCTTGCTCTTCAGCGGACCTCCCTCTCTGCAAGGTGACCTCTGTTATCAACCATTTCATACCCAGTTCCTTATTGTCGGTGCCCAAGATTTGAACTTTGAATCTGGATTTTTGCCCACCTAAATGTTCTGTAGTATCAAGTCAACACCTAGATGCTTGCATTCATGGCATTTAGGTTGGTAAAAGAGCTAACTTTTAAACTGAGAAGCCAATGTTATGCACACCCAATATGCTGTAACAGGGTAAGTACATTTTTTTCCTCATGGTCATCAGGAAACCCTAACCCTAGTTCTCTTACTGACCCTTATTTATATGCCGAGTGTGTGGATACGGCAAAATTTGATGATAGTGAACGTGGGCATGATAGAGTTGAAGAAGTGGATGTCAAAAAACTTGGGCTTTTGAGTTCTTGTGTAATACTAGTGATGAGCATAGAGAAAATTGCAATTTTGGTGATCCAGATGAGGATGACGAGTCTGAAGAAGTAGAAGAAGCGGAGGGTAAGTGCGACAGTGATGATGATCTTGGCGTTTTGAATGCGGTTAACTCAACTGAGTCCCAGAGACAAAATTTAAGGAGTTTTGGCGGGGATGAAGATGAATCAAGACACCCCTTAGTAAAAGAAACTTGTAGGTTGATTAGTCTTCGCTCATCGTGGACTCCAAAGCTGGAAAACGATCTAAGGCACCTGCTTAAAAGCCTCAAACCTAGACAAGTTTCTGCTGTTTTGCGTGGTCAGAATGATGAACGGATTGCTTTGAAATTTTTCTATTGGGCTGACCGACAATGGCGATATCGACATGACCCAATTGTGTACTATGCAATGCTTGAGGTCCTCAGTAAGATTAAGTTGTATGACGGTGCTCAAAGGGTTCTTCGTCTGATGTTGAGAAGAGGGATTGAGCTTTAGCCACAAGCTTTTGTTTATGTGATGATTTCTCATGGTCGAGCTGGTAACATGGTGAAAGCAATGCGAGTTTTGTTTCTCATGCAAAAGGCAGGGATTGAACCAGATTTGTCAATATGCAACACTGCCATTTATGTTTTGGTGAAGGGGAACAGGTTGGAGAAGGCCTTGAGGTTGTTGAGTAGGATGCGAGTTATTGGGATTGAACCTAATGTTGTCACTTACAACTGCTTGATCAAGGGATATTGTGATTTGCACCTGATTGACAATGCGGTGAGTCTGATTGATGAAATGCCATTTAAAGGTTGTTTACCGGATAAAGTTAGTTACTACACAGTGATGGGTTTTCTATGCAAGGAGAATAGGATCAAAGAAGTGAGGGAGTTGATGGAAAAGATGTTGAAGGATAGCAAATTATTACCGGACCAGGTTACTTACAATACCTTTATCCATATGTTATCCAAACATGGTCATTGTGAGGAGGCTGTTGTATTTTTAAAGGAAGCAGAAGAGAAAGGATTCTTGGTTGACAAGGTTGGGTATAGTGCGATAATCAACTCGTTCTGTCAAGAGGGAAGAATAGATTGGGCAAAAGAACTTTTAGGGGAAATGATCACAAAGGGATGCAATCCTGATGTAGTAACTAACACTGCAGTTGTCAATGGGTTTTGTCGCATGGGAGAGGTGGATGAAGCAAAAAAGTTGATGCAGGTGATGAACAGACAGGGCTGCAAACCAAACACTATATCATATACCGCCTTGTTAAATGGGCTTTGCAGAAGTGGGAAATCATCAGAGGCAAGGGAAATGATGAACTTGAGTGAGGAGGAATGGTGGACCCCCAATGCCATTACATATAGTGTAGTGATGCATGGGCTCCGTAGGGAAGGGAAATTATCTGAGGCTTGTGATGTGGTCAAGGAAATGGTCAACAAGGGGTTTCATCCGACGGCAGTTGAAATTAACCTAGTTATTCAGTCTATTTGTCAAGAGAGTAGAGTTATTGATGCCAAGAATTTTATGGAGGAGTGTTTGCATAAAGGATGTGCAGTTAATGCAGTGAACTTTAGTACTGTGATTCATGGATTTTGTCAGAAAGGTGATGTGGATGCTGCAATCTCATTGCTTGATGACATGTATTTGAGTGACAGACGCCCTGACACTGTCACTTATACTACAATTATCAATGCATTAGCGAAGAAAGGTAGAATAGAAAAGGCAATTGAACTAACGAAGAAAATGCTCCAGAAGGGTTTGGTTCCTAGTCCTGTTACATACCGTTCATTCATCCACAGATTCTGTGAACAAAGTAGGGTGGAAGATTTGTTGAAATTATTGGAGAAGATGCTTTCAAGAAAAGAGTGCAGAACAGTGTATAATCAGGTTATAGAAAAGCTTTGTAGTTTTGGAAACCTTGACGAGGCATACAAACTATTGGGAAAGGTTTTGAGGACAGCTTCAAGATTTGATGCCAGTACGTGCCACATGCTTATGCTAAGTTATATGAGTAAAGGGATTCCTCTGTTGTCATATAAGGTGGCGTGTCGGATGTTCAATCGGAATCTGATCCCAGATTTGAAGTTATGCGAGGAAGTGTGTAAGAGATTGATGATAGAGGGAAAAGTTGATGAAGCAAATAAGCTTATGCTCCGGTTTGTGGAGCGTGGATGCATTTCACCTCAGCAACAGAACAAAATTTGCAAAGCTGGGCTGCATATTTCTTAATTGCATCATGTAGAGTTATGTTATTGTTTTCCATCTTGAGGTTCTATTGCAAGAGACTAATACTGGAGATGAGACCGAAGAGCTATGCTATATTTTGCAGAGCTTGGATGATTTGCACCTAAATTTATTATTCTGAGTTCTGAGGAGGTTTTTCATAATGGTAAGTGTAATAGGCTAAGAGCAATAATATCACTTATATAATGAGTTCCATCCTCTTATGTTAGAATTGTTATCTGTTATAGGGCTAAATCATAGAAAGTATCTTGTTTTAAATTGGCCCTATATTTTGGGACAACCAAAAAAGGAAAGTAGGACAAACTTTTAGGGACGGAGGGAGTAGCTTATTCATCACTCTTTTACAAGCTTTCTTTGTTCCATTTCGTAAACCAGGTTGATCTCTTCTTCTTCTTTTATGAAAAGTTATATTTGCCTCTCCAAATGTTGTCTTGTATGTAGATTTACGTTTTAGCTGTTTTACTTCTGATTCATGGGTTTGTTTTGATCATGTGTCTTGGATGTGTAGAATACATCTGTTTATGCCGGCTATTATATAAGGGGTTGGAACACCTATTGAGATTGAATATTGTATGACCTTACCTGTTTACCTCTCCAAGTATGACTTGCTAAGCATATTCTATTTTTGTGTTGTTTTCCAGGTTTCGCTTTGAATGTTAGTTTTTAATTCTTTGGTTGCGGGAACACTTTCTCTCAATAGAAACGACTTGAACTGATTTGTAATCTAGTTCTCTTTATTTGCTGGTCAAGCTCATCTCTCTCAATGTTGACCTCCCCGAATCACCTACAGCTTGAATTAGAGCATAAGATTCAGTATATCATTTTTCAATGTGACAAATTGATATGCACGACAAACCTTCCTGATGTAGGTGCTGTTAGATAAAGCTAAAAGCTGAAAGCTGAAAACTAAAAATTAAGTACTGAAAACTGAATGCTAAATTTATGCACTAAAAAAATAAGCTGTTTGATGTGTACAAGGAGCTAAAGTATAAAATCCATTAATTTTCCTACTTTGCCTTTTGTACATCCATACTAGAATGAAAAAATCAAATCAATAAATGAAAAGAGCGTACAGTTATCCAAATAAAAAAATATATATATACACAATATTGACAAGATGCCTCGACAATGTAGTTGTCATTAATGGTCACCATGTACTTGCATTAATGGTGATTATGGTGGCTCAAGGATGGAGCTGTGGAGTTGTGGCAGTTGTGCGGCTGCGGTGGAGTGATAGTGGGAGTGGCGGTGGTGTGAGTGGTGGCGGTGGTGTGAGTGGTGGAGTGGTGATGGAAGTAGCAGAATAATGATGGTATTTATAGTATTGGCGGCGGTGGTGGAGATGGTGGTGGTCATAGTGGTAGAGTGGTGGCATCGTGTGGTGGTGGGAGTAACGGAGTGATGGTAGGAGTAGTGGTGGTGGAGTAGTGGTAGGAGTTGTGGTGGAGGGGGCAAAAGAGTATATGTGGTAGTGGTGATGGTAGTAGAGTAATGTCAGTGTCTAAAGTATTAGTGGTAAAGGTAGTGGTGGTGGTGATGGAGATGGTGGTAATAGTAGAGTTGTGGAAATGGCGGCGGTGGTAAAGTGGCAGCGGTGGCGACGACAAGTTGTGTAAAGTATAGTGGTGGAGGACAAAAGAGTTGAATGAAACACACACAAATTCAGCCAAAATTAAGTAGCTCAACTTTTAAGCTTACATTTTAAGAGGCACTTAATCTACTACCTATTATAAAAAACGGGAGTTGTGATGTTTGTTACATCTACTTTAAATTACGAGTATACCCTTCCCTCTCTAACTTATGACACATACGCCTTCAAAACCAAACAAACCCCAATATGCATGTAACCTTCACTGCCTCCACTGTTTTGCTGTTTTGTCGTCGTCTGCTCTCTACTACTGCCTCATCACAAGAATGCAGAGCCGCCGCCGCCGCTGAAATACAATTCGTACTTGATAAGCCCCAAATGTTATATATATCCGGGCTTATCTCGCTCGTTGTAATCACACACACGTGCATTTTGTGCCTTTATACGATTGATTTTGCGCGAGTTGTGTTTTTGATAAGTTTCAGAAAATCGGAGCTAAAAGGTGTGTCCAAAGCTCCAAATAATCCCCGGTTGTATCCGGAAGTACCCAAGGTCCCGCAATGCCGTGGAGGACAATCGCCGAAGCTTAAAAGTCCATTCAAGGAGCTTTGGAAGGTTCAAGGAAGGCCCGGAACAAAGGACCAAGAGATTTGGAGTTATGAGCCTCGAGAAAATCTGACCAACCGATAGAAAAAGGCTCATTTCTCTCATTATATAAAGGCCATGAAGATGAGGTCAAGTGGGTTAGAAAGTAGACTCATAGAGCTTTCCAACGGTTCAAGAATCGCCTCATTCCAAGTTCGGACGAAGCCGGGGCGTACCCGCGAAGTTGGGTCAAAAATCTGCCCGAACAGACACTTCTGGATCGATCCATGATCAAGTTGGATCGATCCACACTATCTGGATCGATCCAGGGCCTAAGTGGATCGATCCACCTCTTGCAAAACAACACCAGACTACCTTGGATCGATCCAGACCCATTATGGATCGATCCGAGTCCCTCCGGATGGCATTTTTTGAGCACTTTTTGACTTTCCTTTTATGGAAATTTTTCCATTAATAGTATGTTTTGGATATTTTGAGAGAGAAAGAGGGTTTTGTGTATAAGTATCATTCTCCCCTCTCTTCTCTCCTCTCTCCTCCATTAGTTTAGTTTTACTTTAAGTCATTTTCCTCCATTGTTGTCTTCAAGCTTTTAGTGTAATTTTCTTCAAGAACCTTGGTAAGCTTTTATTGTATTGTATTTTCTTCTTCATTAATAGTTCTTGTAATTGTTGGCTCTACATATAAATCTAGTTTATTTGCATTTCTACCGGTTAAATCTTGTTCTTGTTTTTCCATCTTCTTCCTTAAGAAACACTAGTTTAAATTTGTTGTTTGATAATTTCTCAAGTACTAATGTTGTAGGTACACTTAAGATCTTCATTAAAAATCAATTTTCAAGTTTATTAATTATGTTTTTAGTTTTCTTCCAATTTCTAGACTTATTAACTAGTGTAATGAGTGAGTAGTTTTAATAGGCTTAGTCATGGGGTGATTAACACTCCATGACTTGGGATTAATCTATCCATCTCATTCATAAAGCATACATTGCTTGTTTACCGGATATTTGGGGTTGCACTTTTATGTACCAAAGAGTGAGTTTGTTAATCTCTTTGATCACACGTAGCCAAGAGCTTGACTACTTGGCGCGTGTGATGCTTTGGGCGATGTCAACTCATCCGTTTGCAAAATGTATCGAAAATCCCTAATCTTTGGTAAATACATTTTCTAGTAAATGGTTTTAAAATCTAAATCTTCCGTTCGGGGGCATTTAACGATGCCTCGAGCCGGTTATCAAGAGGGGATGGATTAGCCCAAGTCATGGTCGTTAAAATCCCCTAGACTTTGCCTTAGTTTAATTAGTTGATTTTTAATTCCGAGTCGTTCTCAAAGTTGAGTGAATTCCACCAACCAAAATCCAAAAGCCAAGTTTGCCGCTTTAAGGCTAAACACCTCACTCGCAAGACAACTCTCACGCCGGGTGCGTTCGGTCCCTGTGGATTCGACCCGGTCTTACCGGTTATTATGCTACCGCCGACCTAGCCCTACGCTTGGGGCGACACTCTCTACGACACAATCCAAGGTCGCAAGCATTTTTGGCGCCGTTGCCGGGGACCCAATGGTCCATCTAGCGTGAGTTTTTCCTTGCTCCACTGTAAGTATCCCACTCTTTTGTATAGTTTTTCTTATTTTTTTTACATTACTTGTTTTATTAACGAGGCGGCGGACTAGCCCCTCGGAACTGTTCTTGTGGTGAGGTGGTTGCATAACCCCTCCGTTCTGCTAGTCCTAGTAAATCTTATAAAAAAATATGGCTGATTTTGGATGTTGCTATGAAGGGCTTTTTCAAGACATAACCAATTTCTGTCAACTAGATGATGAGTCTTTTCCACAGTATTGGGAGCGATTTAAATGTTCTATATTCTCTTGGGCAATTTATATGTATGAGCTTGGGAATCTTCTGGCTATCTTCTGCCGAGGTTTAAATCCTACGACATGTCAATTTGACTTGTTGTCCGATGAAGAATTCCTAAGTAAAAATGCCGAAGAGGGTTGGGACTATCTTGATGAATTAGCCCAAAAGCCCCAATTTTGCGAGTTGACTGAAATTGAAATGGAACCACTGTTCATTAATGAAGGGGTTATTTTAGCTTTGAAAGAAACCTCGGAGGTTAAATGGGATGGCGAGCCTGATTTTGATTGTACACTTGATTTGCCAACGGAATCAAAGGTTAAATGGGATGATGAGCCGGATTTCGATTGTGCTCCCCAAGAGGATTCTAGTTGTACACTTGATGTGCCTTTCCATGAAAAAACTTTTGAGGCTCATGCCACTAGCACTTCCATTGAGTCTGCTCCACCACAAGAACTTGAAAGAGTCGAACTAATTGATTTTCTAGGTGTTGATAATTATGATTGTGTTTACAATCCACTTTTACTAAATCTTGTCAACACTTTGAAAATGAATTTGGGTCGAATTATACACTTGGTGGAACTCAAATTTCTAAAGCAATTTCGGCGATCACAATACTCTAAGTATCTTATCTTGTGGTACGGTCGTGTTCAGTTCTTAACAAAGAGCTTAGAGTGGAGTGGTTTGTGCGTTGTGGGTGCTCTTCATAGTAGAAAGGAGATACATGTGCACGTGGTTAATTTAATCATGTTTTGTTGGTTTTCGTACTCTACTTATTGTGTTTTTAGCTCTTTGTAATTTGTCTTGTTTGTCATTTTTCTTTTAATTTCAATCAACTTCGGTGTTCGCCGTTTTCTAACGGCTTTTGATGGTCTGGTATAGCCACCCATCTCTAGCTTGAAATGTTGTGTGACTTGTTCTACGGCGCTTTGAGGGGGAGGTGGGGAGAAAAGTAGTACCCGTTAATCACGTGAAGATTTGTTTGTTGGGGACTCGGCTATCACGGAGCGAGTCGGTACTAATCATTTTCTCTTAGGAGCGAGTGATGAAAAAAGCCTCTCATTTGGTCGAGGTATAAGGTGGTCGACATTCCACCCCTTCGGTACATTTTTATCCCTCCTAGTTCTTCATTTGCATACTGTCTTCGTGCTATGAGGACATAGCACATTTTAAGTTGGGGGGAGGGTTTACTTCGTGCTTTGTTGCTTTGTTTATATTTAGAGTCTTGAAAAAAAAAAAAAAAAAAGAGAAAATTGAAAAAATAAAATAAAATTGGTGAATCAAGGAATTAGGATACTTGTGTGTGCTTACTCTTAATTGATGGCTTCTAAGTAGTGCTATGATGTTTGTTGTGTGAGACGGAGTCTTGATATGATTTCATGGATAGACTTAAGCTTGTGAACATGACGTTAAAGGGATACACTTGGTTAAACCGTATTACCTATAGTTGGATAGCGTATGCTCACTTGAATTCATGCTTTCGCACGCGCACTGTCCCACTTGAGCATTCACTGGCTTCGAAATTGGTTCACGTGTCATTGATCCCTCGGTGTGAATTAACTTGTCTGTGAAATATTTGGAGCCCCTTTCCTTGAAAAAAAAAAGAAGAAGATGATGCATGCTTTATTGTTGATGTTTATCCGGGCATTCATTGAGTAACCGGGCAATCGGGGTTTGCTCCCACCGTATTGTTCGCGTCAAAAGATGGATAGACCTTGTGAAGGCATTGTCGAATGTGGTTAGCTTGGACCTCACCATAAAGCCTTTTTGACTCGAGCAATTAAGTCTGAAGGGTCTCTCAAAACCTGGCGCCCTAAGGCCATTTGGCTTGGGGATGGCCGACCTAACGCTCGCTAAATGGGTCAACTAGAAAGCCCGAGAGGTCCGAGCATTGCACGACCACATATAAAAAAAAGATTCATTCGAATAAAGGGAAGGGGTGTGCTTAAAGAAATACCGAGCTATCAATGGTGTGAGAACTGTTTTCAAGATTGGTGAATTTCTTTGTGAGGTTTCTTCACACGCATGCCACGTGAGAATTCTCTATCCGACCGTAGGTGAGAGGATTGATTTTTGTGCTAAGTTTAGATATGAAGTTCACTTGCTTAACTCCTTCTATGAATAAAGTATCTTGCCATTGACTTGCGTGGCGGACATTGTGGTACTATGTGAGTTGTCGGTTGGGCATGAGTACATTTAAAGTATTCGATTCCCACGTGTTTTGTGGGTTGTTCACTGCTGAAAACCCTCACGAGACTTCACTCGTCCTACCGGGGCCGCCCGGGGGTTTAAAAGACGTATCCATTTTAGTTTGTTTCCGTTATTTGCATTCGTTTAGTTTGCTCGGGGCGAGCAAAGTTCAAGTTGGGGGGTGTGATAAGCCCCAAATGTTATATATATCCGGGCTTATCTCGCTCGTTGTAATCACACACACGTGCATTTTGTGCCTTTATACGATTGATTTTGCGCGAGTTGTGTTTTTGATAAGTTTCAGAAAATCGGAGCTAAAAGGTGTGTCCAAAGCTCCAAATAATCCCCGGTTGTATCCGGAAGTACCCAAGGTCCCGCAATGCCGTGGAGGACAATCGCCGAAGCTTAAAAGTCCATTCAAGGAGCTTTGGAAGGTTCAAGGAAGGCCCGGAACAAAGGACCAAGAGATTTGGAGTTATGAGCCTCGAGAAAATCTGACCAACCGATAGAAAAAGGCTCATTTCTCTCATTATATAAAGGCCATGAAGATGAGGTCAAGTGGGTTAGAAAGTAGACTCATAGAGCTTTCCAACGGTTCAAGAATCGCCTCATTCCAAGTTCGGACGAAGCCGGGGCGTGCCCGCGAAGTTGGGTCAAAAATCTGCCCGAACAGACACTTCTGGATCGATCCATGATCAAGTTGGATCGATCCACACTATCTGGATCGATCCAGGGCCTAAGTGGATCGATCCACCTCTTGCAAAACAACACCAGACTACCTTGGATCGATCCAGACCCATTATGGATCGATCCGAGTCCCTCCGGATGGCATTTTTTGAGCACTTTTTGACTTTCCTTTTATGGAAATTTTTCCATTAATAGTATGTTTTGGATATTTTGAGAGAGAAAGAGGGTTTTGTGTATAAGTATCATTCTCCCCTCTCTTCTCTCCTCTCTCCTCCATTAGTTTAGTTTTACTTTAAGTCATTTTCCTCCATTGTTGTCTTCAAGCTTTTAGTGTAATTTTCTTCAAGAACCTTGGTAAGCTTTTATTGTATTGTATTTTCTTCTTCATTAATAGTTCTTGTAATTGTTGGCTCTACATATAAATCTAGTTTATTTGCATTTCTACCGGTTAAATCTTGTTCTTGTTTTTCCATCTTCTTCCTTAAGAAACACTAGTTTAAATTTGTTGTTTGATAATTTCTCAAGTACTAATGTTGTAGGTACACTTAAGATCTTCATTAAAAATCAATTTTCAAGTTTATTAATTATGTTTTTAGTTTTCTTCCAATTTCTAGACTTATTAACTAGTGTAATGAGTGAGTAGTTTTAATAGGCTTAGTCATGGGGTGATTAACACTCCATGACTTGGGATTAATCTATCCATCTCATTCATAAAGCATACATTGCTTGTTTACCGGATATTTGGGGTTGCACTTTTATGTACCAAAGAGTGAGTTTGTTAATCTCTTTGATCACACGTAGCCAAGAGCTTGACTACTTGGCGCGTGTGATGCTTTGGGCGATGTCAACTCATCCGTTTGCAAAATGTATCGAAAATCCCTAATCTTTGGTAAATACATTTTCTAGTAAATGGTTTTAAAATCTAAATCTTCCGTTCGGGGGCATTTAACGATGCCTCGAGCCGGTTATCAAGAGGGGATGGATTAGCCCAAGTCATGGTCGTTAAAATCCCCTAGACTTTGCCTTAGTTTAATTAGTTGATTTTTAATTCCGAGTCGTTCTCAAAGTTGAGTGAATTCCACCAACCAAAATCCAAAAGCCAAGTTTGCCGCTTTAAGGCTAAACACCTCACTCGCAAGACAACTCTCACGCCGGGTGCGTTCGGTCCCTGTGGATTCGACCCGGTCTTACCGGTTATTATGCTACCGCCGACCTAGCCCTACGCTTGGGGCGACACTCTCTACGACACAATCCAAGGTCGCAAGCAGTACTCCTAACGCAACAGTCTTAAGGCCCAAATTATAGGTCCCACAATTGGGCGCCGCCATTGTTTGCGGCGCATCAAAAAGTCCGGAATCATTCGGAAAAATCAAGGTATTACTAGGGATGGCAACGGTGCAGGTTGGGGCGGGTTTTGATGATCCCTGCCCCGACCCTAAAATTCCCTAACCGGCCCCTAACCCAACCGGGTAATTCATGGGTACCCCCGCCCCTATCGGGTATCGGGTTTACCCGCCCCGCCCCTATTTTTTTCCCATATTAGTTAAGTATATTTTAAACTCCAATTAGTGAGTACAAATGATAAAAGTTCACAACATAACTTTTACAACTTAACCAAAATCTACTATCTAATGTTGTATTTTAGTTGTAAAAGTAAAATTATAAGAATATAAATAAAATTTAATGCATATAAGTGAGAAAATATAATTTGATATATACATATAAGAGTATATAAATATAGTTATACATATATATGTATGTCCGGGCGGGTAATATCGGGGCAGGGTGACCATACCCCTACCCCTACCCTAACCCTAGCGGGTTTTTCAAAATCACCCCCTGCCCCTACTGTTACCCAAAAAAATCGTAAAAAACCCTACCCTATCGGGGCGGGGTAGGGCGGGTTCGGAGCGGGGTGGGTTGAATTGCCATCCCTAGGTATTACACCGTTTAACTATTGTATGTAACAATGTTCTTCCAATTTTCCTACTGCACGTCTTCCAAATTTTCCTACCTTCACTCATTTGATTCTTGAAAACCATTAGGTGGTGGGGAAGGTGTTTGATTAAACGTAACCAAATTTCTTCCCCTTTCTCTGCTGAAATTGTTTCCTTTCCTTTGATTTGAATACTTCGTTGTCCATACCATCTTGTCGTAGGTGTTTGTTTAAATGGTTGAAGTGAATATCTGGCTTGCTTTTCTACTTAAAAGCATCATGTGGTAGGCAAGGTGTTTGATTAAATGTCCAAGTGAATATCTACATTTCTTTTGGATCTTTTACCTCTTCTACCTCTCTCATACGTTTGGGATATAAGGTCGCCCGCTCGATTTAGTTTTGGTTCAGTTATTAATTAAGTAACCACCACAAAAAAATTGCTAAAAATATGACTTCCACCACGACCATGTCACAATAAACCAGTGCTTTGGCACAAAGAAACTTAGAAAATATAATCTCTTAAGTGGGGATGGTCAAGTCACATAGAAGAAAACTTAGTTTCGTACTGCCGTATGACTAATGCTAAATAAAAGTCAATTACTTTCAGGTTACTTGCAATCTACACTGGCAACAATCATGGAATGGAAACATAATTCCTTTTGCTCCGGAGATTATGGCTAGGGGCTAACCCTGCAGTTCACCTTGTATGATCTTAGTTTTGGCACAGCTGTTCAAGTTGTTTTTAGAGAAATTTTTGATCCTTAATTTGGTAATGTATTGGTATCAGATTTGATGTGCTCTTTAAAAGGGGTTGAGTTCAAGCATTCTAACCAGATCAGGAAAACTATAATCAGCTTGCCTTTCTCTCCCTTAAAATGGGTGGCTTGGCTGCAGGATATGTTACATGCCGCTTGACTTTTACGGGAATGTAATGTTCTAATTCATAGCGAGACAGTTCGAATTTAGACATCATAGCTACCCAAAGGAATCCTCGAGAATTAGGCTATCATATATGATGTATGAAGTTGTTGTCTTGGTATGTGAAAAACAAGGAAGTAATAGTTACTAATGGAATGCGTGCAAAGTCCATTTATCAGTTGGTATTTGCTAGATGGTGCTTACATATCTCCTCAGGAGATGATAAGGTAATCTAGACACAAATGACAAATAATGGAAATGTTGAAAGAAGTGCAAATGGTTCACAAGACCATTTTTTTTTTTTTTTTTTAGTATTCACTCTATTGTTTTTTTACTATGTTGGTGGATGCATTCCTATTCAAGTGCTAACCTTTCATGTTTTTTAATGCCTGCTTATGATTTGCTCTAATGCGACCATTATAGATCCTTAAAATCTTCTAGGATCTTGAAGAATATGTGTTTGTCGACTATAGAGACTATCATGGACGTTATATCATAGTATCATACTATTTGCTCTTCCGTAACATGAATAGTAACCAATTATGCTCTCATTTTCTATTAGCTAAGCACAAGTGTAATATGGACAGCACAATGTGTCTCACATTCAAGGTTGTTCGATACTTGTTTTAAGTATTTACCATAAGTCATAACCGAGTTTAGGTCGAAGTGGTCAATGGAGATAAGCCCAATGTTATCTATAAGAATCAGGAAAAAGAAGTTTGGGATTGCTTTGCAAAACCGTTGTTGAATCTTGATACATAGGTAAATTATTTGTAAGTAGTTTGCGCAATATAATGTAGATTCCACTTGCCTTAGTAAACAACTAATTCTACTAGTAAATTCGATTTACTTCTTCCGTTTACAGAAAGCGAATCTTTTTCACAGAGTTATGTAAGTATTCACTACACTAACTGCTTCGCCTTGTAAACTTATTTGTATCCAACATTTCAAAAATCGCTTCCTTGTTGAAGGCAATAGATTTTTGTGTTTGTTAATTTTCTGTTAACGCACGTGCATCGCACGTACTCGGGACTAGTATTTTAAGTAATGTGAAATGTAGTTATTAAACTTGCTTAATCACTTATTACTTTCATTCAGTTTTAAGTGTTGAATCTGTGTTATCAAATAAGGCTGTAGTCAGTTTCTGAACATAATCATTGAAATGTCTTGCATGTGTCCAGATCTTCCTTCTCCTTATCACTTCCAATGAATGTTATGAATACTGAAATGCGAAACAATAAACAGTTTGAAATGTTTAAATCCTAATGACTAACTTAATGTATTGAAAAATGTTTCAGGGATCTGCTTTGCTTGTTTTGAGGGACTTTTTTACTTTTGAAAGATGGTGCAAGTATCCTTGGAGTGGATTCACCAAGAAGTCTCTTCTCCAAACCACCATAATCGTAATCTGTACGCAAACCTCAAGCATCATTTCACTCTTTACAAATTGGATGCACTTTGGTACCAACTCTGCTCATTTTCTGTCGATGATTCCGTTACTCATGATGGTGCTCTGATTGAACTCAGATGCTTATGCGATTAAGCAGGGATTTGGGGCTTGCACTAACTTTAAGGTTTACTAAACGACCTTGACGATTTTGTTTGTGGCTATATTTCCGGGGTTGGAATGGGGACAGAGACGACAACAGAGCTTAAGGGGTCTTTTCAATTGGAGGTACTTATTTTGAGGTTTGTGCATGGACATGGGAATCTTAATAGTGGTAGCACATGCCTGAATTCTTTATTTTTGTTCAAACTTTTAGATTACAAAGTTTCTGTGGATGCATGTTTTGAGACGTTACACAGATGGAATCTGTAGTACATTTAGGTCTCATAGAGCTTCTAAGCAGTGGCGGAGCCAGGATTGAGAATCCGGGGGGGCCGAGTTCAAGGGCGGTTCTAGGATTTTCATCTAGCGCTGACAAAAATGCACAGCGTATTTATGATGAAAGCTGTATGCAAAGAAGTCGTCTAATTCTCTTCAATTTTTTAGTGTTTCCACATTAAACCTAATGTCAGACAACTATTATCCTTATATATTTATTATATATAGGCTTTCATAAGTGGGCCATGCTTGTTTTGTTTTGTTAGGGCTATAACAATTTGGTTCAAATTTTGTTGGAAATATTTATTTTAATTTCAAACGAGTAACCATGCGCTGAAAATAGCAAAAAAAATTTAATTTATATCTAAATTTTATTTTTTTTCAGTGCATTTTTTAAACTGCGGGGGGGCCAGCCCTAGGCTGGCTCCACCCCTAGGCTGGCTCCACCCCTGCTTCTAAGAGAGGTACCTATGGGCATATGGACAAGATGGTGGCTTCGATTTTCATAGAGGTTGCTATCCCTCTCTATCTCTCTAGCCATAGGTAGGGGTACCAATGGGCCTGTGGACAAGATGATTTGTGACAGGTTTTGTTTTCTGAAATAATGGCAATAGCTGCGTTGTTCTATTCTTCTCTGGCGATACTTTAGAGTTAAAGAAAACCAGCACATAGTGGAGAGAGAGAGAGAGAGAGAGAGAGAGAGAGAGAGAGAGAGAGTTATGTTTTGGCCTATGAGTGAGTGGTGGACATTTGACTAGCTTTTACTTTCCACTGAAGATGAAAAGGGTATCTTAGGTTGGGAGACACCTTGTCGAACCTTCTTAAATGTATGTTCCACGGCTGACATATCACTGTAAAAGATGCTTTTTTGAAAATCTTTACTCTATAGCTGGTTTTACTGCTTAATTCTGAACTGAATTTTGTTTCTTCTGCAGAGAGAGAGAGTAAATATATGGCATTTGACAGTGTAACTCGAAACTACTGCATCAGCCAATTCAGTTGTAGTGCCACTGGAGGTTAGCGATTGCATGAAGATTAGCATCATTATAAAAAGGCAGTATCCGTGCATTTATTTCAGAGGGGCTTATGACTGCGGCTTATGACTGCTAACCTTTGTGAATCTGAATCCATCATTCATTTACTTAAGATTCTGTTGTATATCCAATGCCATGACTCTTACTCTCTTAGAAATCTACTCCCGTGTTACCAATTTACGTTGTTCTGATTAAGTCAAACCTGTGTCCGTGCTATTTAGATTCCCTCTTGCTGTTTGCCCCTTGGTGCCTTGTTTAGCTAATTATTTTTCCTCGACCTTAATTCTGGTAAGCACTTTCAGATTCTTTCAAGTTTGTCTAAACTCAATAATTTGTAAGGTTAGCACATATAGTTCAGAGCAACCACTTTATCTTGATTAGAGCGGAATTAAGAAAATGGTGTGGTACAAGTGCTCTCTCCCCCAGCATAGTTGCACGGGAGTCTGAATGACCTTTTTGTTTGGTTGAATTAGCAGAATTTGCTGTTCCTTTCAGCGCGTACAATTAAAAGCATAAATTAGTCTCAGTTTAGTTTGGTAGTATTATTTAGGTATTTCTTGTGCACTTCAACTCATACTAGGTTAGGAGAGGGTTTTATGGAAAGGTGGTCTTATCAACATGTTCTTGTATGACAAATCCAAATTAAGAAAAGACACCCTACTATCCTAGATTCGTTATTGATCATCAAAGAACCTGTATTAGTCAAGTTAGAAACTTCTGAACTTGCAAATATATGGTCTTTTTCACTAGTGGACAACAAAGTAAAAATTCTTGAAATTTCCGAAAAAATTGGGATAAAGTCTATGCATATATAGCACATGTAGTGTGCATGTTCCATGCATTTCTCTACCATGTTGTTCTTGTCTTCCAATGACTGGGTTTCAATGGTTCTAATCAGTTCTCTATGGGAAATTAGGATCTTTAATTTGTGGAGAAAAAGCAAGATGGGATAGATATGAAAATAATGTATTTCATTTTCTGGATTTTGTCACAAAAATCTACTCATCTTTTATACTCCTATAACCGTGCTGAATACAAAGAAAAAAGAGCTTATTTCACTTTATTTTGCACCCATCTTCATATTTACCAACCGGGAAACCCTGCACCTGTTATGATTAGCCCATCAACGTTGTTGTGCCCTTGTTTAATTTGTATTCCTGATGTTCTTGATTGTACACAGAAAAAGCAGAGAGCAAAAGGCAATTCTGATGCAACGGATTTCGCGAGAGAATAGTTAGCGTACTATTCCAAACGATGATAGGTCTCGAATCCTTGAGAGTTCTTGAATCCACAAGAAGAAAGAGATTTAACTCAGAAATTGTTATTATTGAATAAAAGGTAAATACGCCCATAGACTACATCCTTATTTATAGGCTAAACCCTAACTCAACTAGGAACAGGGCCGGCTCTGAGATTTAGGGGGCCTAAAGCGATTTTTTTCAAATTGGGCCCTTAACTCTCAATAGATCGTAGTTAAAACTTACAACTAATTAGGAAAACAATTTTTTTTCATAAATAAGTCATTTGAAAGCATAACTGCTACACAGACCTATAAAATTGGAGGCCCCAAAAATTAGTCAAAATTTGGAGGCCTAAAGCGGTGGCTTTACGAGCTTTAGCCTAAAGCCGGCTCTAACTAGGAAATAGAATAATCTTGCTAACCAAGAAAAACAATAATAGAAACTAAGAAACATAAAATAAAAGACTAATACAAAAAAAAAATTCTGCTTACCTACTTATGAAAATTAAAACTAAAACCTAATAAAACATGCCAAAACAAGTGGTGGCAAAAAATTAAAATATCCTAAATTAATTTTTTACTAAAATAACGTTTCCATAAATTAAAACGCGTGGCATTTTGTCCTACATCAGTCTCATTTTCTTCATGCCAAATAAATAGATACTTGGAATACTTCAACCCTTTTATTTCCTTCCAAAACATCACATAAAATAATATTTGAAATGATATCTTCTTTGCATGCTTCAAGTGATTGATAAGATCAACCAGATGAATATTGGAAATCCAATCATCCTGTTGCACTCCAAGAAAATCAATAAGGAAAACTTGACATTATGGGTCATCTTTATCTTGCCTCATCGTAGCAATGGTTGACACATCAATGATTGACTCATTGAGATGGGCTGGCTTGACCATAAAGTTATCAAATAAGGTAGCAACATCAATTTCTTCCATTGAATAATTAATTGGGTCCTCAATAATTTGATCACCAACATCAATATCAATTTTTTGCTTCTCACCCACCTCCATATCGATTTGCTTATCATTAACTTCAATCACAATGTTCCCTTTGCCGCTACTGCTCACATCAACTTTCTCTTTAGATGTGTGAGTTGTATGTTGTTAATTTGGCCCATATTTTTCTTCCAAAAGTTGCTCATAATTCTATGGCAAAAATCTCCCCATCATAAGTCTTATGATTCTTGACCATGCGCGAATACGACGCTTTCCCAATCGTTCTCTCTTATCTTGCATATCTAAGGCCACCATCGTAGCGCTCGTCCAATAAGTTTTGCCAACAAATATTTTCACCTTATTTCAGATGGCACATACACAAAGAAATCTTCAATATCTAAAATCCAATCTAAACTATCTTCAAAACACTCATAACCACTTAATTTAGGCAAATTATCATAAGACCTGAAATCGGGTTCTGATTCCTCACTATCAGCACAGTTAGTTGGGTGTCTCCCAGGTACAATCTGGTTACTGGGCTGGCGTTGAACAAATCCCACCACACGCTCTCGAACCTAGTTAAGAGGACGGTGTTGGGCAACTCCCTCCGCGCAATTCTCTACAACCCTCCCTCGTCTTTGGTCGAGGCGAAAAGTCAGCAGCAGCAGCGATTCACGAATTTCCATCATGATACTTGTCTGTTGTTCTTCCACCATCTTCCTCGGATCAGCAAACCTTTGAGCAACGTCAAAGGGTGTGTCATCTACTTTGTTTGGTGCCATCGAGCCAGGAAAAACCCGCTCTGATACCACTTGAAGCAACAGAATTCACGAGAAACTAGTTAACGTACTATTCCAAACGATGATAGGTCTCGAATCCTCGAGAGTTCTTGAATCCACAAGAAGAAAGAGATTTAACTCAGAAATTGTTATTGAATAAAAAGTAAATATGCCCATAGGCTACATTCTTATTTATAGGCTAAACCCTAACTCAACTAGGAAATAGAATAATCTTGCTAGCCAAGAAAAATAATAACGGAAACTTAGAAGCATAAAATAAAAGACTACTACAAAAAAAAGATTCTGCTTACCTACTTATGAAAATAAAAACATGTCAAAACAAGTGGCAAAAAATTAAAATATCCTAAATTAATTTTTTACTAAAATAACGTTTCCATAAATCAAAACGCGTGACATCTTGTCCGACATCAACTTCACAAGGATTGTAAATTTAGCTTCATAACTTAACAAGCCTCGGAACATGTTTAAGTTTAGCTTGATTAATATCTTTTAGGCAACTCTCAAATGAGCTTCCACAAGAGCTGATCACACGACAAGCTTTACGTAGTTTGGTTTGGATAGCATCTAGAACTACATGTAACCTTATCGTCACTATGGAGTTCAAAACTTGGCAAGATTTTTCAGAGTGGGTTCAATCTTGGTTGGTTATCTACAGGGACGGAGCCAGGATTTTACCTTTGTGGTGGCGAAAATATCTACTTAAAAAATAAAAAGACAAGCTGCATTACGAATATTTATCCACTCTATGAAAAACTACAATAACTTAAAAATCTAGTGGTGGCGAGCCTATATAATTTGGAGATAAAAATCTATTTTCTATGTAATAATTGTATTTTTTGAAAACCTTGTGGTGGCGGCCGCCACCACTTGTCCCCCTGGCTCCATCCTTGGTAACCTAACGATCGAGGTGAACATGACTGGAGTTTCAATAGCGTTGTTCGCTTTTACAGCCAGCACTCCTGATCATCATTTTTGTACACCTAAAATCTGAAACATTGTATTGAGGATATGAAGGCTCTTACAAAAAAGCCATTTAGAAATCACAATATCTTATTTTAGTCCATAATAAGAAGAATAAGTAGATATGGATTGATGTCTTTGTAGTCTTATGTCCTTTCTTTCGTTAATACCATCTTTTTTTTCCTTGGAAAAATTAAACCATGTGTCACAATATTCAGTTTTCGTCAGGAAACCTAACCAATATTAGCTTGTCTGCCATTGCATTCTGTGCTTACTGTCTCATCTCTTTGTCCATTTAGTTCAGCCCATGAGATGGAGTAACCTTGGGACTGCATCAATCATCATGCAGTTGGCCAATGTGATATCGATCGACTATCTGAGTCGTTTCATTTCGTTTACCCGCCTAGCAGCAGATCATATACACTAAATGTTACTTATGTTGATGAAATATCGGTAGCTGCCTGATTGCATCACATTTGTCTTGAACAACTGGACAATATGTGTTGCTTATGTGATACCTGAAGATGGATGCATTTGATCTTCTTGTTGACCAACGCGATTATTAGAGTCGATGATTTTCTCAGCAGAGTGACTTAAATTATCAAGGTGGGATCCGAGGTTGATGCACTTGTAAAGTGGAGTGCAAAATATTGCAGTGCATGAAATTATGGAACTCCACATGTCACCATAATTTTCCAACTTCCAACACCAATTCCTTTGGAATTTGGAGGATATGACTTGGGAAATCTGTGAAGTGGGCTTCTAGAGTTGTTGGATGTCAATGAATACTTATCTTTTCATGCATTCTTCATCAATGTACTTTTAACTTGAAATTGGATGACTATCATGGTTGATTATCCCACCAAAACTAACAGTGAAAGGGTCATCAAGGCAAAGAGATTATTTAGTGCCCTTCGGACAGTGCCTCTGGCCCCTCCTTCACTACTCATTAGTGTGAAGTTCACAGGCTTAGTCTTTGGCCCTACATTAATGTGTGGTGGAGAAGGGGCCTGGGGCACCGCAAACGTAGTGCCTAAAAGCACTCAATAATTTTTCCCTCAAGATATTTACTTGTTTGGGATCAAAATGACCTCTGATTTAAATTTTGTAATCTAATTCCACGTTTAGTTTGGTTAATGTCTGGTCCGGCTAATCAAACAAGTCTTAAAGTGCAATGACAAATAGATGATGTCGAGAAACACAATCACCCGAATGAAACCAAACTAAACCCCTTACTCCAATCAATAAAGATAGGAACATGAGTTCTTTGTTGTCATTCTAATATATCAAGATCGAGGTCTCAACCCTAACCCCAAACTCAAAAGCACGAGGGTACGGAATCACGAATGGACAAAGGCATTTAGGAAGTAGTTTGAGATGAGAATTATTAATTTCCACAAAATATATAGGGCCATCCCTGTTCGTTTGTGATTGTATTTTACTCAAAGCACAGTTAGCATGTTCCCCTTCCCTACCACATTGTTCAGTTAGAGGCTGAGTTTTGTTCTTTTGGACCACAACTTAACACAAAAAGAAGCATACCAAATATTTTGGTGGAGTGTGTTGGTATATGACTTTATTCTTTGTCATAAAAAGTATGACCTATATTTGGTGGAAATCATGTTATCCTCAACTTAGAGTGAGAGTACTCTCTCTCTCTCTCTCTCTCTCTCGGTGTGACTTGTGGAGTGAAATGTGTTGGGTCCCTCATAAGAAAAAAAGGTGGACCACCTTGTGATTTATGATGATCTTGGCTTGGAAGAACAATGATGATATTTGGTTTTGAAGTAAAGATGAGTTGGAAAAGGCTAAGAGATTGGGCATAAAGCTAATGCCAAACAACAATTAACAGCAATTACAGCATGCATTGTCCCCTTCTGAGGTACTGTCAAGTAGGAGTATCTTCCTTCTTTTGCCTCAACTTGCCTTTTTTTTTTTTTTTTTTCCTTCTCTTCAAATGGACCTCACCTTGCCTTTAAAACACCTTTATGTACAACTAATCCCCTTTTTCCTATTATTTCGAGATCAAGAAGCTTAGGGGATATATTTATATGAAAAATTGTCTTTTGTAGCAAACTGTCTTTTACTGTCTTTTTCTTTTTTTCTTTTTTGATTGATGTATTATGAGAGAATGACATGTATTGTAGAGCGTGAAAATTAAGATAGTAAAAAACAGAGTGCTAGAAAATATAGTTTTCTGAAACAAGGCCTAACATTTTTGGTGTGCTTCACATGTATCGTTAGAAAATCGATTTATAGGAAAAACTTAGTAGTTAAATGGAAAATAAGAAAAAGTTGTGCAAAAAATCCAAAGAAAAATTACTAAAAGACTAGACTTTACGAATCAAATGAGGTAGTGCAAGTGGGGTGATAGCCAAATTGATAGGTACCATATACTTCCTATGCACAAGACGAAAGGTCAAATTACTATCAACAAACAACTAATACTTCTTGCATGTCAAAAAAAATTTAAAAAATCAAGTGGTGTAGATCATCAAACTCGCATCATAAGTTGGGCAATCAGTAAAAGACAACCTGATATCACTTTGGAGATAATAAGAAACACTGAGAATTCAACATATTAAACTTTTTGGAGTGGTCCATGGTTCATTTGGTTATCAATTTGAATCCGCGGTGGTTTTGTTTTCTGGATTTCTGGGCATCACATTGTTCTTTGAGGGGTGAATCATGGATTGCTTGTTATACCGTCGCAATTTGGAGTTCTGGTGCTTACTTGACATTGCTTTGTTGGTCGGGTTGGCCGGTTTTGATGTCTGGAATGGCCTAGTGGGTTAGCTTCTTGGGCGGTGATGGTGTAGGAGGGGGGTGTTATTTTGCTGCAAGTAGGAGCCAATAAGCTAAAGGGAGATCACCACAGATAATTAGGGATTCTCCGCAATAGCCTTTTTTTTTCTTCCTGCTTTCCATGGCTGCGTCTCTTTTCAGCAACTTCTCTACCGATTTTAGAACTGTGTATGGCCTCGGCCATCTAGTTGCACAACGCCTAACCGTGTCACGGAGCTCTCGACTATAGACGCAACAGTCGCTTGGTTTGTATCAGACAGTTTTTGCTTGAAAGCTTCGTCATTCGTGGTGCTACCGGACAATAGCATATCGACAGCGTACATTGATTACGAACATCTGACTGCCGAAGCAGCCTTTTATTGTTTACACTGAGGGGATCCCTGATTCCCATCACACCACCCGTCTATTTCGTTTTGAGGATATGTGGGCTAGCCACCCTGATTTTGCTAGGCTTATCTTGGATTCGTGGAACAGTTCTGATCTCCCCTTCTTAGATAACCTGAACCACTTGACGGATAAAATTACCAACTGGAACCGTGAAACTTTTGGCAATGTTTTTAAAAATAAAAAGAGACTTCTTGCTAGAATTGAGGGGATTCAAAGAAGCCAATGCATATCATTTTCTCAAAACCTTTTCTTGCTCGAACAAGATTTAATTCGTGACTATCAGAATATTTTAAAGCAAGAAGAGCTTCTCTGGTTTCAGAAGTCTAGGGCTAAATGGTTTTTGGAAGGGGATCGGAACACTAAATTTTTCACCTTTCCACAGTGGTTAGAAGAAGAAGAAATAAAATCCTATCCCTTAAGGATTCTAATGGGACCTGGGTTTGATGATATTCAAGACCTTAAAATGCTTATCAACAATCACTTTATGTTGATTTTCTGTGTTGAAGAGAACAATACGTCTATGCACTGGAGTAGCCGGGCTCATAATTTCATTAGTCAATTCTACGTTGGCCTTTATTCCTTCTAATGAGGAAATCTTTCTTGCTATTAAGGGAATAGGTGCTTATAAAGCCCCTGGACTTGATGGTTTTCAGGCTATCTTTTATCACAGATATTGGGATACTGTTGGGGCTTCTCCTTTATTCCTTCTAATGAGGAAATCTTTCTTGCTATTAAGGGAATAGGTGCTTATAAAGCCCCTGGACTTGATGGTTTTCAGGCTATCTTTTATCACAGATATTGGGATACTGTTGGGGCTTCTCTCTGTAATTTGATTAAGAGCCGTTTCACTAATAAAAGCATTCCTCCCTTTCTAAATAAGACCAATATTGTCCTTATCCCTAAAACAGATAACCCTGAAACTATCACTCAGTTTAGCCCTATTGGTCTTTGTAATGTTTCCTACGAAGTGATTTCCAAAATCACTGTAAATCGTATTAGACCCTTGTTGGATAACATCATTAGCCCTTTCCAAGCTAGCTTTATTCCTAGGAGGCAGATGTCACGCCCCGCCCAGCTGTGGACCCGGGTCGGTGCGGCCACGTGACATTCTAACACAAAAGCAAATATCACCTACTCAAATGCCTCAGAATAAAATATAGCGGAAGTCTTCTGTCCTATATATACAAGTGTATAAGTCAAACCACAAACTCAAATATCAAACAACCGACGACTTAATTACATAACATGTAGTGCGAGTTCTCAAAATTCCATTAACACAACTCAAAACAGACCACTACTAGCCCAACCATGAGCGAACCAACTTGGCTAGCTACGCCACTCGAGACCAGCCCAAAAAGAAACTCCAAAATGACCAGCAGTAGTGGACCCACTCAAACCATCAGCTATCTAGCAATCAAAGAAAACCAGAGTGTGTGAGACATAGAATAAATTCAATAAAACATAGCTGAAGTACCAATCAACCAACAACAAGTACATAGTCACAACACATGAACAACATCAATTATATAATCACAACACATGCAGTGACACGTCTGCCACATCGTATGTATCCTAGGTCACTGTGGGAGCACACCCCGCTCGTTGTCACCGGTAGCTAGCCGACACAACGTACTCGCGATGTAACCCAATCCACAGCCCCTTCGCAGATACCAACTTTCACACACAACATACATGCATATCCACAGCTAAAACATCTATTAGCATGATATATATCCATCTTCACAACACCACGTCATCAACACAGTTATATGTTATTGAACATAATCATGTCAAACACACTCACCTGAGAAACGACCGAAGTATGCCAAACTATGGTTTTGGCACCTCCCGAATGACCGGCTCTTTACCTAGCCACAAATCAACTAATATCAGTCTATGAGTTTCCATTGATGTCTCACATATAATCAAAAAGATAAATATGTAACATAAACAACTTATAAGGTCATCACAATAGAAGACAAGTCAAGATACAACACCACTCTAAAACTAGTAAAAAATATGACAACCAACCCACCGTGTCTGGGCTATCGTTTTCTATGGGTTCAGAATAAGGTCATGAGACCACCACCATTAGAAAGTAGACTTTCAATACATAATTTTCGACATATAACTTGCCTTATTCGGAGTCCGGATGACCAAGATATACTTGTTCGAAACTACGCAAAAGTAACATAAATCTGCAGTTTCAGCAAAACCATCAACTTTGAATCAAAAACTGCTATAACCTGGCAGTAACCAAGGCACAATCTATACATATTCTCGAAGGTATGCGAGTCTAGTTTCCAAATCAAAAAGCGGTTCGTAAAACGGATACCCGAGCTATGAGTTATGCCCACTTTCCCAAAGAGTGTCAGTGCTGTCTGCATAGACGCGAACCCGACAGCAGCTCGGTAGAACATTTTTCATATTTTCTGTGTTTCGAATTAAACTCTGAAAATTTAACACAACAAAATAGACACAAGGACGAATCCTCTGTAAAAATATCAAATTTTTACGAGCTTTCTAAATACCCAAAATAATTTCGTGAAAACAGGTCAGAATCCAAATTCATGAACTCCAACAGTGAGTTATAACCAAACCCACGAAGTCATGAGTTCTATAACTCCAAGAACCAAACCCAACACCATAAACCAACTGAAATTAGTCCATCTATGACATGAAATCAACAACAAATTCAAGAATCAAAACCCTAGAATAAAACCCTTACCTTGAATTAGGTTTTTCCCCTAATTTTTCCCTTTTTCTCTTCCTCTCTTCTTCTTCTTCTTCTTCTTCTTCTTCTTCTTCTTCTCTCTCTCTCTCTCTCTCTCTCTCTCTCTCTCTCTCTCTCTCTCTTGTGAACGTGTGTTTATGACTCAGCAGAATAAAAGAAACGTGGAAGCCATTTGGGTTATAAAGGAAAATTATTCTGCGCTAGCGCTCCCACAAGGTTTTGATGTTCCGCCCAATAAAAATATTTTGTTTCGCATACTTCCAAATAATGCCAATTAACGCTAGTAACGCACGCAATTAAGGTAAACACATGTATGAACCCATAATCAATTTTAGAAAATATGATTTAAACCTAAATACCCGGAACGGGTATTACAACAGACCACTGACAACATTATCATTTGTCAAGAGATCATTCACACTCTTAAGTCTTGTAAGTCCAAAGCTGGGGGCGTGATATGGAAAATAGATTTTGACAAAGCTTATGATAGGATCTCTTGTTATTTCCTCCTAGACTCTCTCAGATACTTTAAATTCAATGAGGAACTTATTGCTCTTATCATGAGTTGTGTCACCTCTGTTGAAGCTTCTATTCTCTAGAATGGAGAACCCCTTACCCCTTTCAGACCTTTGAGAGGTCTAAGACAGGGAGACCCCCTCTCTCCCTACCTTTTTGTCCTCTGTATGGAAAGACTCTCAGCCAAGATTAACCAACGGGTGGCCCTTAACCATTGGGTGGGAATTAAAGCTTCTCAAGAGGGCCCATGTCTCTCTCATTTTTTTTTGCTGATGATATTATGCTCTTTGGGGCTGCCACTATGAACCAATGTGAGGTCATGAAAGATACACTGGCTATGTTCTGTGAGGAGTCCGGTCAACTGATTAGTTCCCATAAATCCAAAGTCTTTGTGTCCCACAACATCTCCACTAACCTCACCAGAAATCTGAGTCATAAATGTGGTTTTACTCTCACTAAAGACTTGGGCATATACCTTGGGGTCCCTTTGATTCACTCAAAAGTGTCCAAAAGGAATTATCAATATATTATCGAGCGACTCTAAGAAACTTGCGGGATGGAAATCTGCCCTTAATCTTATGGGTCGTGCCACACTTGTTAAATCAATGACAACCATCATTCCCTTTTATGCCATGCAAACCACTGTCCTCCCCACTTCCATTACCAACCATATTGACAAGATAAACAAGAACTTCCTCTGGGGTGACAAGGCTGACAGGAAAAAGGTTCATTTGGTAAATTGGAACAATGTGTGCAAGTCCAAAAAGCGTGGTGGTCTTGGTATAAGGAAGGTTGGGCTTTCTAATGTGGCTCTCCTTTCTAAGTTAGGATGGCGAATCACGTTTGAGAACAAACCTCTTTGGATTCAAGTGCTCAAAAGAAAATACTTAAGGAATCATAGTTTCAAAGATTGGAGGAGCATCTTACACGTGGAGGGGCATCATTAAAATCCGGGATTACACTGTCAAAAACATAAAATGGATTGTTGGTAACGACAATGACGTCTCTTTCTGGCATGACTGGTGGTGTGGTGACACTAGTCTTGCAGAAAAAGGTCATGTGGTTACCACTGAAGAGCAAGCCAAGGTGAGTGATTTCATCACTGTGGACAATACTTGGGATTCTCCTTTGATCACGAATGCCTTGGGAGGTAGCGAGATTAGTGTTATCACTGATACTCTACTGCCCAGAAACTCAGAGATGAAGGATACCCCTTGCTGGGCTGCCAAGTCCAATGGAAAGTTCTCTGTGAAATCTGCCTATGACATTTTGGCTAATGGTCCCAATGATGATAATGGTTGGGGATTGATTTAGAACCTGAAAGTGCCTGCTAAGCTCCAAGGTTTTCTCTGGACTTGTTTGCATGGGAAGATTCTCACTAATCATCACCGTAAGGTTTCGGGACTAGTTGATATTGATCTGTGTCCATGGTGTGAAACTGCGACAGAAGACCTCTTTCACCTCTTCTTTGCCTGTCCTTCAATCAAAAGGAAACCCAGGGAGTCTTCTAAATCCTATTGTAAATTTGGTTATTTTGTGGAACATTTGGAAGATGAGAAATAGGAAAGTGTTTGATGATATTAGTCCCAACCCTACGATTGTCCATCTGGATAGCCTTAATTTTGTGTCTGAAATTGTTAATCTTTGTGTTTCTACATCCATCACTAAATCCAAACACTTAAAACTGGTTTCGTGGAAATTTCTTGGCACAGGTAAATTCAAATTGAACACAGATGGCAGCAGCCAAGGAAACCCTGGGAAAGCGGGCTACGGAGGTGTGATTAGAGATGATCGTGGCTGCTGGATTCTGGGCTTCTATGGAAGATTGGAGGACTGCTCCAGTCTTGAGGCCGAGCTCTGGGGCATTTTCAAAGGATTGGAGCTGGTTCAAAGCCAAAATATGGAAGCTCTGGAGGTAGATTCAGACTCTACAACAGCCATCACTCTCATTAATGAAGGAGATTCAGCAAACTCCCCTCATGCGGTCCTAATTCAAGAATGCAAAGCGCTGATGACAAGCACCGGTTGCACCCTAAAGCACATTCTCAGTGAGGGGAACCAAGTTGCAGAAAAGCTTGCCAACCTTGGAGTTGATCAAGAGGATAAATGGTTTCCCACATTTCGCCACCTGAGAACATTATCCCCCTCCTCGAAACAGATATGAGGGGTGTGGTTTTTGAGAGACTGTAGTCTGTTTTTTCATTTCCTATGTATAAAAAAAAATCAATCCATACATTATCTTGCCTTTAGACTTGTACGTGTGGATAATTATAAGACTTTATCTCACATCGCTTACTTAAGCCATACCACTTGGGGAAAAAAAAAAAAAGGAATGTGCCAATCCTCAATTAAAGACATCTTCATTTTTCCATGTCAAAATGAGGGAAAAACACGTACAAAAGTAAATAATTTCACAAAATATCACCCGACCCAGCACCTCACCGACACATCTTTCCAGGTGAGCATGTCAACTGATGCCCACCAAAACATCTTTTCCATAATCCACAACTCATCATAACCAAAAATAAAATAAAATAAAATAAAAAATACTCATAAATTAGCTAATTAATTAATCAGAAAGGCAGACAACCAAAACAAAATGTCTAATCCCAAAAGGAAAAAAAGGATCCAACTTTTCATGGAAATTCACAGTAGAAAAAGCACCTTTCTTGCATCATACATTGGCACATATATATATAGAGAGAGGCATTTATGTAGATATACCCACATGCAACACTCATCGAGAATGGACGAATCGTGGAGGATGCGAATGGGAGCGCCGACGAGGTCGAAACCGAAACAGAGCCTCCCTCCGCGGCGGTCGACGGAAGAAACCTCTTCTCGGAGAGCCGCCGTGTACGGCGGTGAGACTGAGAGTCTAGCCGCCGAGGATTTCAGCGACGTGTTCGGAGGGCCGCCGCGGACCGTCCTCGAGCGCCAATTCTCCACCGGCGATTTCAGCAGGTCGTCGACTAATCCGTTCTACGAGGAGATATTCCGGCAGCCGGATACGGCGGCGCCGGCCAGGAGGACGGGGAGGAACTTGCCGGAGTTCAGGATTCCTGCGGGGAGAGAGGGGAGCGAGGGGTTTTATAGCGATATATTCGGGAGAGAGGAGGAGGATGTGAGAAGATCGAGGTCGAGGTCGAAATCGATATCCAAATCGAAGTCCAAGTCGAATTCGTCGTCGGTGTTGAGCTCGGAGGAGGTGAGTCCTTTCCGGCCTGCGGCGGCGGACGGCGACGAGGTTTTGTTTTCGTCGTTTGCTTCGAAGCTCAGGTAAACTAACGACTCTACTGTGTGTCTATCATCAAGCTCTGTTTCAGTTGGGTAATGTGAGATGTGACGTAATTACCCCTGCATCTTTCCCTGGATTCGCTAATTGCCAATACTTGGATGGGGGTAATCTTGTCATGATAGGTGATAGGTGATAGGTACCGTGCTGTCGAATCCCTGTAATCGCGGGGAAGAAAAAGTGGATCTTAAATGACCTTGCTACCCTCTTGATTTTATTAAAAGAGATTATAGAAACTGAATAAAATGTTCTGTTCTGTTAAAAAAATAAAAATGTTCTGTAAGACTATAAGGCTGTGTTTGGATGACCGAAATCTTGAATAGAAATAGGAATATAATTACCAGGAATCAAATTTCCGAGAATTTTCTTGGGTAGGAATAAGAATATTATTAGTGGGAATCGAATTCCCGGGAATTTGATACCTGGAGGAATGGCATTTCGGTGTTTGGATTAATTCAGTAATCTTTTGCGGGAAACAATTATTTTGGAGATTTATTAAAGTGACCACTTCCTTTTCTTAATAAATGAACCATGAATTTGAGATTCTCATGGGATAAGGGAGGGATCAGATTCCCACTCAGTCTAGAAATGTGATTCCTAGTTGAATATGTCATCGGGAATCACATTCCTATTTCTGTCTCTGTCAAACGTTGGAATCAGAAAAGTCTGTCATCACATTCCTATTCATGTCTGTTCCAAACATTGGAATGATGGGTAGAAGGCATCACATTCTCATTCCCTCTTGAGATTACTGTTATCCAAATGCAGCCTAAGGTCCTCATAATATTCTCATGGGTATTCGCTTTATCCGGTCTATGTGTGGCGAGACATACATAGCCTCTGGGATAGTCAATATTCATGCAAGCTGGCCCGGATCATCTAGTTATAAGAAAAAAAAGGTCCTAGTAATATTCCGATAAGGTCCCCGAACAAAAAAAATTATCGAATCGAATCGAATCTAATGGCAGACACAGGAGGACAGGATGGCTCCTCCAAACTTTGAAGAACCTTTTACTTTCACTGATGTTTTGGCTAATGCGTTATTCAATTATGAAAACTGGGCCCTCCAAACTTCTCATTTATTCATTATGGCCCCACATAAAAGACACTCAATTGAATTTGGCCCCAAGCTTGATTCCTGCATCCACTACAAGCTGATTGTGTACCAGGGACGGAGCCAAAAATTTCACTACGTAGGAGCGAATTTTTTTTCTAAAATACTTTGCAGGGGCGAGCTTATATTATTCATAGAAAAAATATTTTTTTCTATATAATACTAGAAGTTTTTTTTCTATGCAAGGGCAACCGCCCTAGCCCCCTCTGGCTCCATCCCATTGTGGATACTATTTGTCACCTAAAGAAGTTTTGACAATTGAGCTTATGTGATATATATCAGTGAAGACTTCAGTGGGACGAATTTCATGGTTATCACTTTAATTGTTATCTTTCCCCCACCCATGCTCTCTTCTTTTAAAATAATAATTTGCTTTCAAGGTTATATTTGCAAATTAAAAAGGCCTCTTTGGTGGATACAGATGATCCTCCCTGGAGAAAGTTAAAAAGCAGCATCAACACATTTCCTGAGCCCTATTACATGACATCCTGCTTTCAAAGAAAAACTCCCAGCATGAAAACCATTTGAGTGCTTTTCCCACATGCTGATGAATGTAATTTTCTGCGAAAAATGACGTACAAACAAAATATTCATACAAAAAAATCGTCTGTAATGATATAGCTATAGCACTTCTTTAATTTACGAGTTACAATGGTGAGTATTTCCCTTTGAATTTAAAAAGAACGTGAAAGGCTGCAACATTCTGTGTTGCAAGTTCTGTAAAAACTTCCATTTGTATAAAAGTACCCTTTGTTGTGCAACGGCCCTCTTTAGTCAATCCAAAACTTCTCGTCCTCTCTCAGCTACGCCATATTCATTTCATGACACATCACGTCAGAGGACGCTACATTTTCAGGACAGAAGATCTCTGATTTTTTTTTGTAGTTTTATAGTCCCAAAAGAAAAAACCAAAAACTCTCCCGGACAAGTTGGAGTGCCACGTAAGATTCTGGGAGAGTATCTGCGTTTTTCATCTGGGACTGTAGAACTACTACTGATCTTATGTGGTGTTCTTTAAGTTAATTTCAATCCAAGCTCCAACAGAAATCAATATATCAGAAACAAGTGTCTGATATTGATAAATGGTAATAGTTTCTGAAACATGGGTTCTCACATACCAGCATTAGTAGTAATTGTTTCTCTCTATTTACAGGCCAATAAATGTCCCATGCAGATGGAATTCATCGACAATGATGTCACGTGATGGACACTCAAGTCAACCTGCTTTCCCTTATAATCAATCTTTCCATTATGACAACCGGTCTCCTGAAGTACAACCTGCTTTCCCATACAATCTGCCTTTCCATTATGACAATCGATCTCCTGAAAACGAGTATGTCAATAACTTCAGAAGCTCCAAGTTTGGATTCTCACAAAAGGTTCCGTCCCCAGAAACCATTAGCCTCGATCCCAATTCTTATAGGAGCATCAAGACGCCCATGGATGATCTTGAACTCAACTCCCCTTCATCCGTAGTCTCTTCACTGTGCCAAGCTGTAGAGGCCACAGCTAGTAAAATTCAAGATGACGGATTCGGAGAAGAAGAGATGGAACAAGTAGAAGATGAAGTCATGAGCTCTTATGTTATTGAGATCAATGTAGCTAATAGGGAAGGGACAGAGGAAGCACTAGGCGTTGACGAAGCAATTGCATGGGCTAAAGAGACTTTTTATACACGGAGTGATGATAAAATTTGGAGCAAGAGGGATAAAGATCAGCCTGCTGAAGCCCAAGGTGGTGAGAAATGTCTTATAGTCTGTATCTCACGTTAACATGCGAGATCAAAGAGAAAATTATATGTTTGTTATTGACATTCTGCAGGATTTTCAAGCGGACAGATGGATGGAAATGGACCGATGGGATACCCAGTGGTAAATTTTGTGAAACCAAAAAACTCTTGTTATATTCGATTAGAAGAATGAACTGTCGGGAAAGAAAGGAATAACTAAGAGAGCTAATTGCAGAAGTGGTTTGTCTGTGAATAGATGAAGTGGATTACAGACAAACTCCGTGAAGTAAATCTAAAATTTATGAAGAGAAACCAAAACTAATGTCTTCGTATTAGGTTTTGATGAGAACTTCGATATTTTTCCTTGGTGGCAAACTGAAAATGTACCCTTACATGTTGCTTTCTTTCATTCTACAGGAAGAAGAAGAAGAAGAAGAAGAAGAAGAAGAAGAAGAAGAAGAAGAAGAAGAAGAAGAAGAAGAAGAAGAAGAAGAAACAAATGTATATGCGCCAGAAGATAAAGAGCAAATGGAAAAACATGTAAGCGTCTTGTAGTAGTGTTTACACCTTTACCGTGAACATAGCAAAGGTACATGTGCTTGTGCTTATTGAGGACATTGATGTGCAATTAGAAAGTAATTTCCATTACTACTGATAATACATCCTAATATTTGTGGTTTTTACCTATCTAGATATTGGATACAACTCTATCAATGATAACAATTTATTAACCAGTGTTATTTGTGGCACAGCTTTTTGATTAAATGACTTCAACTCTGATAATCAGAGCAGGAATGGTATTTCTACTATGAATCTAAGTGTATACAGAATACAAAAAACAAACATCAGAGATGTTGAATCTTGTCCATAATAAACAACTTGCACTTGCACTTGGGCTTTTGTCATTAGTTTTATGTTCTTTTCCTTTTGAAGAGATGTGTATCAAAATTTCAGATGGAAATGGAGCTATTAGAAGCAGAGATAATGTCATGGTCAGCTGGTAAAGAATCTAACATCCGGCTGCTGCTCTCAACATTGCACCATGTAACATCTCTAGACTGAACTTTTGAACTTTACTCTAATTCCGAATGAAGTTGTAGCTCTGGTGACATGAATGATACATTTCTTACTTTATTTTTTTCTCTGATTCAGATTCTGTGGCCCAATAGCGGGTGGTATGCTATCCCTCTAACGAACCTGGTAGAAAACTCACAAGTAAAAAGGGCTTATCAAAAAGCGAGATTGTGCCTCCACCCTGACAAGCTTCAACAAAGAGGTGCAACGATGAAGCAAAAATGCGTTGCAGAGAAGTCATTCTCAGTTCTCCAGGTATGTCTTTTGCTTGCATTACATCATTGTCAGCTTGAATGAAAAGCCAACCAATTTGAAAAGTTCCCACCTCGCTCACAGCCTGGCTGGCCTGCCATACTAACTTGGGATATTAAGATGAGCAAAGTATTTCGTTCCAAGGGGTTGAAGACCCTGGATCGAGAATTCTTCACTTGATCCAATTCGGATCCAAACAAACATAATTGACAGTTTCTATTGTGGTCGGGCGGATGAGGTGAGGAGAAGATGAACCAAGAAATGTTTGGAGTAAGGATTTCCTGTTTTAAATTACCTCTGAGGCTCTAACCATAAGTTGATTTTGAAGTAAATTGAAAGACGCGCGTAGGAATGCATGCTAAACACAATACTAGGACTGAAATGCATTTTTTATTTTTTGGGTAAGTTAAGGACTGAAATGCTTGCTTTACGAGCAATCACAAAAACCTCAGGCTGCCAGCAAAACGCAATGAAACCTATCATGCTTCGGCTGAGGTTGGTGATCTAACCTTTCTTCTGAAGCAAATTGTGGCTACCAGAGTCCTGTCTCCTCTATTCAAAATGACACGATCCAAATTCTCAGAGTTTACCTAGAGTGAACCAGGAGATAAGGCCTATTATCTCTATTGCTTAAGAAGTTCAAAGCGTTATATGACTTTATCGTCTTATCCCTGTTCAAAAGCATATAAGAGGTTACTAAGGATGGAGCCTGTTTCGAGTCTTACCGCTACAAATTTCAGTTTTTACCTCTCCCATCCCCCCCTTCCTAACTTGTTCAGAAAAGGGTTTATATACTTTGTGAACGGAAAACCATAAGCCCATGTGGGCGTACCACATGGGCTAAAGAAACACTTGAAATTGTGAAAGTTTCTCAATAAGATTTGGTTTCTTTTGACAGGAAGCATGGGCAGCATACATCTCCCAAGATGTCTTCTACAGCTAGAGGATGATGGATCCTATGCAAACTGTTTGAACCAAACCAGAACCACCTCGCGTACATTCAATCATGGACTTGTCTGTGGTACAGATAGGTCAAGAAAGCTGCAACTTGTATCATATAGTGGCATGTAACTTAATAGTCAGACCACATATATAAATCAGAGAGTATGTGATCTCTTCCCCTGGGTAATCGATCGTTGGCGGGATATTGAGGATGTACTAAGATTACCACGACTGTATCAGTTTGTTGTTGAGATATCACTTGTATTATATGGCATTGTTTGCAAAAAGCTTTGGGAGCGTGTGTATCTTTTGAATTTCACGTAACCACTTCTAATATTAATTCGTGAACCCATGGACATATTTCACTTGCAGAAGTACAGTTTACCAACTTCTTCATTGGGCATGCTAGCCATATATACCAGAACTCATCACAGCTTGATCAAAACCAGAATCATACGGGAAATAAACCTGACCATCGACACTAAAAAACCCTCAACAACCTCCTAAGGGCAACACAACAAAACAAAACAAGAAAAGGATTACCCCGACCAAAAAAACCTGGAATTAAGACCCCAAGACCTAGCTAACAGTCGATCCCAAATGCATGTTGTTCAAGAAACAAGAAGAAGCTTTTAGTTCAACATGGTTTTCTTTGTTTTGAAAATCCTTGATCTTCATAACATTGCAAGATGACAAGTGTCATGTGCCTCAAGAATGTGGCACAAAATTATTACAATTGACAAGTGTGAACTATGGCTATGAACTATGAGACCAGCAAATTCCAACATTATTCACAGAATTAAACATCCATAATTTCACTGGATAATATATACTACAACCACATAAGATGGATTGTCCCATATTACAAATACACTGGAATCGATATCGATATCCAATTAAGTTATGCATGAAAGTTACTTCTTTGAGGGGCTATTGGATGAACAGTTTCGATCATAGGGCCGAGATAAGCCCACTTCAGCTCTAAACTGAACCAAACCGGGGGATAAGGGATTGGACCGGAGACTCTCTACCAAAGTAATTAACCAGAAAATATGAGAGAGGACAAGATCCGAGAGTAGTCATCGACCACCGCGCCTTATCAACTCCCTGAACTCTTCATCAGTGCTCTTCAGCATAAGTGGCAAAGGCACCTTCACCCCACTCTCCACAACCTCCATATGCCTAGGCTTAATTCTCTTCTCTAAACTGAAAGCAAAGTAGGCAGGAAACTCCTTCAACTCCTCCAACCTACCCTTCATCTCCTTGTCAAAATACTCAAACTTGGGCTTAAAATTATTTTCAACACTATAAGTGAACAAACTAGGACACCTCAAAACCATCCCCACTGCATCATTTCTTGAAAAACCCAACTCCACCAAACAATCGAGTTTCCGAATCAAGGTGTTTTCCACACTAGAGACCAGCAAAACTGGATCTTGATAAGCCAAGGCCTTCAAGTCCCTAAACCCAAGTCTCTGCAAATAGAAAAGAGCTGGTTTGAGCTGGTCTCTGACACTAGAAGTCAGCAATCTGGGGCATTTGTTGATCACACTTCTGAAATTTGTTTCTGGGACTTTAAGGTCATGAAAAAGGAAATTGAAAACTGGGATGAGGTCAGATTTGATATCAGAGGTGAGGATTTGTGGGCACATGCCAAAAATCCTGCCCATGTCCTTTTGGTGGATGCCTTTGGATTGGAGGAAGGAGATTATGTATTCAATGGACTGCAAAGAGGCTGAGTGGAGAGATGGGTTAAGGGACATTGCTTTTCCTGAATCAACCCCAATTATTTCTAGGCATAGGATTTTCTCTTTGAATTGGAGGGAGAGGTTTGAGTTTGCTGGTTGATAGAGGGGGTGTTTCTGTAATGGGGTTTTGGGTTTTGTTGTTAATTGGATGTTGTTTGTTGTTTGTGGTGAACTTGAGGGTTGGGCTGATGGGTTATGGGAACAGAAGCACACGGATGAAATGGCTGCTGCCGCTGCTGCAGCCATGGTGGTTGGTGGAGGTGGTGGTGGTGGTGAGAGGGAGAGAGTAGAGAGAGTTGGCTTCTTTAAGAACCTGATCCCATTCTTTTATCTAGTTAAGGACACGTGGCAGTTGCTTCATCCTTATTGGCTCAGTCAGGATTTGTAGATTGGGTGCAAGATGTTGGTTAATTCATTCTGTTATGGAGTGGTGCTTTCTTTTTTCTTTTTTTTTAGAAAATAATCAAAGGCTACAGAGTAAAATACAACTGGAAGAATACATCCAAAGTACTAACTAATTCAGTCGTTAATTATCAAAAGACCCGCATGTGACTTATCTTCCACTGTTGACAAAGTTTTCATACAGAAACTGATCAATACAAACTTAGGCCCCGTTCCGCTAAAAAACAACAGTTTTGTTTTAACTAAAAAACTATCTCATTCTACTAACAAAAAACCACTTAGTTTTTTTGCAAAACTAAAAACCAAAAAAGCCAAAAAAAACTAGTTAGTCGAACAAGTTAGTTTTTTTGCAAAACTAAAAACCAAAAAATCAAAAAACTAATTAGTGGAACAAGTTAGTTTTTTTGCAAAACTAAAACATCCAAAAAAACCAAAAAACCAAAAAAACCAAGTTAGTGGAACACCCCCTTAGTATATATCACATTACACGCTATGGTCGAGTTGAGCTTGGAAAGAGCAATATAACTAAAATTCACACAATTGCATAAATACTTACATGACGCGAGAGCTCGCGGACTGGAGTAAACCGAGTAGTACCGTGAGAGGTGTTATAGACTTTTTGAGTTCAATATTGTTTATTGTTCAATCATCAGTTGTTAACAATTTGGGGGTACAGGTCCTAGAGGATCACTCCTCCACCAATCACACAATGCGATTTATATACTCTCAAATATATGTCGATACACTGCAACTAGGAGATGAGCAGAAAAAAGCCAACCACCAAAATGAACTCCTATAAGCTAACGCTTTAGATGTTATAATAATAATAATAATAATAATTACTAGTCGTTTAGTATTTTTTTTACCTTTGATCATTTTTTTTTTAAAAACTCCAATACGAATTATTAATTCAAAAAATATAGTGTGAATCTAGTAAAGAGAAAATACAAACAAAAATATCAAAAATTTAGAGAGACGAGGGCATACTTCATGCTTTGTAAGGAGCTCACGCATTTCAAAACAGGTGATCCCACCCCTAAACTGATGCCATTTTCCTTAAAACCTCCTTCAAGAAGACCTCATATAATTTTGCAAGGACTTTTAACCTAACACTTCTTTCAAGAAGTCGACCTTGTTTGGTTTGAGTTTTAAGTTTGATTTTTGGGGTAATGACTTGGAAGAAAAAATAAGGATAATAATTAGAAACAAGGGTAATGATTGGGGAGAGAGAGAGAGAGAAAGAGAAATAAGAATAATAATTAAAAATAAGGGTAATTATTGGAGAGAAATGTGATAATGATTGTGTAGTAATTTAAAAAACTAGTCTCGAAACCCCAAACCAACAAGGTTAATTTTGCAACATCAGAGGACCTCAACAAATTTCAGTACAAGTGCAAAGGTACATGATGTTTAGACTGCTGTTAATTTCTAATTAAAACAGAAAAACCATCCAATGAAGAACATTATTATCCACGTTAAGGAACTGACGCCAAGCCATTTTCCACAAACCAGTAAAATGCATCATGGATTTTATAGATGACAATCCTGTATAACCAGAAAATATTATTTCTATACGAGTACAGAACTAACACTCGGCCACTTACAATTAAGAACTTATAATACAACTACGCTAGGAGTACGAGTTCAAACATCTGGTGCCTGAAAATTTGGCGACATTTCCACCAATATTATCTGTTGAGAGCAAGCTGATGATTAAGAGGGGACAGTACCGGTACCGGTACCAGCACCTGCACCTGCAAATAGAAACCAGTTTAATGGGTAATAACCTTGAAGAATTCTGCTTTTTACAAGTAAATTTAACAAAGGCACAAGGACTATCTATTTCCAGCTTGCTGTTAATTCCCTATTTCTTTAGAAGGAGAAAACGTTCTCATCATTCATAACCAATGCATATTCTCCAATCATGCTGGCAGAAGTTCTTTTCGTTAAGGACCCAAGTCGATGGCTAGCCAGTAACTTGTTGGATCTAACTTTTCAACGGAAATGCATAAGTTACATTTTCAACGGAAGAGAACAATGCATATTCTCCATTCTTCAGCTGCATACCAGAATTCACACGGAAGAGAACAATGGCGGCGACGATCATCGGTGGTCACATAGATTTAGTGGCTCAAATACTCTCTAAGCTACCTCAGGAGAGCCAGAATAGGTTTAGGCAGATGAATCAAGAATGGAGAGGTTTGAACGAGAGGATCATTTTCGAGCAAAAACGTCGCCAGCTTGCTGACCTTCTGCTTCCTGGAGAATCTCTCTCTCTCTCTCTCTCTCTCTCTCTCTCTCATTTACGGTTTCCATTTTTCAGTCACAACAAGCTATGCGCTTACCTTCTCTTCCCAGGTTGACGAAGAAAGAGCACAGCCTCATCAGAACATAACCAACCTGATTCACCATCTCAGCCCCAACCTCATCAGAAACATAACCAACCTAATTCACCATCTCAGCCCCAACGCGAGCTTGTTGTGGCTGAAAAACAGAAACCCTAAATGAGAGAGAGAGAGAGAGAGAGAGAGAGAGAGAGAGATTCTCCAGGAAGCAGAAGGTCAGCAAGCTGGCGACGTTTTTGCTCGAAAATGATCCTCTCGTTCAAACCTCTCCATTCCTGATTCACCTGCCTAAACCTATTCTGGCTCTCCTTAGAGAGTATTTGAGCCACTAAATCTATGTGACCACCAATGATCGTCTCTCCTGAGGTAGCTTAGAGAGTATTTGAGCCACTAAATCTATGTGACCACCTATGAAGCACCGACACCTCTCCGGGACCCCGTATCGCAGTGTCCCGACACGGGGACATGGGGGCATGGGACACGGCTAATGTACTTTTGGATGGGGACATGGCTGGGGACACGGGGGGACACGGATGGGGACACGGGGAGAAAGAGAAGCCGAGAGAGTGAGAGAGAGAGAGAGACCTGAAGCCGAGAGAGAGAGAGAGAGAGAACAAGAGAAAGAGAGACCTGAAGCCGAGAGAGAGAGAGAGAGACCTGCTAGCAGTAGCGTCGGTGATGTTGGCAGTAGCAGCAGATCTGAAATTTTAGGGTTGAAGATGAATATGTCGGCTGTTGATGAAGAAGATAGTGTATATATATGTTAAATTACAGTTTTTACCCTAAATGTTTTAGTAATTATAAATTTATTCATCAAAGTTGTAAACAAAATTCAATTTTACCCCTGAAAGTTTAAAAAAAATTCAATTTTACCCTTGAAAGTTTAAAAAATATCAATTTTACCCCTGAAAGTTTAAAAAAAATCAATTTGACCCCTAAAAGTTTAAAAAAAATTCAATTTGACCCCTAAAAGTTAAAAAAAAAATTCAATTTGACCCCTGAAAATTTTTAAAAAATTCAATTTGACCCTTAAAAGTTTTAAAATATTATATATATATATAGGCCCGATCTAGTCCGGGAGTCCCGGACTAGATCCGGGACTCCACCTTCCCGATATTTTTTTGACGATCCGAACCGTCCAATGTGTTCAAAAGGTGTTTTCCAAGGCCCACGCGGGAAATTTTCAAAAAAAAACACCGGGAAGGGCTTGATCCAAGCGGTTTTCGCAAAACTGTAAATATGCAATTTTTGCGAAAAATTGCTTGGATCAAGCCCTTCCCGGTATTTTTTTTTCGAAGATTTCCCGCGTAGGCCTTGGAAAACACCTTTTGAACACATTGGACGGCTCGGATCGTCAAAAAAATATCGGGAAAAGCATCAAAACGCTTCAATCCGGGAAATCCGGGATCCTTGATAGGATAATTCGTGTATATATATATATATATATAAAGTCATTTTCTTATCCGGTCCTCCCGGATTTAAGAAAAAATTGATTTTTTTCGTGTTGCAAATTGTTTTGGTAAAATCCGAGCCGTCCAATGTGTTCAGAAGGTGTTTTCAAGGGTCCACGCGGAAAATCTTCAAAAAAAAATACCGGGAGGTGCTTGATCCAAGCATTTTTTTGCAAAAACTGTAGTTTTACAGTTTTGCGAAAAATGCTTGGATCAAGCCCTTCCCGGTATTTTTTTTTGAAGATTTTCCGCGTGGACCCTTGAAAACACCTTCTGAACACATTGGACGGATCGGATCGTCAAAAAAAATCTCGGATCATGGAGGTCCGGAAGTCCGGATCCCGGACTAGAAGTGGACTCTATATATATATATATATATATATATATATATATATATATATGTATATGTAAATAAATATATAATTAAATAAATATACACGTGGCGTGTCTCCCGCCGTGTCCGTGTCCCCATTTTTTTAGAATTGCCGTGTCCCCGTGTCAGTGTCAGTGTCAGTGTCCGTGTCCATGTCCGTTTCTGTGTCCGTGCATCATAGGTGACCACCAATGATCGTCGCCGCCGTTGCTCTCTTCCGCGTGAATTCTGGTATGCAGCTGAAGAATGGAGAATATCCTAACTTGTTTGACAAGATTTTGGGAGAGAGACAAATAATTAAGGCAAGAGTGGGGAAGGAGGATATTTATATTACACTTAAACTCCAAACTCTTTTTTTGGCTTGGTACAAAATGGCTAGAACTCATCCTTATTTATACTACTTCATGGAAGGGTCTAGTCCAAATCTATGGAAGGGTCTAGTCCAAAGATATTTTCATATAAGATAAAGTTTGAGGTAGATTTTAGAATTACAAATGTGACTAATTCTCAAAAAAAAAAATCTAGATGTTTCACAAGGATATTGTAGAATTTCTAGGATATAGATATTATAGAGTAGGGCTGCAAACGAATCGAGCTGCTCGCGAGCAGCTCGTGGCTCGGCTCGTTAAGGCTCGGCTCGGCTCGGTTCGATAACTAAACGAGCCGAGCTCGAGCTCGATTTTCAGGCTCGTTTAGTTAACGAGCTTGCTAAAGCTCGGCTCGGCTCGCAAAAGCTCGGCTCGATTACATAGGCTTGGCTCGTTTAAGGAGGCTCGTTAAGTAAATTACCCTGGCTCGGCTCGATAAGGGCTCGGCTCGTTTATGACCGAGCCGAGCTCGAGCTCATTTTTTTGGCTCGTTTACTTAACGAGCCGAGCTCGAACACTACAAAGCTCGGCTCGGCTCGGCTCGTTTACACCCCTATTATAGAGCTTTAGAAACTAGATATTTATATCAACTTCAATAAGATCTTTCAATTGGGCTTATTTGGATTTTGTTTTCTTGGGCCAAAATACTAAATCTAGTTTATACTTCAACAACAATAATCATAATTGATATACAATTAAAAAGTAGTTATACTTGAGGATATCACAAACTATACTTACATTTACCACAAAAAAAAAATTAAGGTGCAAAATTTCAAGTCTCTCAATTGGGGTCTATCACATTAAGGCTTTCTGCTGCCTTGGTTATGGAAAGAAAAGAAGAGTCCTTATATGATTCAGGCAAAACACAATCGAATTATGGTCCTTTCCTCGATTCAAGCCCTTCGTTGAGATTGAATTTCTATCAAATGTTTGAATATTGCCATAATAAGATCAAATGAAAAGGATATAGGGTGCGATACGTATCGTTTTCCGAAGGGGACAATACAAATCGTAGGATACGTATTGTGTTTCAACAACTATGATTACAACATACTAACCAGCATTGGCTTCCTCTTTTGCTTCATCTCCTGTTTTCCAGACAATATCTTTCAAACCAGTAGCCAGATTCTTGTAGAACTGCAATCAAGAGAAAGAACAAGACTGAGCTTATAACATGGACACTCATCCACAAAAGGGTAGCTTTGGCTTCAACTCAGAACTATTTCATGATGCAAAGCCGATGGATGATCAGGATTTTGCATCTGATTTTTCCTTTGTTACATAGACTTGGGTTAGTACAGGATTTTGCATCTGGTTTTTCCTTTGTGCAAATGGGTCAAGAGTAAGAAGTATTCAATTAATGTGGCAGGCATAGTAAGACTATCAAAGAGCATTTTTAATGTTTCATAGACCATTTCATACATAACCTGGTTGTTTTATGTATAGTTAGATGGTAAACTCAAATTGCTGATGTCTGTTTAATGAAATATCTAACCACTTGTGCCTGACATTTACTGAATTCTTTTATCCAAATGTCGAGTGCTAACACAAGATCCACTCGTTATATTTCACATACCCCCATCCAAGTGTTGAGTGTCTGATATGAGTATAAAACAAAGGATTTTCTGATCAGCTTGGGCATAGGGACCAACTGCTACCAATAGCTTATAGGTTGTTCATAAAAATCGGAGAAAAATCTAGGCATAGCCCATTTGGTATCACTAGCAGAAATTGTATGGTTCATAAAAAAAATCTATAAATAATTGACGCAGCATTTACACAAGATGTTACATTTGCAATGAGGCTTCACAACCATACCTTATGAAATTCTAAGGTATCCCCTCCAGCCTTGCGAAGCTCAACCATACATAGTGAAGGAGCCACCTCAAAAACCTGTTGGGAAAATTATTTCCAGTCTTAATAATAGCACCTGTATTAGGTTCCAGTGAATTTTACCTAAACAGAAGATTACTTGAAGAAAGTCCCTAGGAGGAACATACCTCTGTTGAGACAGATAAATGACCCTTGCGCCCAGTTTTCTCCCCTTGAAGCTTCAGCTGAGAGTGATGACAGAAATAATATCATAAGATGTGGAAGAACAGAAATTTTTTTGATTGGAATCTAGGAAGTTCATGACATAGTAGTGTCTCCTTAAGACCAAACAATTGTATGAAATCAGGTCCACCAAATATATCAAACATAGACTAATTAGCAAGACACAAGAAGTGAAATTTTCGGTAATGAAATCAGGATGCAGGAAGCCTGATTCCTAGATTAGTCAAATTACTCTAAAGGAGAATATTTTACTGATTGAGTGCTATATAAAGTAATTTATTCTAAACTGGACTAGAACAATGGAAAAACTTCCTAAGATTCACCCAGAAATTGAGGACAAGATCAACTACCAAAGCCTGATCAATTATAATGATAGTTTACAGGCCCCAAGCTACCATGGGTATAAAACACAATAATAGAGGACAAAGAGGGGTCCTTACTATTTATCTTAAAAAAAACAGAGGGGTCCTTGTCAGGGGGAAAAGGGGCGGACACAGAGGGGCCGAAAAAGAATGCTAACTGTACCTTGTAATTGTTCTTCTTAACATCAAAACCCAAAGGACCAGCTGCTTCCTCAATTTTGGAGATAATCTCACTGGCAGGACGTTTAGAAGTAAATCTTGTTTCCCTTTTGACAAGCCCCTGTTCACCAAGTTGTCAGGGATAATAAGCTTCTAAAATATAAACATTCTTGTTACATTTTTTCCCTTACCAAATGGAACAGAACAAGGTGAAGGTCTTTCCAACATACAGAAACAGCATTTTACTAAGTCATCAGACGATAAAATATAATCCTGGATCATAATTCATTCATGAGATAACATGGACTTCATTGACAAACGTGTGGAATATGATTTGACTCAACAGATCTTTACATCGGAGAGTCAGGTACCAAGTGTAAAACAACGAAGCTGCAAACCTTTAACGTACCATTTGCTTTTCAAATAGGGAACTAAGGTTGAGACCCTGAGATTTAGAGATAAGCTCAAAAGCGTTCAAAGAGACAGGAGGTCGTTCTTCCCGCCTTTCCACAACAAGGTTAGGAGAATCCTTCACCAAAAAAAAATGAGTAAAAAAACACTCCAAAAGGAACGTGATCAGAATGATCAATTAAATAGTAAACAAGAGATTGCTACCCCAGATTCATTGAAAATAGCATCCACATCGTCTAGACTAACATCTGCCTGTTCAAAAGTAGGTGGCTTGTACCCTTTCTTAAACCACTCATTCTCAATGACCTCAGCAGTTGTAATGCGCTGATTTACACCATAAAATATAAATGGCGTTAGCATTACAGGCATCTTAAATCAGAAGGGGAATTTCACACAAACTTTTAACGCATGGATGCAATTTTTCCTTTTAACAAATGAGAACAGAGTTTACTGCATTTAACCCCTAGAACAAGAGAAAGGTGCACATACTGTTGTTGGATTAGGATCCAGAATTCTTTTGATAAGTTTCTTTGCGCTCGAGGAAAACCATGGAGGACATGTGAACTCAGCCTTGAATATCTGCAAAATGGGAATTCCTTCTCTACTTTATATTTCAACCTTAGAAAGTAAAAACATGCAAATTACATACCCTCATACTGATACAGCCATGTAGATGACTATCTTTTACCGAACTAGGGCAGATACGATGTTCAGCCATATACCGTTCCAAAATGCGAAACATGATAAATACAAATTTTTTGGCATTACAAAATTCAATGTTTACTCTATTGGTCTCCTGTTCCATCATTGCAGCTCTCTAACTGTAACTGCAAGTAAAAAAAAGGCTACAGTGCTATTCCAAGGAACAATATTTGAAGCTCAGATTGCATAAAAAATAACATGAAGCTCCGTAGAGCAAAATATTTTAGAGCAGTTCATCGTAGATCTTTACAGGGGAGAGAATTTTCAGAAAATCAAGAGAAGGGCTTCAAAAATAGGTTGCTACCATTAAAATTGTTGCTTACATGTACTAATGTAAATCAAAGAATAACGTGCCGGTTACGCTTGACCAAAGCATTTCCAAAGTCAGGTACTCAAACATTTGTAACCTTTGCAGTGGATCTGAATAAAACTAGCATTCATACATGAGGCTTGATCAAGACGCCTCACCTAAACCTCACCAAAGAAACAATTGAACATAACTAAACATTTAACTGGCCACATAGATCAAGTAGTGTAAAGTGAGACAATTTGGCTAGGAAGCATGGGCACTGGTACGGGGTACGGGTACAGTATGGGTACTGGTACGGGATACGGCTACAACCCAAAAAAGTAAGGTACGGGTACAGCGGTACAGCGATTTTTTTTATTATATATTTTTACAATTTTGACATGATTCATTAGATATAACAAGTATAACATATTTTTTAGATAGAAGCAAGATAACAAAAGCTAATAACACTTGAACTTGAACTCATATTGCTTGATGGACTCATCTTCCTATGAAATAAAGTGCAATAGCCTAATTTTTGTGCATGCAAATATCATAGGTTTCAAGACGGAGAGCAAAAGATATTTCAAGGCCCATCTAAAAATTGAAAAAAGGAATAGATTTTGATATAATAATGAGAGAGAAGGGGCAGCAAAAATAGTGATAGAGAAAGAGAAGTCGCAGTCGCTGGAGGAAGATTGACAGAAAAGATTAGTCAACCTTGCTCATGTTTTTCCAAAATCAAGCTCTAGATCTGAGTCGTGGTCTCGAGTTTACGACTTTATCGCATTGAGTTCTTGCACATTAAGCCCAGCAATTTGAGTTTTTTTTTTCCATGCAGAATCTCTAAAATTTTGAAAACTTCACAAATAGGCCCAAAAGTACCCAGAAAAGTACCCAATGAAGTACCCATAAACTCAAAAGTACCCGGTACGTTTTTGGAGTACCGGTACGTTTTTGGAGTACCCGATACGTATTTTGAAGTACCCATGGAGTACCGGTACCCAGTACGGGTACTTGGGGTTTTAGAAGCACCCATGCTTCATAGCAATTTGGTAACTAACCAAACAGGGAAGAAAGAAAGAAAATGACAACAACTTATGGGATTACAACAAAATAACCAAGGGAAAAAAGAAAACCTTTTTGTATAATGCCATGAGGTTGGACTCCTCAAAAGGAAGATAGCCGGCCATAAGGACAAAGAGGATCACACCGCAAGACCACAGATCTGCCTTAGCTCCATCATATCCTTTATTGTTGATCACCTGTGAAAATAAAGAAAAGAAAACCAGCGGTTTGAAAGAGAATGGATAAAATACTTGCACCAGAAGTTATAAAAATACCTCAGGAGCAACATAATTTGGTGTTCCACAGGTGGTATGTAGTAGCCCATCTTCCTGCATATAAAGAGTAGGAAGCTCAAATTTAAGTTTTTTATCCATCGTGATATTAATTAAATTGCCAAACGACCATAACATTACCATCAATACTAACAGGGAATTCATGGCACTTAAAGTTACTGAATTATTCCAACAAGAAATAGGGAACCGTAATACTTACTCGAACTTGCTGAGGTAGAGCACTTAATCCAAAATCTGAAACTTTAAGAACTCCATTTGCATCCAGTAGCAAATTCTCAGGCTGTGAGTTATAAAAGAATAATAGGAGTATATGGATGTGAATGATATGTATATGAAAACTCCAGTTTGACGGAAATTATAATTTGAAGAGTAATCATTGCCTTACCTTCAGGTCTCTGTGGTAAACACCTCTGCTGTGGCAGTAATCAACCGCATTTACGAGCTGCTGAAAATACTTCCTTGCTTCATCTTCTTTCAGTCTCCCTTTACTAGCCTAGCTCCCATAAATTAACTCAAAATAATCAAAACCTTCCAAATTGCACAGCACAGTATTATTGTTGGGGGCAAAGAGAAGCAATCACTTTCTTACAATTTTGTCAAATAGTTCACCCCCCGTCACAAATTCCAAAACAATGTAAATTTTTGTCTTGCTGGCCATAACCTACAACAGAAAATCTAGAGTCAGTGAAGACATATATGAGTTGTTTAGAAGTAAAGTTGCTGATTCATCAATGAAAACATTCCCCAATGAATACACTATTTCTCATTTTCTTGGAAGCCATGCTGCAACTTTACATCTGATAGATGCCGATCCAAAAAAAAAAAAAAAAAGTTTTACATCTGATAGATGGAAGCACATTCTGACCTCATACATACGAATGACATTTGGATGTCTGATTAGTTTCATGGTTGAAATCTCACGTTTAATCTGCAGAGAGAATACACATTTGTAATGTGGACCCAGTTTAGGAGGCAAATAGCGTATAGAAAAGAAGAGCTCAAATGTGTACAACTGTAATGCGACAACTAAAAAGCGCAATAAGAAACTAAAAGGTGAAAAGCGTTAAGTTACCAGTAGTCCCAAAAGCTTAAGTTGTTAGGAAATGGCCCAACAATGAATATCAAGCTATCTAATACCCTCCCTCACATGCAACTCCGTCTTGCACGTGGAGATGCACATTCAGAGATAGAACAGAACAAAATACAAAAGAGAGAGCAAAACAGAATACAAAGAGAAGAAACAGAATGCAAACGGAGAACAAATGTAAACACTTGAACCCAAGACCGCTCACAACCAGAGCTTTGATACCATGTCAAGTTACCAGTAGTCCCAAACAATGTTTTAAAGGCGATTTTGGGGCTCGCCTTGAGGGAAGGCATGGCAAAAAAGCTCTTGGGCGGTATTTTTTACCAGAACCACAAAGGCATTCGCCCATCCATCAAATGCGTACAGAGGCGTATGCTTTTTAGCCTTTTTCACCTAAATGACAAAGGTGAACACATTAGAAGAGTTGGTTCTTTTCTTTTGGTATGTGAAGAGTCGGTCTATTCTCTTAATAAGTGAAGAGTCAAGTGAAAAGAAGGGTTTTCACGTAATTCCGAGACGACTTAGAGAGCTTTCAAAGGTAGGATATATTAATGCACTATGTTTTTTATGCTCTTTTGCGTCTTGCCGCCTTCGTATGGCACAGAAAATATCCCCTCTTTTGATGGTATTTTTAATTAAATTTCTTAGAAATGATAAATTAAAAACTCCAAAGGCTAATGCCTCACCGCCTTGAGGCTTACGCCTCACCTCATGAGAGGTCAACTGCCACACTTTACGCTTTCGCCTCTGAAAACTTTGGTCCCAAAAGTTTAAACTGTTAGGAAATGGGTCCAACAATGTATATCAAGCTATTTAACAAAAAGAACAAAGAGCTAGAAACAGGCAACTTGCATGGAGTTTCTCTCGTCTAGTTAACCTAAATATGGTTAATTTGAAATACAATGAAGTTGCTATCAATAATTTGAGATATTTCACGAGGAGCGTGCAAATTTAACCACAGCCATAGGTCAGCTCTGCGTTACCTTATGAGACACACAAGGAACATAACCAAAACCGTTAAAAAAAGAAACTTCCGTACGCGCATGTGTTGCTGATTTTCCATTTAATAAACATTAAACAGTCTAGATTTTGCAGTTCCTATCAGTATAAAGGGAAAAGTACAGACTCTGCTAATGACTTGTACAATAATATGCTGGATAAAACAGTGATGCCCTTAGACTTGATAACTAAATAACCAGACCAACATACACCAATTTTGGAGGCTAAAAGCTTAATACTGAATTCCAATTTGACTATATTTCGCTTTTTCTCAAGTTTCTGCTATCCAAACAGAATTTCACGATCAGTGGCAGATTCTTTGCTATGTCCGCAATGACTTCCAATTTCATTGACATGTGAACATTCTACACTCGGATGTCCCCATCTGATGAAAGGGAAAAGGCTATACCCAACTGGGACATGCACAGTGTATTCACTGAATGGAATTGGAGACCTCACTTTCTTATAACATAGGAACCAGACCAGTATCTACCAAATAGACAGCTAAAAAGTTTGCAACATAGAACTTCCAAACTCTTGTATTTCCTCTAGCTTCTTGGTATTCAAGCAGAACCTGACTATTGCTACTTGGAAAATCAGAAGCAGCTCAAACTATTAAGGGAGCATCGTTGGAGCTCATGTGCCACAGCTAATGACTTCTTGTCTCAGATAGGCGTCATCCTTTTTGGCTTGTGGGTAAAAAACAACTTTCAAAGCCGGGAAAAAAATTAATATTTTCGGACACTACATTTTGTGATTTTGATGCCTTTTGGCTTCTGATTTTAATTTTCAGTTCACCGTAAGTTTGGCTGCAACAAACATCCACTAAAGCCAATCACTGGTGGAACTCTGCTAAACCGGTACTAGCGCAGAACCTAAATACCACTACTTGGAAAATCAGAAGCCCATACACGTCAAACTCTAGAAAAAGTCAAATCAATCATGGAATCTGTGTCGACTTCAACCAAAAGCAGAATCTGACAACTGGTACAGGTAAAATCAGAAGCCAATAAAGATCAAACTACTAAAGAACCAACTTAGTCATAGAATTTCTGTTGCACCCCTATTCATGAAGCAGAATCTTACTATTACGACTTTGAAAATCAGGAGACAATACAGTTCAAAACTACTAAAAAGCCAATGAGTCCAGGCATCCTTGTTAAACACCTAATCAAGCAGAATCCAACTACCATACCACTTGCAAAATCAAAAGCCCATGTGGGCCAACCCACCGAAAAGCCAACTCAGTCATAGGATTTCTGTTAAACCCATATTTAAACCAGATTCTAACTAATAATACTGGGAAAATTAGAAGCCAATAATAAAACGCCAATCGGTCCCAGAATATGCTTTGTTTGGTTCTGATCTTTGAAAATTTAACCCTTAAAGTTTTCACTGTTTCGTCATATATGTTTTTTCGTCTTTAATGAATTTTTTTTAATCAAATTTTTATATACTTTTTACTTTTTGGATATGTATTGCGTAGCTCTATTTAAAAAAAAAAAAAAAAAATTGTATACGTAAAAGATGAAAAGTTATGAATGAAACCCTCTACAACTTCTTTATCTCTAGAACTTATGTCAAAGAAGGAAAAATAAATAAACTGCTCAACTGAGAAGCTACAATTTTGATGCTTTTGGCTTCTGCTTCTGCTGAAAAAATCAGGTTTCACCCATCTAAAATCTTGACAAACCCACAGGCCACAACGAATCTATATTCCCAAAAAAACTAAAGAAACGCTTTTTCCATTAAAAGGTTTGACAAACACCCACCTAAGAACTTGAGAAACACACAAGGAATCCATATTCCGCCAAAAAAATTACGAGAATCAATTGTATATTCTCCTTGAAAGTATGAGTTTTTACCCATTAAAAGTTTCGACAAACACCCACATGGAATCTCTGTTATAAAATCCAGCAAGCATATTCAAGCAAGATCACAGAATTAATCAACCAAAATTAGAGAAAGATCTCGAGAGTACCTGACCGATCATCTTATGCTTGAGAACCTTCTCCTTGTCCAAAATCTTTATAGCCACATTCTCTCCGGTCTCTGTATTCCTAGCAAACTTCACCTTCGCAAAAGTTCCCTCCCCAAGCGTCCTCCCCAGCTCATACCTCCCGACCTTCGTCCTTCCAATCCCGCTCCCACTAGCACCACCACCACTAGATCGCGAAGCCATCTCTCTCTAAAAGTGTGTGTTTTTCTCTCTCCTTCAATGTATGTATCTCCCTTTGTCTCTCTGTAACCTCAAGATCAACAACTGTTACGAATCTGAGATTTCACAGATGATACAGATACCATCCATTGCTTCTCTCTATCTAGACGAATCGCTCTCTCTCTCTCTCTCTCTCCAAATCAAAACCGCTTCTTCTTACAAGGCTGCCAAACCTGAGACTTCCCCACATTCATATTTCCTTTCTTAGTAACAGATAAAAATTAAAACACGCGACGGATAGAGCAAATTTGGAAACCCTATAAAACGGGATTGAAAATTTAAAACCAAGAAAGCCGTAAAAATTCAATGAAGACGGAGGAGGAAGAGGCCACGGAGTAACTGAAGAGTGGCGACCGACGAGAGAGAAGAATACGGTGGCACTGAGATTTCCTCCATGATTGATTGAGGTTTTTTTTAAGAGGGGAGAGAGCGAATGAACAATTGCCTGATTCGCGACCCAAAAACGAATCTCACTGCCGCTAATTAAACAAAATTGGAATCGTTTACATAGTTTTTTGGGTCGTGAGTTGTGGTTTTGTTGAATCGGATCAGGCGAATTTTGTCTACGGGGAGCGGTGTTGAGAAAATTGGATGGGGTTGGTGGTTTTATCGATTGGGTTGGAAGCAACGATAAGAAGAAGAAGACGAAGAGTCGCGAATCGGTGATCTCTCCCTCTCTCTCTCTCTCTAGACGTTGCGGGTAAGCCTTGACAAGCTCTGATATGGTGGAAGATGAATCTCCGGCGGTGGTACTGAAAATATGATTAGTTTAAAACGTGGAGGATAGGGACAGATTGTTGTTGTTTGTAGGATAGTAGTAATTGCTATTGTCGTTCCGTTGGGAGAGAGAGACTTGAACGTGTCACATTTGTCCCGTGACAAACCGTATAAAACTCATATAAATGTGTAATGTACAATTAAGATGAAAGCGTGTGGAACTCACATAAATGTATTAGTGCAAAATTCATCCCTGTGAAATAATGTTCCACGAAAATGGAATAATCACTCGTTAAGGGGAAATGATTTTCACGCTTCTATTTTCAGGATTGCAATGATCTTTTACTTCAATTTTAATGTATGATATATTACTTTAATTTTAATGTATAATATATTACTTCAATTTTAAAAAAACAAAAAATAGAATTCATTCATAAAAAATGGAGTGGGAAGATCGTCACCCTTCATCAAAAAATAGAATTCACTAGAAGAGCTATTGTTGTTACCACAAAAAAAAAAAAAAACCTATGATTGCATCTTTTGGTATACACCAAATGTAAACAACCTACGTACAATTCATTTTGAGATCTCACACAAATGATTAGAGTCGTTAATTTGTTTAAAACACAGTTTTAGGGATTCTTAAAAATCAACTTTTTCAAATATTGATAAGGGGTTGGTCGATTTTCGTTCATGATTTCGTCAAGATATTTACATGTGACTGGTCTATATGGCTTGGTTTTCCATTTGCTAAAATGGACATTTGCTAAAATCAAGTGGGTGATTTTAGCAAATGAAGTGGGGAGGTGATTTTATCTCCAATGAATCTGGACTCATTGAATCTGAACGCATATGCGTCCAGATTCATTGGAGATAAAATCACCTCCCCACTTCATTTGCTAAAATCACCCACTTGATTTTAGCAAATGTCCATTTTAGCAAATGGAAAACCAAGCCTAAAGAGGTGTTTTGGCTAAATAATTGAGCCTGAGTATTTTTGTGTCCTTATTCATTTTTTTCTCATTTGTTCAGTTTTGCATTGATTTTTTTTGGATTTTTTGTTCGTCTTAGTCAAAGGAATCTAAAATGTAAAAGTACTAGCCAAACTAAAAGTTTTGTGAGTATAGACAAAAATAATTCACAAAATGTGCAATTTTTTTAATTATTTTTGTCTCTAGTGAGTATTCTTTATTGTTATAATAACTTTCTTTTTTTTTTTATTTCTCTCGTTGAGACATACAAATAATTCAAATAAATAGGACACAAGATTAACAAATGGATTTTTTTTTTATTAAGGGCAAAAATTAATCTGATTCAATTATTTTACCAAAACATCCCATAGTCATGGAGTTCATAATATAAATGTCGTGGCACTTCTTCAAAAAAAAGTCGTGGCACTTGGTGCGCGCAGGGGCACTGAACAATTGTTTCCCGTGAAAGTCTGTTTGGTTTGGGATGAGAGTGTACCCACATGTTTGGTTTGGGATGAAAGTTTCCCCGGATGAGATTAGGAGACAAGAGTAGGGGTGCACATAAAACGGGCTGGGCTGGGTTCAGGTCGGGCTTATACTATATAATATTGAAATTTGTGCATTCACAAGCCCCGGCCATTTGTAATCGGGCTTCATTTAATATGCCTAAACCCAACCCAAATCAAATTTTAATTTCCCAAGTCCGTCTAATAAGCCCATTTTATTTTTCTAAAGTATGGTATTACAAACATAAATTAATCAACCATAACGATCACAGTAATTCACAATCGTAATAATATACTTAAAGTTTTGAGTTCTTACAAAAATATTATAAATAGACCTAGAAATTAAAGTGCAATTAAAGTATTCAAAAAGATGGAACTCTCCAATATAAATCAATCTCTGTATTATAGTATTAAAATAAAATATTACTTAATTCGGGCCGGGCCGGGCTAGGCCTCATAGGAATTTCCCAAACCCAACCCATTTAGTAAACGGGCTTAAAATCTCAATCCAGCCCGGCCTTATGGGCCTAAATATTTTTCCCAAGCCCTAAGAAAATCGGGCTGGGTTGGGCTACCGAACAGGTGTGCACCCCTAGACAAGAGGGATAAGAAGAGTAATTAATGCAAATAGAAAAAAATACTCCCTCCATCCTGAATTTCTTGTCCATTTTCCGCATACGTGTCATTTTTCAATTGCTTATATCTTTCAAACTATAATTTTATTTTATTTTATTTTTTTATAGTTTTGGGAACTTTGTTTAGTAGAATTCATTGAGAACTGTCAAACGATATCCATATTGAATATATATAACATTATATTCTAAAATATAAATAATTTTTTAGGTGTCCTGAATAGTAAAAGCGGATAAGAAATTTCGGACAGGAGAGTAAAAACTTATGAGTAGTTATCAAGGATCATTAGATATTGAGTAATGCTACATACACATCCTCCCATTCACACCTACTTTGGATTGCTCACATGTGTCCTCTCACTTTGGAAGTTAGGAGAGAGGGAGGACATGTGTCAACAATTCAAGGTGGGTGTGAGCGAGGGTGTGTATGGGAGGGTGTGTATGTAGCATTAATGTTAGATATTGACCTTGGTTTTGTTTGTTTGACTCTGATAAAATAAGAATATTTAGGCAACGTTTGGTTAACATTGCTAAATTTTCCTTAAGTGTTGTTTGATAAGACTGAAAACTGAAATTGGAAGCTAAAAAAATTAGGTATTGGAAAATGAATGCTGGTTTGTTTTAAGCTGAAAAGTTGTTTGATAAAAAATGCCAAGAGCTCAAACTGTTTAAATATAAAGATAAGTGAATTTAGCTTAAATTAATTATGATTGTTCTATTTTTATTTTATTAAAGATATCATGTGTTATGTAGTGGTAATGGTGGAGAAATGGTGGTGATGGTGGTGGCGGCGACAGTTGGTAGTGTGGAAGTGATGATTGTAGCAAAGGTGGTGAGGTGATAGTTTTAATAGAGGTGGTGTGGTAGAAGGATGACAAGGGTAGTGGAGGAGGAGGTGGAGAGTCGATGGTGGTAAAGAGCGCTACAAGCGCTGACAGTAACGAGTAGTGGCTTAGTCGCGATGGTGAAATTTTTTGTTATAAGTATACCAATAGAAAAAGATGAGGATATGGAGAGATGGCGATGGTTGGAATGATAATGGTGGTAGTGGTAGTGAAAATAGTGGCGGCAGTTGTAGTGGTAATGGTGCTAGAGTGGTGGTGGTCGTAGTGATGTCCGCAATGGAGTGGGGGTGGTAGTTGTGCAACAGTGGAGTAGTGATGGTAGAGGCAACAATGGAGTAACGGTGGTGGTGGTAGCGGTGGCATGATGGTGGCAGTGGCGGCGGTGATGATAGAGTTGCAGTGGTGATTGTGAAGGCGGTGTCAAAGTAGTGGTACTGGTGCGAAGGCAAAGTGGTGATGGCAGTGACGACATGGAGTGGTGGTGGTGATAGTTGTGACGACAATGGCATGGAGGTGGCAATAGTGGTAATGGTGGTGGTGCTGGTGTGGCTATAGAATGGTGATGGTGGTGGTGACGATAGAGTAGTGATTGTGGTGGTAGTGGTGACGGAGGTGGCATGGTCGGGGCAACACCGGCGGTGGTGGTGCGATGGTGGAGTTGTGATGATGACTGCGACTATGGAATAATGGTGGTGGAGACGGCGGTGGCTTAGTGGTGATAATCGTAACAGAGGTGGAGGTAGTGGTAACGGCAATTGCAATTTGCTGGTGGCAGTGGTGGTAGCCATGGAGGGTGGTTGTGGTGGCCGTGGCCGTGGACGGTGGCAGTCGCAATGGAAGGGGTGTTGTACAACTAACAAATTTAGATAGAATTAAGTAGGTATCAGGATACTTAATTTTTGTGACTTTTGAAGTCTTCATTTTAAGAGGCACTTAAAATTTTAAGTGGCGTGAAATGAGGTTATCAAACCAACTTAATTACTTCTTGTTTTAATGTATTCTGCTTTACGTGTTGAATTTAGTTATCAAATGAACCCTTATTTTATGTCTAGAAATTGACATTTTTGCAGTCGAAAATGTTTCTTTTTGTCTTTGGAATCTAGACTATTTTTTCTTGATAAACAAATAAGACAATAAGTAATCAAGATATAATAACTAAACCAATTCTTAATTCCGGGAAAACACACACACACACACTAATTTTACGAGGCAAGGTGAGTGGAATTAATTAGATATAACTCGATATTCAATCCACATATATGTTTTATTTCATTACGCCAAATATTGCCTTTTCTCGTCATAGATGATATGTTTTTCATGAAAGAAAAATTAATTGTCCCTAAGTGGCTCATGCGCTAAAGCTCTTGAATGTTCTACACTGCATCACGAGATCAAGTCTTATTCACCCCTCCTCTATATAATAAATTAGGAATGACGAATGTCGAAAAGAAAAATCTGCTTTAAAAACAAAAAGGAGTTTATCTAGAGTACCCATAAGTCGGTATACCTGTTTTTTTTTTTTCACTGGTCACGGAGTTTTTGTCACTGGTCATGGAGTCTGTGTCAGCTTTTGTGTACCCCAACTAATTCTCTCTCCAGTCTAGTCAAAGACAGGTCATCTATATCTGGATCAGAGGCCTAACTTCAAAAATTAAACAATGGTCAATTACAGTGGCGGAGCCACATGCATGCCAGTGTGGGCACATGCCCACACTGGATTTTTGAAAGGTTTTTTTTTTTTTTTTTTTTGCATTTTTGAGAAAAATATACATCGCTTTTTTCATATATACAAAAAAAACTAATTAGTGCTCTTGGGGCATCATTACTTGGTGTTATAATGTTATTCTGCTGCGCATATTTATGTGAGACTCAAGACTAAATATATGAATTTTACCTGAATATGTGATGAATGCTGATAAAAAAAAAAGTAATATAGAAGGGTGTTAGGGCATCACATAACGATGCCCCAGAACCACTGTATAATTAATTACTCACAAACAAGCCTTAATTAAGTGAAATTTTTGCTTCGAAACTATAACGGCCTTGTTCGTTTGGTAGTTTTAGTTTAGTTTTGATGATGTCAAAATGTGTAATGAGTGGAGAGAGATAGAGAGAGAAATGAGGGAAATGATGATGTCATCAAAACTAAAACTAAACTGGAAAACGAACAGGACCAACGTGTTTACGGAACCCCAGACCTCCACCAACTCGAACCCCAGACCCCCCTTGGAAGCCAAGCGGTACAACAAAATAGGCTAAGAAGAACATCTATCCATAAAATGTAAGTCAAGCGAGACTCAGTTCAAATGAAAATCAAGATATGTTAGATTCTTTAAAAAGAGATTTTTCTTTTTCGCAACAAAAGTACTGACATTTATAAATTGTGCCCTCACTGGAGCAATTTTCTGGCTAGGCCACTGATCAATTATAACAAACTCATTAACTAACCGAAGTAACCCTTGATGCTCGGAGTAGATATTAGAGATTTATGAACTTATAACTTATCGAATAAAGCTTCTTCATGCCATAATCTGCTTATCGTGACTCATTAGGGGGGCAAGTCACAAGTGGGCACCTTTAGAACAAAAGTTTTCGAATCAAAGCTTCAAGACATGAATTATTGAATTTATATTGGAGATTAGGCCAAAACTTTTGGAATCAAAGCTTCAAGACATTAATTGAGATTAGGCCAAACTTTTGGAATCAAAGCTTCAAGACATGAATTATTGAATTTTATGTGAACGAAGTCAACGAGCCCTTCATCCCCACTCCCGAAATGGCAACCCACAATTAACAATTTCATTAAATTAATTCCCTCTTCTGAAAGGGAAACATTTCTCTATTTTTTTTTGTAATTTTTATCTAATTAGCTTTTCTTCATCAAAACCACAATTTAAAAGGTGAAAACTGCTCTTAAATTAGTGAAATTCATTAGCTGTGATCTAGTGGAATTCACTAGATGAAGCTTGTGAAATTCATTAGAGAATCGTATGCCACTAGAAAAATTATGGGGTACTATAACCACGCATTTGTTTTTTCTTTTTGTGACCGAATGTTCGGGTCAGTTTGTACGCGCATTGACTAATTCTAGGCCCTTGAACGCAACAACCGGGCAAAATACAATGCCTAGCGTATTTCCACCAATGCTTTGAAATAACATGATCCTCCACAAGTTGATCCCCAGTAGCCCCAAGATTTGGGATGGTTGGCCTATGTGTTATTAGAATATACGACCTCATATTTAAGCACAAGAGGGTGTTCCACAAACCGACGACGTATTGGCAATGAGCCCGTGGGATTGGTTTACGAGGGAGACTGGTTTGATATATTGTGAGGGAATGACATGTCTCGTAAAACACAACAAGTCAGTTTTGTGAAATATGCTCTCATGCCGACTTTACTTATAAACACAAACTTCGTGAATATAATTAATGAAATACAAAGTTGACTACTCATTAAGAAGAAGAATTTAAGAGAAGATAGGCTTTTTTTTTTTGGAGGAGAAGAGAAAAATCCGTTAACAATCAAACAAATCCTAGTTACAACCTACAAAAAACGAAAAAATAAAGAAAAAAAATACAGAAAAACTACAAAGGTACCAAAAATACAAGAAGAAAGATCGTCGGAGCCGGAGTTGCCATGCCGCCGTTGCCGCCGCCGATGTCAGGAGTCCGAAAGATCCGGCTCCCCCTTGTCCAAATATCGGGTTTCGGCCGCCCATAGGAGGAGGAGAGAAGCTCGAACACCATGGGGGGTTGTTGGAAACCATGGGGCAAGTAAAAGAGGAAGGAGAGGAAGGAGTGATGGAGGAGGTGGAAGGGTTGTGGTGGGGGAGGGGGGAGGGACGGCGGCCGCTAGGGTTTGGCCTAGGGAGAAACTTCTCCCATACACCTTCCCCCTTCTCTCTCTCTCTCTAAAACTCTCTTTACCCGTGCATAAAGTTTTTAGAAGATAGGCTTTTGTTTTGTGGTGAAAGGGATAGAATTTCATTTCCAAGGACAAGCTATTACAAACTACCGAAAACTAAGACAACAGAATAAAACAGCATACAGACGAGAAGAACATAAAGTATAATCAAAACAAAAGAAGGATATAAATCTAGCGTGAGCTTGCTTCGGCTGTCAGATGTCCGTGATCAATGTATGCTGTCGAATAGCTGTTGTCCCGGTAGCTCCACGAATGAAGTAGCTTCCATGCAGGAACTGTCCGATACAAATCAAGTGACTGTTGCATCTATAGTCGAGAGCTCTGCGACACGGTTACGCATTGTACAACTAGATGGCCGAGGCCAACTATAGAGTTCTAAAATCAGTAGAGAAACTGCTGAAAGAGACGCAACCGCATAAGGCAGAGAAAAGTGCTGCGGAGAATCCAATTCATCTGTGGTGATCTCCCATAGCTTGTTGGCACCTAATTGCAGCAAAATAAAACACCCCGACACACACACACCTTCACCGCCCAATTAGTCAATCTACTAAACCATCCCAAACATCAAACCAGGCTAACCGCGATAGGCTTTTGTTTTGATTAAAGAAACTCTTAGATTTTCTTTCCCCTTATGATATAAGGGAAGGGAAAATGCAGAAAAATTCAACAAGTACTTAAGTGCTTAAATTAAGCACAAAAATGTTTTTTATTTCCTTTTACCAAGCAATGATTGGACCATGCCTATTGCGCCGTGTATGCATCCTGCACGGTCTGATGTTATGGACGCTACTACCCGTACAGAAAGATTAGTACAAAAAATATACACAGCGCGTTCAGGGACCCACTTTTGGGTCTCACACGAGTGATCCGAACCGTTCATTGTTCTTAAAATATTTTTGATTTGAAATGGTGGGACTTTGGTTCAAGCACTTCTAACCGTCCGATTGAGCTGATTTTTTGTGGGCCCCCTCGGAAAAATATTTTAAGAACAATGAACGGTTCGGATCACTCGTGTGGGACCCAAAAGTGGGTCCCCGAACGCGCTGCGTACATTTTCTGTACCCTTCTTTCTGTACCCCAGGTTTATCCCGATGTTATTGATATGATTCATCCATTACGTAAATTCTGCTTTGCAGATCTTTAATACAAAAATTAGTTTGATCTATACCATCAATTTTTTGTCAAATTATATCGCTCCAATTGTTGAATCATATTTTTTTGTATGAACCGAGTGTAAATGAAGGATCACTAATAAACCATGGAGCACAGAAGATTGTCAAAAGTTGAGTGTGTTATGGTCATTAGTATTTTTCTAAACTAATGCGTGGACTAATAGCAAAGTAAAAGGTTATTAAACAAAGAATGCTTTTGGGGTTTGCAGGAAATATTTTTACTATCCTAATGTTGGTTATGAGCCCACAGAAGGCCAATTTTAGAAATACTTATTAAATTCAGTATAAATTGAAAGATGTAATAATATGTCCTATGCTCTTTTTAAAATTGGCTCCCGAAGTTGACACTAAAGTAAAAATGTAGTCCAATTTTATATTCTAATTTAGGGGTGGAATGTTACTCCGAGGGGCTCTCCAAAATTGGCTCCTAAAGTGCTCAAAAATATATAACTCCCCCCTCCCCGGGGGATCTCTCTCTTCTCCTCGCTCCTAACTCCCTCTTTAAACTTAAGAAATCAATTAGGAGCCAACCTTGAGAGCCTACTACCTATTGTAGAGAGTTCATTGGTGCACGAAAATAAATAAAAAAATTGCATCCAATAAATAAAATAACGCTAAGGACAATTGAGGAAAGTAAAATTTTACAATCATTATATCTAAATAAAAATAAAAATACTAAAGAGGGACCAATGTTTTGGGACGAAATAAAGTTGTTAATTATCTATTGGTTTGGTTTGAGTTATTCTAAGTTCCGAAAAAAAGTCAATTGGCTTTTTGGGCTTTGTTTTTAATTATATTTTTTTTCACGTTGTTAGTTTTGTAGTATCAAATTTTTTTGTGGATTATTGGTTGGTCTCGATGAGAGGAATCACAAAAATTAAAAATTTATGACCGAAACCCAATTTTTTAGAAAAATCCAAGAAATAGCACTTTTTATTTTGGGCTACTTAGCCAAAAATCCAAAACATTTGCCATTTTTAAATGGAAGGACAAGAAACTTTTTGCAATCGAAAATAAAGACAAAAAAAATTAGTGAAATGTCACTAATTTTTTAAAATTATAATTTCGTACAGAAAATTTTAAAAAATCAACTCCTACCTCCTGACCAACTATCACCCCGCCTCCGACCGACCACTTCCGGCGACCAAAAAAATTAGTGACATTTCACTAATTTGTGAGCATGCACTAGGTTTATAAAACAACCATTTTATTCATTGTAAACTAGTGAACATTCACTACATTTTGAAAATAGTTGCGTTTCAAAAAGTTAGTGACGCTCACTAGATGTAAATTTGTCAGCATGCACTAGGTTTATAAAACGACCGTTTGTTCATTGTAAACTAGTGAACATTCACTAGATTTTGGAATAGATACATTTCAAAAAGCTTAGTAGCACTTCACTAGCTATAATAAATTTGTTAGAATTCTGGTGGTTTATAAAACGACACTTTGTGTTTTGTTCATCGTAAACTAGTGAACATTCACTAAATCTGTATTTCAAATTTATACATCTTTGGTGTTAATAAAAGTGTAGGTACATAATGGATAAACAAGCTTCGTTATGACATTTGATCGAACACATATAGGCACAAACCTAATTGGAAACAAAAAAGACAAAACAAATAATAGCAAATGATACACAGTGCAAATTAAAAAAGAAAAAAGAAAAAAAGAGAGGATACATCGCCATGGAAAACAGAGGACTTTGAAAATCCAAATTCACAAAGCGAAAAGTTACAGGAAAGCACCAATTCATGATTCCACAAGAATTATTCAACAATGTAGACAGAAATCAAGACGAAGATAAACGAAAGCTTTCAAAATCAACGAAAAACACGAAATGTAAAGATAAAGAAGAAGAGAGAGAGAGAGAGAGAGAGAGAGAGAGAGAGAGAGAGAGAGAGAGAGAGAGAGAGAGAGAGAGATTACCAAGGCATTGACGAGCTTGGCGTTCTTGCTGCGTTCTCTGGTGACAATGACCTTGGGCTGGGAATACGATGGAGCTGAAGCTTGAACTGTGAAGGAGCGAGAAAATACCCGCCTTTCGAGTAGCAAAGAACACGACGGAGCTGAAGCTAGAGAGAGAGAGAGGAGAGAGAGAGAGAGGAGAGAGAAAACTTTGCCATTTTTTCTTCCTCTCTGAGATAACGTGTTGAGCGGTGGGTTGCCGTGCTAAAGCTAGCTATTGTGGGTGTTTTTTTGGTCTTTTGCTACATCAATATTAAAAACAATAGTATGTTTTTATGTTTAATTGCAAAAATTTATTGTTTTTACCTTAAAAAAGACAAGATATATGTATTTTTGGCTAATTTTCCCTTTAATTTTATGTAATGAGCATCATATGTCACTATAAAGATTATTGGGTACTAATGTATAGCCACGCATTTGTTTTTTTCTTTTTGTGACCCTATGTTTGAGTCAGATTGTGGGCAAATCGACTAATTCCGGGCCCAAGAAGGTAACAACAGAGCATAATTCCTAGTAGCCCTAAGGTTTTGGATGGTTAGCCTCTGTGTGATTCGAATATATGACCTCCTGGTTAAGCATTTATTCCAAAAACCAACTTATTGGAAATAAGATCAGTGGAACTAGTTTATCGAGTGAAATTGGGTTGATGTATCGTGAGAGAACGACATGTCTCGTAAAACACAATAAGTCAGTTTCGTAGAATATGCTCACGCCCAGCTTAACTTATAACTAAATTTTATAAGAATGTTTGATTATAGAGGAATTTAGAAATATAATAACGTGACAGTGTTCGTAGAACATTGTGAACAATTACTCTAAAATCTTCAAACGAAAAAACAAGGCTGATTTACTCTTTTGATCTGAAATTTTATTTCCCAATAATAATTCATCAATCAGCACTGATGCCCAGTCGTTCAAAGTGATACAACGATTGATTCGTTCGCTTGAGTAAACTACTTCGATAAACACAAACTTCGTGAATATAATTAATAGGAAAAACAAAGTTGACTACTCATTAAGAAGAATAATTTAACAGAAAGTCTAGGGGCACATACTCTCAACCACATATGAGCCACATCCATTCATGTGGGACCTATTTCGAGGTCCCACACGAGTGATCGGAGCCGCTCAATTTGTTTAGAATATTTTTCTAAGGGTCCCTGAAAAAAACCAGCTCAATCGGATACCTATAAAAGCTCGATTGATTCATTAAAGTTTCAGTTCCTGAATCAAATGGACCAAAATTTTAACAAACTTATCAGGCCATTTCTGATATCTGATTGAGCTGATTTTTTTTCAGAAACCCCTAAAAAATATTTTAAACAAATTGAGCGACTTCGATTATTCGTGTGGGATCTCGAAGTATGTCTCACACGATTGAGTGTGGTCGGTATGTGACCGAATGAGTGTGCCTGTAAAAGGACTCATAATTTAAGAGAAGATAGGCTTTTGTTTTGATTAATGAAACTCTTAGATATTCTTTCCGCGAAGGGAAAACGCAGAAAAAATTAAACAAGTAGTACTTGAGTGCTTAAATTATGCAAAGCACAATAATGCACGCGATTAATGTTTTTTATTTTCTTTCACCAAGCACTGATTGGGCCATGCTTATTGCGCCGCGTACGAGTCCTGCACAATCCAATGTTATTAATATATATATATAGAGGCCCGATCAAGTCCGGGAGTCCCAGATCCGGGACTCCCGGATCCGGGACTCCACCTTCCTGATATTTTTTTGACGATCTGAGCCGTCCAATGTGTTCAAAAGGTGTTTTCCAAGGTCCACGTGAGAAATCTTCAAAAAAAAATACCGGGAAGGGCTTGATCCAAGCAGTTTACAGTTTTTGCGAAAAACTGCTTGGATCAAGCCCTTCCCGGTATTTTTTTTTGAAGATTTCTCGCGTGGACCTTGGAAAACACATTTTGAACACATTGGACGGCTCGGATTTCCCAAAAATAATTTTTAAAAGCATCAAAACACCGAAAAACCCTTCAATCCGGAAAATCCGGGATCCTTGACTGGATTGGTGGCGTATATATATAGAGGAACTCTCTAGTCCGGGACCCTTCGGTCCGGAACTCATAGTTCCGGATCAAATTTTCATGATCCGAGCCGTCCAATGTATTCAAAAGGTGTTTTCCAAGGTCCACGGGGGAAATCTTCAAAAAAAAAAATACTGGGAAGGGCTTGATCCACACAATTTTGTAAATATGCAGTTTTTGCGAAAAATTGCGTGGATCAAGCCTTTCCCGGTATTTTTTTTTGAAGATTTCCCGCGTGGACCTTGGAAAACACCTTTTGAACACATTGGACGGCTCGGATCATGCAAAAACATCTTTTAAAAGCTTCAAAACGCTTCAATCCGGGATTTCCGGGATCCTTGACAGGATCCTCCGTGTGTGTATATATATATATATATATATATATATATATAAGGATCCCGGATTTCCCGGATTGAAGCGTTTTGATGCTTTTAACGATTGTTTTTGGGAAATCCGAGACTTACAGTTTTGCGAAAAACCGCTTGGATCAATCCCTTCCCGGTATTTTTTTTTGAAGATTTCCCGCGTGGACCTTGGAAAATACCTTTTGAACACATTGGACGGCTTGGATCGTCAAAAAAATATCGGGAAGGTGGAGTCCCGGACTAGATAGTTCCTCTACATATATATATAGGAAGCCGATCTCTTAAGGGCTACCTTACGCAAAATTTGGTGCGGACCAAGCCCTTTTTCAACTTTCCGGATCAAATTTTGACGATCCAAACCGCTCAATGTTTTTAAAATGCATTTTTAAGGGTCCACGCGGAAAATCTTCAAAAAAAAATACCCGGAAGGGCTTGATCCAAACAGTTTTCGATAAAACTGTACATATTCGGATCGTCAAAATTTGGTGCGGAAAGGTGAGGTCCGCACCAAAATCTCCTAAGGGAGTCCTTAGGAGATCATTGGCGTATATATATATTTTGAAAATGTCAAGAAATTCCATAACAAAGCCATCCGGCACCGATTACATCAACAACAGGAATGAAAACCAAACCCACTAACAAATGAAACAAGCACGACATTAGGCTAACATTGGCTACCGGCTCTAAGACACACCTGCCGGGGCAGACCCGACACCTTTAGAACGGGATGATGAATTCGATCAAAGCTAGCAGAAGAGAACCCCAAGGGGAACCTGGCTCAAACCATAAAACATTACAGCACATATGTAATCCAGAAAAATTGAAACCGAAGCAAAAAACTAGCAAAAAAAAAAAACTAGCAAGACTGGACTCGACCCTAGTTCAACCGATCCGACTCACTGAGTAGCCCACTGAGTTGGTTCAAATGCACTGAGTTGGACCGAGTACACAGACCAGCTGCTTCTCCGGGATGAGAGCCAAGTTCTTGGTCCGGCCACCTTCGGATCTGAGAACGTTATTGCACCGAAGGGGGCCGAGGCTCCCAAGTTCAACCCTTCGTCAGATCAGAGCCACCCGAGACAGGAAACAGCTGGTAGAGGGTGGAGGATGAAGGACGATGGCGGAGGAAGTTTGTGACGAACGGGTTCTGGCGGCAAAGGGGGGTGGTGGCGGAAAGGTCTAGTGGTGGAGGGGGGTGGTGGGTGGTGGCGGAAAGGTCCAGCGGTGGCAGGGGGGTATGGCGAGGTCGGGTGGCATCAATCCGGCTAGGGGTTGAAGGAGGGGGCTCCGGTGAGGCGAGGGGGAGGAGGGGTGGGGCGGAAGGCGTGGCAACCCCACCCCTCAAGCTCTGAAAAAGAAAAAGAAGAAACTAGATCTAGATGAAGAATGGAGAAGGGAAGAAAAGGTGAATGAGAGGAGAATAATGAACTGGTGGAGGGAGGAAGGAGGAAGAAAGGATCCGGACTAGAGGAGCCGGCAAGAAGAGGGAAAAACCCTAGGGCTTCTAACTTTTTAGAGAGACAAGCTCTCTAGGGCAGTAGTAGGCCTTCAATGTTATTAATATGATTCATCCATTATGTAAGTTCTGATTTGCAGATCTTTAATACAAAAATTAGTTTGATCTATTAACATTTAGAGATTAAGTTATTTCCACCGCCGATGAAAACAAAAGTTTCCTCCAAATCAATTGCATTGCGCTATGTGTCCAAACAGTGGTCCCAAATAATAGAATATGGGCATGTGGTGCAATGCAGTCGATTTGGAAGAAATTTTTATTTCCACCGGCAGTGGAAATAATTTAAACGCTAACTTTATAGCTCCTTTGGCTGGTGAGAGAAGAAAAGAAAAGAAAAGGGACGGGTTTCTCACTGTGTCATCTAAATAACCGTAAGAAATCACTCTCTCTTCCTCCCATTCCGGTAATCTCTCTCATATCCGGCGACCTCAAAACTCAGTTTTGATCACAGATCCGGCTTCGCCTCGACGAGACGAAGAAAACGGTGCAAGTACGACGATGATCCTATGATGGGGTGAACTGCACGTGCCGCCGATGATCCGTTTCTCACCGAATCGCGCCAAAAATGACAATTTTTGGACGGAGGGAGTATATTTTTAGCGTAAAGAATTTCCCATGTATTATAAGCAAACTCTTTTTCATTGAAAATCAAATGTAAGATTCTAATGTTTGCAGTATGTATAGTTGGCATAATTATTCGACACGTATATGGGGTTTTCAAATCTCACCGTTTCTCTTCCTCTCCTACCACTTTGGTCATCCAAACAAGGGAGAGAGTTCACTCCCGCTCCGTTTTATTTATTTTCTCGCGTTTCCCCTCAATCCAATGTTTTTCGTCTAAAGATAACAAATTACATGGCTCCAATTGTTGAATCATTTTTTTTGTCTGAACCGCGTGTTAACGAAGGATCACTTAATAAATCAAGGAGCACAGAAGATTGTCAAAAGTTGAGTGTGTTGTGCTCATAAGTTCCAAAGTAACCCAAAAAGCATTCTTTGTTTAAGAACCTTTTACTTTTACTATCTTAATGTATACCATTAGTCCACAATTAGTAGGTTAGCATCGTCACACGAAATATTTTTACTATCCTAATGTAGGTTCTTAGCCCACTCATTAGCTTTGAAAACTACTAAATAAATTTAGTATAAATTGAAAGGTGTAACAATATCTCTCGTGCACTCTCTAAAATTGGCTCATAAAGTTGATACCTACGTAAAAGTGTGGTCCAATTTTATATGCAAACGATTTGCTAATTTAGGAGTGGAATGATACTCGGACCAACTCTCTAGAAGTGGCTCCTAAAGTGTGTCGTAAATTTTATTTATGCTCAAAAAAATATAAGTGGGTCTTTTATTTCTCCCCCTATCTTTTTATCTCTTCTCCTCGCTCTCAAGTCTCAACTCCCTCTTTAACATAACAAACCAACTAAGAGCACGAAAATGAAAAAATATTTATTAACCTTGTCTTTGTCCCTTACGAGCCTTACTAAGAGTCATTTTAATATCCCAATTCCTTTTGATCGGGCATGTGGGATCCTATAGTGCGGTGCCGCACTACAACCCTATAGTGCGGCGCACAAGCCGTTGATCTCGGTAATTAACAGCTTGAATTTCAGCCTGACAATGAACGGCTCGAATCGTGCAAATTTCGAGATCAAATCCCAACCGTTAATCACGCGATTAATAGTTCAAATGCCGTACAACGACACTATACTACATGCCGTACAACGACACTATACTACAGGATCCTCAGTTCCTTTTCGTTGACAAATTTATATACGTTCACTTCCTCATGCATGACCTATGAACTATAAAGCTTATGGGTGTTTGAAAAGCGGAACACGTAAAAGGTAAAACTGTGATTTTTGACCAAAGAATCAATTACAAAGAATATTCCAAAGTACCACGTGTTATGCAATAATGACTCGAGAAGAAAAGATAGAGTACCAAAATAAAAGTACTCCGTCTGTCTCATGTCTCATGATGACTCAAGGAAAAAAAAAAAAAAGAGTGCAATATATTCTCTGTCCCATTTTTTTTTTTTTTGGTGAATTTTAAGAAAACCGTTCTAATTTTCAATTGTTTATTCTATCTTTCAACTTATGATGTTTTTCACTACTTTGAAAACTTTGCATTTTAGAAATAATTGAAACTATCAAACAAAAGCCACGTTGCCTTTTTTTAAAAATCATATTAAATAATATAAGCAATTGACCAATATATGATCTTTGAAATTGACAAACAAAATGGGACGGAGAGACTAATAAAAAATGAGCTCTTATTTGAGATAGTGCACATCTAAATGGTATCCGCCACGTTTGAAGCATTTTAATGGTAAAATAAAGTTAAATTGATCGAATATGACAATTCGTGAAGTAGGGATTCTAAAGTTATTTGTACATGGATGACAATGAGGTGGGTCGGATCGGGTTTAAATAGAGTGGGGAAAGCAAATATCATCCCGCCCTATTTGCTTATCAGATGTGGAATTATTCGCTCGGATTGGAATAGGAAGGTCGTCAAAGGCAGAGGCAGGGACGGGGCAAAGGTAATTATCATCCCTAGATTTGTAACCTAGATACCCGCCTAATCTGACAAATCAAATGGGCTAAACATAACCGTGGCCCGGCAGAGTAAGTTTTGTTTTGTTGAACGGATGGGCTGAGTTAATTCAATTGAGAACAATATCCAGTCCAAATGTTTTTTTATTTTTCCGAACTTGAGTCCAAATGTTTGACACATTGAATTTTGTCATCTATTCGCCACAAAATAGCTACCCACCTGAAACTAGTATTTGAAGCTCCTCGCTGCAAGTGGAGTGGAGTGCAGTTGGCGCCTCCTTTATACTCCCATGCACATGGGCAGGGTTCGGTTCCCATAAGCACCCGATCCCCCTCCCCAAGCAGGCCCGGCCCTGTGTTTTGCGAGGCCCCAACCCTATTCTCAATTTGAGGCCCTTCATATATATATATAATTTTTTTTTTTTTATATATAATTTTTTTTTTCTACGAGAAGGGGCCCCAAAAACCGGGGGGCCCCAGGCCCGGCCTCCCCAGCCTGCCCACAGGGCCGGGCCTGTCCCCAAGTCCTCTAGGATAGAGTAGATTAGGATTAACGAATGACAAAAAAAAAAAAAAAAGAAGCTCCTGGCTCTCCTCCAAGAGTCCAAATTAGTTCACCCACCTAAAAAGGGACTCGGGTTTTTGTAGTTAGGCTAAGCACTGTAGAAGTATGGTGCCGCATCCCAACTATAGAAACCCCCTTAAAACCGTCGAAACGTCATAGTTTTGGGAGTTGACCATCCCAAGGGTCAGCAAAGTCCTCCATTTTTCCATCTGGTCTATAGAATTTGTCGAAAGCATCAACATGTAAAAAATCATAGGTATGAAATAGTATGAGATAGCAATTGGTACATGAACTCAATATATTTATTTTGAAACAAAAAAAAATCATGTCAATCTTTTTTTCTCGAGAATAATTGGATCTTGGAATCTTATTTATCAAAATCTGATCGAGATAATTTCGATGCATCTAATCCTTCTGATCTCTAAAAAAAATGAACGATCCCGATCATTCGCCTTATAAAGGGATCACAAAAAACGGTCCGAATCCATTTAGAATTCAATCTCTATATCGGACCCGAATAATACACGGACCCTAATATGGTTCTTCTTCGGTTCCTCTCTCTCTCTGCGCCTCCACTGGGTTTATAGAGAGGTTTTAGTATTCGTCGAGGAGAGAGAGAGGTTTTAGTATTCGTCGAGGAGAGAGGGAGAGAGAGAGAGAGAATGGAGGAAGCATCAGAGCAGAAGAAGAGCGTGCCTGTACTCCCATGGATGAGAAGTCCAATTGATGTTAGTGTCATCAGTGAACGCCCTCTCAATTGCCTCCCTTTTCTCGACCCCAGGTTCTCTCTCTCTCTCTCTCTCTCTCTCCCCCTGTCTTTGTCTTGGTGTATGTGTGAAGCTAATATCATGTATGGTTTTATTGTGGACAAAGCAAGACTAAGTGAATTTGTTGAAAGGCGAAGAATTTACTATTATATCTGGTTTAGAATGGTAGAGGAAGTGAGGAATTGTTGAAATTTTCAACTCTACTCATATCTGACCTTCGTTTTGATTAAGCATGAAGGAATCCAAGTACTTTCTTTTACGTATGGTTTCTTTTGTTTTCTTTTTAGTAATAACCGTTGGAACCTATGTTTCTAGTAGTTGTTTAGGCTTGTTAAACGAACACATGTCGAAGCTGTTGAGTTATGAAATCAAGCTTATACTGTTTAAAGAAAAGCTACTTGAGCTGGGCTCGTTGTCAGCTCAATTGAAGCTCGATCCTTTTGAGTGATAAACGACTCAAACTCAAACTTGATCGCATTACCGACGCTCGCTTAAGTTTTCGGACTAAGCTTAAACAACCCACTAATCGGTTCTGCATAGTATGCTATTTTGTTTACTGTACATGGTTTTCTTTCATTCACTTCCTTCATGTTGCCAGGCAAATCATTGAGTAAGGGTTGCAAATATAATATAGGCTTGTAGATTAAATTTTTTGCCTGACCTTGAAATATTGTGTATAGTTCTCCTGCAACTCATTGAGGTCCAATATGAGTTCCTATTTGATTACTGTAAAATAGGGTTCACTCAGTTTACCCCTTGACATCGTATTGCCTAGCTGTTTGTGATTATGTTTGTTGTCGATCCTTTCTACATATTAGGTTGGAGGTGGCTTTGCAGAATATGGGTATTACTTCCCTCTTTCCGGTGCAAGTTGGAGTCTGGCAAGAGACGATTGGACCTGGTTCTTTTGAACGAGACCTTTGTATAAATTCCCCAACTGGAAGTGGAAAGACACTAGCCTATGCTCTGCCAATAGTGCAGATGCTGTCAACTCGCGCAGTTAGATGTCTTCGTGCACTAGTGGTATTGCCAACACGTGATTTAGCCCTGCAGGTTATACACTTATTTGTGAACTTATTCCCCATTTGCAATCACGTCCTGGTGATTCTGCTTCAAAGGAATACTACTGTCATCAAATTCTCTCACTCAAATACATGCACAAATTGAGCATGAACCTTTCCTTTAATTTGTGTAAACTGTCATCTCATGGGGCTTTCTTTGTTTTATGTTTCGTTTTCTATTCCTTATTGCATGGCGCCTCCCGAGCTCCTAAAGCATTGTTTATTGAATGCGAGACATTTATGAGATTGACACCTTGATAGATAATGGATATACATATTTATGCCGCCACTGGAAAATTAGAACTCCTGTCGATTGCAGGTACAGGAAGGTTAGAAAACCTGCACACCTGGCTATTTTTTATTTGCACAAACTGGGCAGGGTTGGTGTTGGTACCTTTCTGTGGTTGTCAGCTTGAGAGTTTTACTGCTCACCCACCAATAAAATGGCCATTTTAACTTACAATTGAAAGAAGGAAATTGTCAGCTTGAGAGTTTTACTGCTCAGCCACCAATAAAATGACCATTTTAATTACAAATGAAAGAAGGAAATCCATATAAGTTGCCTCTCCGATTTAGTAGCTCTTTTAGTTACGGCTTTTATCATATGCAGTGACAAAAGAGGGAACATGTCTGTGATTTGGTATGAGATTGGAAAATTTGGGAAATTGTAAAACGTAGTATAATTGAAGTGATATTTATACTATTTGTTTTGCTGAAATAAATGTGTTCAAGGGTGGGAAAGTTCAGAATGAGCAATTTAATAAACAAGAAAGGAAAGCACTACCGGTTTAGTCCAGGAGTGCATAAGAAAGCATTTTAACAAGGGTGGAATTCTTGAATGGTCCATACAGTTCCTAGAGGGTCCCTTGTGCACTCATGAAATGTATTGATGACCTGCGTTACTGCAAACGGAAGAGGAAGGTGTGGAATATGATTCAAAGTTAAGGAATTTCTTAAGTTGAAGATCTTTCTTTCGATATGGCACAAAATAGCAAAATTAGATTCAGTTTGTTGGATGCACCAATAGAAAAGGGAGCTCACATTTACAATAGCTAATCAGTTTCTTCAATTTGAAGTTTGGTCAGTAGTGTATTAGGTTTACCATACTTGTCTTAATTTCCTTTTACTATTCATTCTTAAGTTAGTTCCTTCTATTCATTTACATCAGTTGAAAATCAGGTATTTTGCGTCAAGTGTTTCTGACTTTGGCAAGTTTCTTATTTTAATGCCCTAGGAGTAAATCAAAGTAGCTAATTTTCATGTTGACAAGCTACAATTTCCAAATAATCACATTAATCAAAGCAGCTCCAGGTAATTTGTCATATGATCGTGCGGACATGTTTGAAATTTGACCTATGCAAAAGTAGCTTAAAAGTGTTGTGGTGTTTGTAATAGCTTCTACAAGTGAATTGTGGCAGGCCTTTTGTAGTTGGCATGTTGGTTGACGGAATGTAAGTGCATTCAATTCAACGTTATGAAGTCTGCTGAGTAGGAGTCTCCTTGTGCTTTGAGTTCTTCAGTTATGTCTATTGCCATGTCTTTGACTTTTCTTCTAGAGGAGTCTCCTTGTGCATTGAGTTCTTCAGATATGTTTAATGCCCACGTCTTCGACTTTTCTGCTTGGTAAACCTTGTTTTGGTGACGTGAGAGATAATTTGGAAATCCTTTTTGACAGCTTTTTGATGGATAGCTATAAACATGAAACATAGTAGGTTGTGTCTTTGAAATTGCGCAGGGGAAGTAAATGCTTGTACCATGTGGATAATAAAGTAAACATAAGTTGGTTTTTCAGGGTACTTATGGAAGAGCAATTCATGCCTTCAGTTGGTATGGTTGTTCTTTGATGTGAAGAAAAGTTTCATATTTGTAATAAAGTGTCTGTTGCGTCATACAAGATTGGAAACATTCAATTCAATACCTGTTGCTTAACAAGCATGTTCGCTTGTACATGTGGATAATGTAACCCGACATTTGAATTTAACCTAAACAAAATACCAAACGATGAAAAAGATCAGATGAGATTAATGCAATAAATCCTAATAGATTGAACTATCATAGTTCTTGAAGGCCTTTAACTCTTGATCCATTGGAAAAATATGTGGACTTGTTTTAATGCAGTGAATACAAGAGGGGGATTGTATCCAAATCCTGTCTTAATTTTCCCTTAAAAAATGTCTACGTTTTTCTTTGTCGTTGCAGGTGAAGGAAGTATTTTCTGCTATTGCACCTGCAGTGGGCTTATCTGTCGGCTTGGCAGTTGGCCAATCTTCAATTGCTGATGAAATTTCAGAACTCATTAAGAGACCTAAGCTTGAGGCAGGTATCTGTTATGACCCAGAAGCTCCTTCGCTTCATTTGCAAAGTTCAGTTGACATTTTGGTGGCAACACCTGGAAGGCTGATGGACCATATAAATTCTACAAAAGGTTTTACACTTGAGCATCTTTCTTATCTGGTAAGTAGGAGACTTTTCCCCTCAAGGCTGATTTAACTTGTTTCCCTTCTAGGAAATAATGTTTCTATTTGGCATCAGTTGCATATGTTTAATGGAAATATTTTGCTAACAAGTGAGTGTTTATTGGACTGCTGCTTAGTTGCATTAGAATTCAATGGTCCAGGTGTATCTGAACTACATGAGAAAGTTTATTCTCACAAGCAAAACTTTAGTCAGGTCTACTCTTTTTTTTTTTAAAATTGTTGTAGATACTGTAATTATATACTAGATCTCTTCACTTCCTTTTACATGTGGTTCTGATTTTGAATTACAATTAAATGGTTGTTGTGAAGTGCTGACCCCTCCATGAATTCTACCTCCAATGCTTCTGTCAGTTGTTTGCATGAATTCTTGTCATCACACTTGGTCTTTTGTTGTTATCAGTGACTACCAATGTAACATTCATTGCTTTTGGTTTGGATTTTCTGTGGAAATGTATCCTTTGACGAGGTCAATTTTTTTAGGTTGTTGATGAAACAGATCGATTACTCAGGGAAGCATATCAATCCTGGCTGCCAACTGTTCTTCAATTAACGCGCTCCAGTGATGGGAATCTCAGGAGTCTCTTCCCTCATTCCAGCACTTTCCTTCCTTCCACATTTGGTTCCTTAAAAACCATAAGGAGATCGTGAGTTTTAATTCCTTTCACTTTCTTAGAATAATTGAAACTTTCTCCTTGTTGGGCAAGCATTGCTGCAATTGTTGGTCAGTGGCAGTAGTTTTCTTTGGTATATATGCTGCAATCTTAAGATGCAACTTCAGTCTGGTATCTGGATCCTATCGTATGTACTCAATTGTTAGTTGCTTAGTGAATTGCCAATTATGGTGGCCTCCTGAAACTTCTGATGCCTGTTAGCATACTTTCGTGATATCTGGAGCAATGTTTTGGATGTGTATTTCATATTTCTGGAAACTTTGTGTGTATTTTGTCCAAATTTGGGTGACTTCATACTGGCTATCGCAAAATTTTGGTCTGAACGAATTGTATTAGAACCCACAGCTACCCAAGTCTAATACAGATACTTAAACATGTCTCCTAAGGCCTCATGGATCTTTTATAACCATGGAAACTTTGATTGGATTGTATTACCGGATTGAAGGTTGGGGATATGCAGATTGCAGATCCTTGTAGGCATACTCAGATAGTTATTTTTTTGTTCAAATTTGCCTTTTTAGTTTTGTCTAAATGTCTTGTGAAGTATTTAACACCTGACAGGTAGCTTCTATTTAAATTTGGTTTCAATTTCGTACAGGGGTGTTGAAAGGGGATTTAAGGGTAAAGCTTACCCTAGGCTTGTGAAGATGGTTCTATCTGCGACACTAACCCAAGATCCAAGCAAGCTTTCCCAGCTTGATCTGCATCACCCTTTGCTCTTGACAACTGGACAAAGACGCTATCGACTCCCTGAACGACTAGAATCCTTCCAATTGGTGAGACACTTGATAATAGCATTAAATATGTAGAACATAAGTACTTATCGAGTTCCTTGAAGTTTTGTACTTTCAAAGTTGAAAATATAAGAAAGGGTTTGGAATTGAGTTTTTTACATATCGGAACATTGTTTCAATATATTGAAGGGCACACTAATGTTTCTGGCGTGTCCTGTATGATCATTATAAGTTCGTCTAGAGAAGGTATTCCTTCTTGTTTAATCAGTACAAAATCTACTCGTTTTGATAAGGCTAAGTCTTCAACACCTAGACACCTTAGGGTCTTTATTTTTTAACAAGAGATGATGTTTAATACGTTTCCGTATCTTATCAAATTCTAAATTTATAGAAACTACAACACAAATAATAACAACGGCATCTGCCATTTTTGCCATATTTTTTGGCATAAAGGTGGCATTTGCTCTCTGAGTTCTATTGTTCCTTGGGAGCAATAATGGTTAGCTCTATGACTCTATCCCCTAGAATAACTGAATAATATACAAGGGCAATAGTGACCATGGTGTCCGTTATTTTATTTCAACCCTTTTTTAGCAGAAAAACATAACATAGAAGAGCTATCACAACTATATGAAACATTTTTGGAGTTTCTACACTCAATTTTTTTTTATAAAAAAAAATTGATAGTTCTTTCGGCAATGCATGGATAGAACTAAAAAAATGATAAAATAAATGATATTATGTTATTTCCATTGTATTGTTTAGACTGTCCAAGGAAATTCTCGAATTTGGATTTCTAATTGACGGGTTAGTGTGAGCTTATCCATGCGGTTATGCACTTAGGATTCCATTTTTTCAAAGATTTTGTCTTTCGTGCTTTCCTGGATCTTCGAGATCCTTTCAACGATCTCTCTCTCTTGAAGGGATATCTACATATGAAATGGATAGACTCCTGTAAGGCTGTAACCGCGACATAGTTGCTATTTGCTTACTTAAACCTAATTTCTTTTGAAAAGAAAGGGATAATTCCACAAAAGATTTGACGAGGTACAACTAACTAAATTCTTATTTAGTTGTTACGTAATGGATCATAGATCACTTCCCCCTTTGTATTTGAGAGTATTGAATCATGCCAAAAATTGACATGATTCAAAATTAAACACAAGTAAGACAATAAAGTTTAAAATTCAAATACGGAAGAAAAATGATGAGTTGTCAAGTGCTTATTATCTAACGTTGTATATAACGAATATAAGATGATGATTTATAATCCATCAATACTATAGGTCCCGGTTGCATTGGTTCTTTTGAGATAGTAATTAGTCGTCGTTGTTTTAAGGTCAATATATTCACTTGTCTATACACAATATTTTTACTTGTTGACTAATAAATTGAAATCATCTTCAATCATCCTTGTATAAGAAATTCTAATTTTCTTAAATAATCTTTAAAAAAAAAAACCCACATTTTTTAGGATTATGCCCAAGCTTAATAAGTCACCTGTATTTCGTGCTTCTAATGTGATCATTGTTACATGATGGATGATCTTTGAAGAGAATTTTGTTTGAAGAGTTAAAGAACCTATGAAAGGGACGCTTGTTTCAGACTAAGGGAGATTGGAATCCTCTGTTTCTCCTCTTGGTGCATCGAAATTTTTAAGTTGAGTTAGTCTTGGGACACTTAGCTGTGGTAGGGTTGTTACTCTTCATACAACTTCTGCCTTGTGAGTCGTGGTCTCTCTAACGAGCCTTGGATTTCTATTGAGGATTCATCTCCAAATCATGTTTGGGGGTATTTCCTTACTGTGTTAAGTTTAATTGCAAACTTTAGCTATACTTCACCTCTAAAAAAGTTATCTTCCCTGTAGAATAGTGGACTGATGTTCATTGAGCATTTTCTTCCAATTTTCTGTACAGATATGTGAATCAAAGCTTAAACCGTTGTATTTAGTGGCCCTTCTCCAAACTTTGCAAGAGGAGAAATGCATTGTTTTCACATCGTCGGTGGAGTCAACCCATAGATTGTGCACCTTACTAAACTTCTTTGGTGATTTACAAATCAAGATCAAGGAGTATTCAGGTCTTCAGCGTCAGTCCGTAAGAAGGTAATATCTGACCTAGTCTACTTTTTTGTTGTATTTGTCACATCACTGCAGTTCTCATCCCATTCATTCACTTTCTAGACGTGATTAAGGCCCTGTTCTGAACAGTGGATGCTCTTCCATATGTTATAGATGTGAAAGCATGTGGTGCACATGAATGGGGTGAACAAGGCACTAAAATACACCAATGTAGCATTGGCAAAGGCAAAAGACCGAGAGTGCGTGATTGGTTGTTTAGTTTTCATGTCTTTAGTTACCGAAACCATAAGGTTTGACTTTGATACATAGGAAGTCTGCAATTTGTTGGATTTCATTTAAGAGATTTACATGGCTAGCTTTGTATTTCGTTATTCCATTCTATTTGCAAGGTTGGGTTATTGATGACTGAAGAACTGTTTTGAAGGTGTTTGTTTATTCATTGTTATCTTAATATTGTCTTCTAATGGAAGATGAAAGGTCTTCAATTATACTAAGGTGCAGCTCACAGAGATTTTTAATTGGTTTCCACCTGAAGTAGATAAGCAATTCTCAGAGCTTTAATATTTTTTCCTCAAACAAAATTGTGGGGTGAAAGAACATAAATTGATTTTTCTTAACTAGTATGTCTATATATAAACAACAGGTTCACAGGGTAAAACTTTTGTATAGGAACACAAACCTTTTGACGTTTTGTGAAGTCCAACATTTTGTTTCTCTTCTTTCAATTGAAAGCTGTAATTTATCTTGTTTTAAGCCTTTGAGGTAATAAATTAATATATATATCCGATTGGACTCTAAGTAGAGTGGGAACTTATTCCACAGCAAGGCATTGAGGGCTTTCCGGGTGGGTGATATACAAGTACTTGTTTCATCTGATGCAATGACTCGTGGGATGGATGTTGAAGGTGTGAAAAATGTCATCAACTATGATATACCTGCATATATAAAGACCTACATCCATCGGGCTGGTCGGACTGCAAGAGCTGGCCAGGCGGGACGTTGCTTTACACTTCTACGTAAAGATGAGGTATGCAGCATAGTTGAAGTGTTTCCATTCTAGATTATTTTGATGCTTACGACATGGAATATACCGGGGAGAGTACAAGGTTCCTTTTTTTTTTTCTTCCTAGATTTATTTTGATGCTTAGGATTTGGGCTTACTAAACCTAAGAGAAGAGGTCGCCTAGACACAGCTCAATGGAAAAACAGGATTCATGTAGCTGACCCTAGTTGATTGGGACATAAGGCTCGGTTTGGTAATGATGTTGCCATTTTGTATAGTTGGAGTTTGGGCAGTGGTGAACAGCATCCCTTGAGCATTTTGTTTTTAATGTTGTCACCTTTATCTAGAAAGGAGGTGTAGGTGGCCTAAGAGTAGTTTTCTTTGAGGCTTATAGAATCCAAATTTGTTATGGAAAAGTTTTACTTGAACAATGTCCGCTTGAATACATTTTCTAATGAATTCAGTATGCATGTTGAAAAGTTATGTTTCTTCAAATCCGGTGCTTCAGTCTTCATCATGTGCAGGTAGAAAAGGATAAATATCTGTTCTATTCAACATCCTTCGGCTGCATATTGTTGGTTGTTCTCAATTGGAATGGGAACTATTTGATATCTTGGTTGGGCCCGTGTAATGTTAAGCTGGGATGGAGACGCATGACAAACTGGAGTCAATTGAACCCCATTGAAACTTTCAAAACATCTTAACAGTGCAGCAATTTTGATTTTCATTTTTGAATCCGCTAAGATTATGGAGTAACGACGGTTCTATATTTATGAACATGATGAAGCTTGAGTAGCAAGTGTTAGAAATACTTATAATATGCTGTCTTTTGTCCCTTTTAACTTCTTTCTTTAGTTTTTCATCTTTTTAAACTTCCTTTAAAATGTGTTGAAAAGTTGAATGACTATCCCAAGGTGCAAGTCGATGATGAGTCTATGGGATCAACATGAAGCTTAGCCAGCAGGTAGTTTAATCGTCTTTAACCAGGCCTTATGCTTCTGAAGCCTTTCCAAGTTTCTTAAGCTAAATACTGCTGATGCCTGTACTTAAAACATTATGGCTCGAGAAACTGTGGCTCGTGATAACACTGAGGATATCCTTCGAGTTAAGACCAGCTCTGGTTCAGCAACCTCTGCGGAGGCATAAATGGTCCACAGGAATCATTTAGGGTGTTGGAGGACTGTTTAAGGCCACTGTTTAGGATGATTCTCAGGTTCTGGTTAATGCAGGCCGGAAACCTAGTGCAGTATCTCATTGGTTGATAGCTGCCCAGTTTGAGGACGTTTGGGAGATGATGAAATCCAAACTTTTTGGTCAGATGCGTACGTGCCATGAAGTCTAGCTCTCAATGAGATGGATGCATAGTATATAAGCTCTTACAAACAACTTCATTGATTCTCTTTCTAGCTCTGAGCTGCCCCTTCCTGTCCGTTTAGCAGCTGAAAGGATTAGAGTCCTTTATTCTACGCTTTAGTCTGTTTCTTTTTTCTTCTTTTTTCAGTTTGCTTTTGTACTGTTCTTGGTTTCCCTGTTTCCATGCTTTGTTTGGTTTCCCTTTATCTTTCTCCTTGTTTCTTACTCAGGAGAAAATGAAAACAGAAACTCAATTTGGTGTAGTTTTTCATCTTGAGACTGGTGATCTTTTCTCACCTTAAATATGTCAAAATACTAGTGAAACTAAATATTTGAATGTGTTGATTAGCTTATCTGCTACAATATCATAGGGATGATATTAAAGATCTGATTGAGCATGTGGATTGGCAATCCCAGTTGTGTAGCCTGCCAATTTTACCAGTAAACCACAATACACAGAAGCACAAAAAATGAATTTTTGGTTTGTGGTTTTGCGAACAAAAGAATTGCGATGAATAAAAGTGGCAATGCTTTGACTTTGCTTTGATTTTTGGTAGTCACCCTCTCTTTCTCTTATTTCAGGTTAAGCGATTCAAGAAGATGTTACAGAAAGCTGAAAACAACTCTTGTCTTGTTTACTCTGTTCCTTCAGATTCCATTGAGTTACTTCGGTCAGCATACACATCTGGTAACTTCTGCATCTTATTTTGTATACAGACCACAAGAAGTGATTCATGGATGTAGTGTACTAAAGAGAAATGTATGCCTAATAAAATCTAATGTTCTTATTTTTTCCGGACTATGGATGGGAGAATATGAATTACGTACAAAAAATGACAGTCAACTAGTCAAGGTATTCAAGAAAAAGTTATCATATGACTAAGCAATAAGAGAGCAGTAAATGTTGATTTACTGATAAGGCTTAAAAAATGTTTAAACCAAAAAAAAGAAAAGAAAGAATAATAACAATAATAATGGCAGATGTTTACGGATCTTATGGTAGTGACCTCTAAAAGAATGAAGACTAGTTGCCGAGTCCAACTGCAGTTTAGTGTTCACTGAATCCAACTGTGTGAAGAGTGAAGAACAAATCTCAACGCCTCTAGTGCAAACAACATGCTATGGGCCCAAAACCTTAAAACACAAATGGATGCTTTTCATACATTCCTCCCTCCACCTGCCTCTCCATGAATTTCTCTTTTCAGTATTTTTTACGTAGTGCTAACGGGAGAGAGAAAAAAGTTATGTCCTTAATAAGTTACTTGCAACCAGGAGTTCATGAACTTGTTAGTTTAGACCAAACCAAATATAGCCTTAAGTCCCAATCAATTGGGGCCAGATTCTGCAAACTTGTTAGTTTCATCCTGTTTTATTTAGTTTTTGTTCTCTGTTATTATGTTTCGCTTGACATCATGTTGAATGTGCCTTAAGTTTTGAATAAAATAACATCAGATGTTTTCTCAATTATTACCGCTGTTCTTGCCAACATGTCAGCTCTGGAGAAGCTGAAAGAGAGTGTTGAATCAGAATCATACAAGAAGCGTAAGATTAAGTTCAAGTCTTCAAGAATGGTTAAACCAAAGGAGTTGAACAATTCAAAGGTGTGAAATCGAAGGAATTTCTCCTATCACAAATTCAGTTTTGCATACGAGGTGAGTGCTAATCCTTTTGGTTACTTTTACAGCTTTGCGTTTAGTTGATGTTGTCCATATCTTTATATTCACTGTCTCTCAAAAAGTTTTGACTTGAATCTATGGTTTGATAGAATGTTATTCGGAGAAGATAACCCCTTATAACAGGTTATTTTTATTATTTTTTTTATAGTACTACTTGATGTGCAATATTGTCTAGCATGAAAGCTCACTTCTGTGTTTCCTATAACTGTAGCATCTTCTTAATCTTCACACATGTAGACCCACAAGTGTATTTTTCATTATTTTTTCTGCATAAATACGTCAATATAACCAATTTGACGTACCTTAACAGCTTTCTGTTGAGGATAAACAGAGTTGTTTTGCAACTTAAGAGAATTTTTCTCCAAGTTACATTTTCTTGGTGGTTTTGTCATTTGAATGTCGGGTCATATGTGTTATTTGGCGAGAGATTATGTGAGTTCAATCTCCCACTGCACTAGCAATTCGAATTCTGAAAAGAAACTATTATGTTAGTGCATATCTTAAGAACTCTGGAGGAAGTTTTATGGTCTTGCCATCCCCCTTTCTTTAATCTGTTCAGGAACTATGATCACCCAAGTTGGAGTCTTGTATATCATTAGGGCTGATGAAGACAGTGATCATCATCTCGGTCCTCGCCACACAACCAATCATTTGCTTTGAAGGAGGCAATCCAGAACCTCATTGACAAGAAAACCAACTATGTTTTGTGGACAATTCTCCATGTGCTAAAAGTTATTAAATTTTTTTCCCCTAGAATATCTATGCCACAAAATAACCATGCAATTTGTTGTAATCACAAGATTCCTAAATAATGGGGAGGTGAAATTTTTTCAGACTTGGCTTTTGTTTGTGTAGTTGGATCTCCTGCACATTAACTACCTGATACGGGTGTCGTTAATTTTTAGCATTTTGTGTTTACAAGTACCATACAAGTCTCTGGCGATCTATATTAGGCTTGTTTTACAAATCAAACTCCTTAATGAATTGTCCCTTGATGCTTATTTTGACATTTAACATTGACTGAAAGATGAGGATTTATTTTGACATTTAACATTGACTGAAAGATGAGGATTTATTTTGACATTTAACATTGACTGAAAGATGAGAATTTTTTTTGATGGTTAGGACAGGTTAGGAAAGCTTTGATAATATATTCCAACTAAGATGGTAAATAAAATCCATATGGAAGCTCTGAGGCTACTGCGCAGTTTGGTTCTCCATTCCTTTATTCGAACAATGCACAAGGATTCCGAAAAATGCAGACATTATTCAAATCTTCACATCTTCTCCCCAATCCAACTGTTAATACTATGAGCCCGATTGGCTGGGGGATGAGGAACGGGTATGAGTAATACCCACTTCCCTTATCCTGGTCCCACATGTTAATACTTGGTTTGGGAACTTTTTGGCGAAGGGGGATAAGTAATACCCCTTAATACCCCTCGAGGGGTACTAAATAATAACAGCCCTGACCTTGTTATAATTTAATACCCCCCTATTTATACCCCCGCTCATCCCCCTCAATTTACCCCAGACCCTCTAATTTATCTTTATCCCCATCTCAATTACAAAACAAACCAAGTATTATTTTATCCCCACTTATTATCAAAATCTTCCAAACCAAGTACTATTTAACCCCCCTCCCCTCCATAAAATGTCACATCAATGGGGGTTTATTCTTACTAAATAATACCCTCTATTATCTTATCCCCTTACTATTTTGTCTCCCAAAACTCATCCTGCATCCAATCGGGCTGTATGTGTAAGGATAAAGCTCATTGCTTGTATTGTATACAAGTAATTACACAAACACAATTTTCTGCTAACGGTTTTCCTTTGTGAACTGAATTTTAAGAAAAGCTTAAAAATTCTCTGTTTGTCCCATTTGTTTGTCCATCTTTTCAGTTTGGAATGTCCCAAAATTGTCGTCCTTTTTGAAAAGTTGAAGCACAATAGTCCTTGCAAATTAGAAGAGGACATAAAGGGGCCATGTTGGAGATCTATATCTTTTAGTTTGTATTTGAGAGCATTCAATGTATTCTCCATAAAAAGTTAGAATTCCTGAAATAGACAAACAAAATTGTGCAGAGAAAGTAGACCTCCACCCCTACTAATAAAAATGATATATCTTAAATCCTTGAGCAAGTTTTGTCATATACCACGCAAACCACTAATGCTTTGTTACATTTGAGTGTTAAATGTTAATGCCACGAGACATAGTATTGTTTCCGTTTAGTAGAGAATATGACCTAACGAAGAGGAGACCAGAAATCGAAGTTGGTATCCACTGTCTGATTTATGGCTGGTTCAGTTTAGTACTGTGAATTAGAATGTTGATGTCATTCCAGGATGTTTGGTGCCTTATGTTCAAATCCTGTCATACATTTCTCTGTACTTGATTTTTGCATTCCTTCATCGACACATTCAACAAGTTCCGGTTGTAATTTCTTTAAATAGGGAACAAAATGTTGACACCGTCGGAGAAATCTCTAGAGAAATGAACTAAAGAAAGGCAAGCGTAACTGAAATTGAGTAGTCAACAGTGAAACTTCTACGCACACAAAATAGCAAATTACTGCTAGTCTTTTATGCCATGATATCACTACTTGGGCAACTAGTATATTTCCATTCAGCCTTATCAAGCCAAGGCCTTTGATCCAAGATCCTCTGACAAAGTAGCTTGGGAGTAAAAACCTACAACTGAGTCAGAAGATACTGCAACTTCTTGTGTTTCCATGGGTTTTGTACCTCTTTAGTTGCCAAATATTGGAACGAATCTTCGCACCCCTTTGAGAAAGGAATTAGATTTGTGTAAGTTGGAAGATGAAGCAGAAGTAGGGGTAGTAGATGAAGATGATAAAATCTTTGGAGATGAAGAAAGAGAATCATTCGAGTTGACATCTCTTTCTTCTTCATTAATTGTATCCAACATCTTTGATGTTCTGTGCCTCATGACAGACACAACTTGTGGCGGTGCTACCTCGGTAACAAACCTTGCAATTCGAGCATTTGCCATTTCGTTGTTTGAAGATTGTGAGTGCTGTGGAAGAAGAGAGAGTGTTTTGAATGGGAAGGCAAGGGCTGTGGATGAGCAAGGACACAATCCCATAGGATGCAATTTATAAGGCTATGCTTAGGGCCTTAAGTTGTGTAAATGGATAAGATTTGTGAGGACATATTTGGGCTTAAATTCAGTCAGTGGTCCTGATCACACAAGTTAAATCAATTTTAGATTTTAGTGCCGCCTCTTACTTTAGATATTAAGGGCCATTGATGTTCCATTGTCACTTCAAAGAAAATCAACAAAACCATTTGTTACACTTTTTACCTGTTCCGAAGCAGCTGGTTAGTTGATGGTGTCGAAAATTATAATATTTTGCGCGTAGAGTTTACAAAGAAAACACATTTGTTTGTTTTTTATTGGCCTATCCTTCTTAAACCGGCAGAGAGTATCATGAAACAAATGTGTTTGCATTTGGCTGCAATTCTGGAAAACTCGAAGAAACTAATAAGGTCGTAGTTTCAGTTTTGAAGCTTGCGCAAAAGGTGAGGCGATTATCGTTTGGTCTAATCTGACCTTTGCCATTCCCCAACACCAGCCCTGATGCAGTAATGCTAAGTACCAAGAATTGGGTACCCAAAGTTGACCCAAACACACACACAAGTGTGTGGGCTCCACACACTTGTGTGTGTGTTTGGGTCAATTCTGGGTACAAAATTCTTGGTATGTATCAACACCCGCCCTGATGAGTCGAAGAATAAAAAATAAAAAAAAAACTTTCCAATATTGACTTGATTGTTTCAATTTATATTGGCTATGCAGTTGTAGATATTGTTTACTAACTCATATCTTTGGAACTAGAATGATTCCATAATTGCGTACAGGCAGTGGCGACTCCAGGAATTCGGAAGCGTGGGGTCATTCATAAACATCAAATATTTTTACCAACTATAAATCAAAAAAAAAAATCATGATAATGACAGCTAAAAATCTTATTTCAAGAGCATCTTCAATGCATCTCTATATCTCTATTTTAGAGATCGGATATGACATATTAAGGGCAAATTCTGTTATTTATCTCCTCTTTTCCTCAAACCTTTTGTACTTTATGTGAGAATTTGGAGGGACCCATCAGTTTTTTTTAGAGATTTGGTCTCCAAATTTTACTTTTGGCCTCTAAATATAGAGACTCACACCTTCATTTTGGACTCCAAATCTCTAAAAAGAACAATGAGTTATCCAAAAAGTACAACAAGTTGACGAAAAATAGAATAAATTACAAAATTTACCCTCAATACGTCACGTCCGGTCTCTAAAATAGAGATATAGAGATGCATTCAAGATGCTCCAACAAAAATCACATTTAAAACTCAACCTAACAAGACAAATCAACCTCTCCATATCAAAAGAACAAAACGAGTGACTAGCATTCAAACAAGCTACACAAAGAAACAACTTTTATAAATTTTTAAGGGTTATCCAGTGGTGTCACCACCAAATTTAGGATAATGATACACGTACAGAAAAAATGGGACCGAAATTGTACCAATCGCGTTCGGGGACCCAAAAGTGGGTCCCACACGAGTGATCCGAACCGTTCATTATTCTTAAAACATTTTTCCGAGGGGCCCCACAAAATTTCAGCTCAACCGGACGGTTGGAAGTGCTTGAACCAAAGTCTCACCGTTTGAATAAAAAAATTGTGCATGGTTACTTGCGATTCCAGCTTCATGAAGGTTATTTGCAGCCAGCAATCTGAACGAGGAGTTTTTGGAATTAGCTCACCCTCGGGGTTCTTCATGATATTACGGGACCAAAGTAAATAATGGCATTTGAGGGTGTCGAGAAACTTTATCGGTTATCATTTTGGTGGTTAAGTTGTTCGATATTTGTTTTTGTGAGCATGTTTGATTTTGCTAGTTCTCTCTCTGATTCTTTTGTTTTAGTAATATGCCTTATTCAAATGGATATTGAATTTGATTAAGGGATATTGCCTTGTTATGAAGATCGAGAAAATAATTTATATAAACACATGGAAAATATGAAGAATGTAATTTCGAACTGTGCTTTTCTGCAAAAATATACTTCTCTCTCTCTCTCTCTCTTGATGGAAATAAGAGAGAAATTCCTCACACACAACTAAACTCATTCTTATTAATCTTTTCAAAAACAATACAAATACAACTCTTACACATCTACAAGCACACACTACATTTAAGGGCTCCCCACATTCTGCCTCTCTCTCTTTTCTCACTCTTTCTCTTCTTATTCCCACACTCACTCCCACAGCTTGCACACATACTTATACAACAAACAAGAGATAACTCCAAGCCACCATTATTGACAAAACAAACCAATGGCCTAACAAGACAAAACACACATGCACAATTTCAAACAAATCAGCCGACTCCATCTACTCCACCGTCCTCCTTCAATGCCTTGTCCCCACATGCACAATTACACCTCACAACATCTCTCTCTCTCTCTCTCTCTCTCTCTCTCTCTCTCTCTCTCTCTCTCTCCATAGCTGTCTATCTATATGTCTATCGACGTGTTATCCATGGCATGAACAGTAACACTTCAGGGAAATTTGAAGTCTGCATTATGCTTTTGGTCACTGTGGTCCATCTTGAGTCAATTCTTGGTTCTTTAAACTTGAAATTTTCACATTTCCCTTGACGGACAGATGTGTACAAGCCCGTACTGGATAAGGGATGGGGAAAAAGTATGAATCTGGTTGTACCTAGGGTGTTTCCAGTGTGCAAAAATTGACAAATCACCTGTATGGCATGTACATAAGTACATTACATTCCTATTAATGGATGATGTTCATGAGATACTCAATGCATGCATACGTCGATGTTTGCAGATTTGCATACATTATATGCATCTTTATGTGTGTGTGTGTGTGTTAGCATACATAAAAATGCAGTTTTTCAATCGCTGTGCACATTCTGCATGATACTTTGTAGAAACTGGCGAGGTTCGTGATTTGATATTGCTGATATTTTTGGTGACTTATCATGAAAAGTAGTTTCTTAATAATTTGGTAGGTTTTCGCTTGTTCAACACATGAAATGCTTTTAATGAAAGGAATAATTAAACCCCTAACAATAGGTGTGTTTTTTTTTTTTTGATAACCGGATGACCGGGCCAAATATTTCATTAGTTGACAAAACTAACAGATGACCTGAAATCCAATACACTGACTACTATCATGCAGGTAAGTAATGTAGCTTGACTGATCAATTCTTGAAGCTTGTAACATTAAGCTGGCTGAGTTGTGAAGCCATAAAAATAATTTCACAGAAGCCTAGATACTCTGTAGTCCCATTATAGCTGTTTTTTCCTTCCCAACCAGCATTTATACGGATTCTGAAACAGTAGATGATTTTTTTTATTATTTTATTTTATCGGCAAAACAAATTTTATTATCATATGGATAAAGAATGAAATCATTACAGTAGGAAAGAAAATGTTTTGAGAGAGCTTCGAAGTGACCAAAAACCCTCCTATGGCTGCAAACTCCCGCAACCTTCGGTTGATGATTCTTAAAAGAAAGGAAGTGCTTTTATAATCATTGAAACTAGTTTAGAGAATAGTGTGCTATTTTGGAATAATTTTCGCACCTTTGTCTACTTTTATTATACCCTTTAGCATCAAGGTAGTGCTGTTATAAAATTACACTAATCTTTTTGTAGGTGCATGCATATCAGTTAGGGTATTTTCTTAAATTAATAATTTCCCGCCCTCCTTGTATCCAAACACACTCTTTCTATTTATTACCAGTGGAATTGTATATGTGATCACTTGTACCATTGTTATTAGCATAATACCATTTTGTAAGTTCTTAAAATATCGAATGAAAATTTACAAGGGAAATTCTGCCTTTTCCTTATGAAGGTTTTTCACCGTTATAACTAATATATGCCCTCACTAATGTAAATTTCTGGGCCTGCCATTGACCACCACTGCCTAAAATACCATTCAGCACCACCGCCAGCTCTTGAGATCCTATTTTGATTGGATTTAGATCCTTTATCTAAACCTAATGTAATACAGATATAGTTTATGGTTTAGATCCTAATTTATTTTGATTTGTCTGTCAAAATTAGGCATTATCTGTTAAATAGAAATTTGGTGTAAATTTACACATTTTTTGGGCAATAGTCAATTTGCCGTGCTATTGGTGGCCAGATATATATTAAAGCAGAGAATGTGATGAATTGATCCATATAGTATCAAAAGTTTGTTTTTATATGGCAAATTTCAATCCCACCTCACACACAAAAAAGGTGGTAAGGTAATCTATCAAGAGTGTTCCAACCTCTAAGCACCCCATTGTGGATGGGACTGACCCCTAATAGAAGTGACTCGAACTATGAATATATTCTCGAGCAAATCCGTAACTATGCTTTTTATTCTGCTTTCTTCAGATAGGCTGCGGAATAAAAAGCATAGTCATGAATGAAAAGCAAGGCAAGAATGATTTAATATTAAAGCATTTACTTTAATCGAATGATCTTCAGAAGAACTTTTAGGTTTACAACATAGAAAAATCACAGCTAGTCGCTCATGCCATAATATTATTGCTGGTACAAATAGTAGGTTTTATTCCATCCAGGCGCCGTATCATGCCAAGGCTTTTGATACAAGATCCTCCGACACTGTAACTTGGGAGTAAAAACCAAGCACTTGAGTCACGACAGCAACTTAAGTTGTGTTGCTGAAAACCCAATTAGAAATAAGGGGTTTGGACCTCTTTAGTGACCAAATATTGGAAGAGATCTTTGTACCACTTTGATAAAGCACTTAGATTTGTTTCTGTTGGAAGATGAAGCAGAAGTAGGGGTAGAACATGAAGATGATGATGAACTCTTTGTGGACGAAGAAAGAGAATCATCGGAGCTGATCTCTCTCTCGTCTTCATTAATAGTATCTAACACCTTTGATGCTCTGTGCCTCATGACACTCACAAGTTGCGGTGGTGCTACCTCGGTGAAAAACCTTGCAACGCGAGCATTTGCCATTTTATTGGTGAAAAAGTTTATGAAACTAAGGGCCGAGGAAGAAGAGAGGGTGGTTTGTAAGGGGAAGGCGACGTTGTGGATGAGCAAGGACACACCTTTGGATGCAATTTATAAGGAGTCATTTGATGGAGAAATATTTCAGTGCCGGGTGGGGGTACTAGGTGTGAAGGCCATGTAGTGCCCGTTAGCACACCCAAGTTGTTCATCCGTATTTTCGACGGCCTAGATCTGTTGAGGAAACCGAACAACCCCAATAGATCTGGGCCATCCAAAACACGGATGGACTACCTGGATGAGCCGACGGGCTTGCCACTTGGTGCCCACCCGGCACTGAATTTTTTTTCCATTTGATGAGAGTTGAGAGGTTATTTTTAGGCTTGAAGTTGGTCACTGGTCCTAATCACACAAGTTAAAGTCATTTTTAGCTTTTAGTGCCGCCTCTTACTTTTGGTATTAATGGTATGGCATTGATGTTAACTAGTCACTTCAAAGAGATTACTTCAGTTGTAGGACCATTTTTTATGCTGCAATGAAGGGGGGGGGACCTAATTGTGCAATGTGTCCATTGCTGGGTAGAAAAGTTCATATCCCTTCAAGATTTGGTTTTGTTGGCATCGAAAGCTTTCCGTTTTTGCACTTTTCAGAAGTTTCCTGGGGGCGGCCGCTTAAATGCCATGTGTCGATTATAACCTGGAGTTGAGATGGTTGCGTTAGTTTGGATCGTTGATTTAAACAATAATTCAATCAAGAAACGAGCTTCACCAGATCTTGAAAACGAGTTGAGGTAAGCTTGGTTAAGATCACACTCCATGAGAAAATTTCTGTTTGGTTTAGAAAGTCCAAGGCATCGATTTCGTGTACGGCTGGGTTGTCTTTGCCAAAGCATGTTGAGTTGCTATTGAGGAAAAGTGCAACTATTTGATAGAATCCTCACAGTAATTTCAACCCAAGTGGAATTGAACAAGAAATGGAAAATGAATCTTGTATTATGAATTCAACTGTTGCAAGTATTACAGAAGAATGGTGGTGAAAGAGAAAGAGAGACAAGAGAGAGAGAGAGAGAGAGAGAGAGAGAGAGAGAGAGAGAGAGAGAGAGAGAGAGAGAGAGAGAGAAATACAGAAAGTGAGAGAACAGAAACAATCCACACCCTCCCTCTCCGCGCTCACCCTTCTTATTCGTAAACTTCCCTAACCAACTTCCTAACTGAATCATAACAGATACAACAGAATCACAGAAGAAACAATACAGAATTACAGTGGTGACCCCTATGTATAGTGAAATGACATTGTAGTCCTCATGCTTATCATTGCCATCCCCTTGAGACCAACCTTGTCCTCAAGGTTGAAAAGAAGGAAAACGTTGATGAAAATCAGACCAACTCTCCCAGGTGGCATCTTCAGGAATAGAGTTAGTCTACTAAACTAGGACCAAAGAATGAGGCCGGTTGTGCTTTTTGATAACCTTCCTGTCCAGGATAGCCAAGGGTTCTAGCTGAATTTGTCCATTTTCTGCAGTCAAAGGAAGTGTGGTCTGAACCACAATACCAGATCCCAATTTCTTCTTTAGAAGGGACACATGGAAAACGGGATGGATTCGAGAAGAAGGTGGCAAGGCAAGCTTATAAGCGACAGGCCCAATCCTTTGCTGAATCTGATATGGACCAAAGAATTTAGGAGCCAATTTGGCATTTCTCCTGAAAGCTACAGTGACTTGTCGGAATGGTTGCAGCCGCAAATAAACCCAATCCCCAACTTCAAAAACCCTTTCTGTTCGACGTTGATATGCAATCTGCTTCATTCTGTGTTGGGAAAGGGCTAAGTGTTCTTTGAGAAGCTTGAGAATAGCTTCCCTATCCTGTAAGAGCTGCTCAGCTGCAGCCACTGTGGTACCTCCTGGTGCATAGTGTAGAAGGCTAGGTGGTTTCTGTCCATAGAGGGCTTCATAGGGTGTAATTCCAGTGAAAAGGTGATAAGTGGTATTATACCACCACTTAACCATAGGTAGCCATTTAGTCCATGTTGTAGGCCTGTCACCCGAGAGACATCTGAGGTAATTCTCTAGACATCGATTGACTACCTCAGTTTGTCCATCGGTCTGCGGATGGTATGATGTACTCATGCACAAGGTGGTCCCCTGTAGGCGAAATCGTTCCTGCCAAAAATTACTATTGAAGATAGGATCTCGATCAGAAATAATGGAACTGGGCATGCCATGCAGTTTGAAAATATTGTCCAAGAATGCCTGAGCCACTGTGGTAGCAGTATAAGGATGTGTCAAGGCAATGAAGTGTGCACTTTTACTCAATCTGTCCACAACCACAAATATCACAGATTTCTGAGATGAAGAGGGTAGCCCTTCTATAAAGTCCATGGAAATGTCACTCCAAAGCCTACTAGGGATTGGTAATGGTTGTAGCAAACCAGGTGTAGCCACTGTCTCAGATTTATTTCTTTGGCAAGTATCACACTCAGCCACATACCTTAGGACTGCTTGTTTCATTCCCCTCCAGTAAAAAGCTTGTTTAAGCCTGCGGTAGGTTCTCTCCCCTCCTGAATGGCCTCCTGTGGGACTGGCATGGTGTTCATGTAGGAGTTTGAGGCGAAACTGGTCATTATTGCCCACCACAAGCCTGGATTTGTAATAAAGCATGTCATGTTGCCACACAAAATGAGGATGGCTAGCAGGGTCTTGCTGCAAATCTTGGATAATCTGTTGTAACTCAGCATCTTGCCCCCAACTAGCTTGTAAGGCTCCCACCCAATTGCCTAAGACCAGCACCATAGCTGACAGTTTTCCCTGACTCATTGGTACATAATTCAGGTCATCCCCAACCCTGGACAAGGCATCTGCTGCTGCATTGCTTTTACCACTTTTATAAATGATTTCAAAATCAAATCCCATAAGCTTAGAAATCCATTTCTGTTGCATGAGTGTAGTCACCCTTTGTTCCAACAAAAACTTCAAGCTTTGATGATCAGTTCTAATTTGAAAATGCCTCCCAAGTAAATAATGTCTCCACTTGGTGACTGCCATCACCACAGCTAGTAATTCCTTCTCATAGGTGGACAGGCCCAGCCTAGTTTGGGAAATGGCTTTGCTGTAATAGGCCACTGGTTTTCCCTCCTGCATAAGTACTGCACCTATCCCTTTTCCAGAGGCATCACATTCCAAAACAAATAGTTTGGTGTAGTCAGGAAGGGCTAATACTGGGGCTGAAGACATGGCAGACTTGAGTTGTGAAAATGCCAACTCAGCTTCAGAGTTCCATGTAGAGGCATCTTTTTGAGTAACAAGTTAAGTGGTTGGCATATCTTCCCATATCCCTGAATAAATCTTCTATAGTAACCCGTGAGCCCTAAGAACCCTCTCAAAGCTTTGAGTGATTGTGGTCTTGGCCAATTGAGCATGTGTTCAATTTTGGTAGGGTCAGCTGCCACCCCATTTTTGTCTATCACATGACCTAAGTACTCCACTTGGGATTGCCCAAAGGCACATTTGGACATCTTAGCATATAGTTTGTGTTCCCTTAACTTGCTTAAGGTCAGGGTGACATGCTTTAGATGATCAGCCCAAGAGCTGCTGTAGACCAAAATATCATCAAAAAAAAACTAACACAAATTTCCTTAGAAATGGTCTAAACACATCATTCATTAGACTTTGGAAGGTTGATGGCGCATTTGTCAGCCCAAAAGGCATAACTAAAAATTCATAGTGACCTTCATGGGTCCTAAAGGCAGTTTTGTCGACATCACCAGGGTTCATCCGGATTTGATGATAACCAGACCTTAAGTCTAGTTTGGAAAAGAACTGAGCTCCGTGCAACTCATCCATAGCTCATCAATGATGGGAATGGGGTACTTATCTTTGATAGTTTCCTTATTTAAAGCCCTGTAATCAACACACATTCTCCATGAATTGTCCTTCTTTTTTACCAACAAAACAGGTGAGGAGAATGGAGAGACACTAGGTCTGATAACCCCACTATCCAGCATCTCCTTGACTATTTTCTCTATCTCATTCTTTTGAATGTAGGGATAACGATAAGGTCGAAGACTTGGTGGTTGGGTCCCAGGTTTCAAAGGAATTCTGTGGTCATGTGACCTTACTGGGGGTAATTCAGTTGAGGAACTGAAAACATCATCAAAAGATTGCAAAATATGGTCAAGTTCAGGATGTACCTCAGGTATAGAGACAACTTGTAGACTGCAGATTTGGGCCACCACCCCAGGAGACTTTTTCTTGATCAAATGCTCCATTTGCTTGATGTCCACCAGCTGCACATCTGTGGTATCACCCCCCTTAAGCACATGTTTCCTCCCAAAAGCTGTGAACTCCATTTGTAAATTGTTGAAATCCCATAATACTGGACCCAAAGTCGAAAGCCACTGCACACCCAACACCATGTCACAACCACCCATGGGAAGCAGCCTTACTTCAGAGCTAAAAACAGTGCCTTGCATGGTCCATTTGAAATCCTTTACCACAGCTGTACTGGTGAGTTTGGTGCCATCTGCCACTATCACTGATAACGGGCTAGTTGCTTGAGTAACAATACCTAATTTCTTAGCAAAAGTAGCATCTAAGAAATTATGAGTACTACCAGAATCCACCAGAATTTCCATTACATGTTTCTTGACATATCCTTTAATCCTCATGGTCCTATAGGACTGAATTCCTGTCAAGGCGTGGACTGAGATTTGGAACTCCTCCTGTACTGTTTCAGAGAGTAAATCTTGTTGAGCCTCTTCAAAAACCTCCTCTTCTTCCTCTGCTTCCAACATGAACAGCTGTTTCTTTTTGCACACATGCCCTCTATAGTACTTTTCGTCACAACCAAAACATAATCCCTTGGATCTTTTGTCATCAAAATCTTTCTGAGTTAGTTTTTTAACCGTGGTACCAAACTCAGGAATTTTGGGGCCTGTATCTTGTGATTTGGGGGCCAGTGAGTTTGGAATAAATTTTGGCACTACCCTGGTCTTTTTAGTGACTGCTTCAATGGTTTCTTCTTGTAGTCAAGCCAAACCCATCGCTTGGGCAATAGTCCTAGGAGAGAACATCTTAACTCCTGCCAAGATCTCCTCTTTCAGGCCACTCACGAAGCAACTCACAAAAAATTCTTCTGATAATCCACTGGTTTTGTTTGCCAACTCCTCAAATTTTTCCTGATATGATTTCACAGAACTCCATTGCTTGAGTTTGGTTAGTTGACCCACAGGATCCTCATACGCATTACTTCCAAATCGGAGCAACAAAACCCTAGAGAATTCTGCCCAAGTGCGAAGGGTGTGTGATTTCTCATACCATCTGAACCAATTCATTGCTTTATCTTCTAAATGTAACGAAGCAAGACGCAATTTTTGGGAATCTTCAATAGCGTTCAATTCGAAGAATTTTTCGCACTTATAAATCCATGATTCTGGTTCTTCACCAAAGAACTTAGGAAAATCCAATTTTGGTTGGAAAGCCCTAAAGTTTAAATGAGGGTTTTGCAGAAGTGGGGGTTGTTGTTGTGTAGGTGAGGTGGAAGAAGAATTTACCTTCTCGGAGAGGCCCTCATACTTTGAATTCAGAGTCGTAATCAGTTGAGTCAATCCCGCAATCGAATTCTTGATTTCATCCAAGACTTCTGCGTGCTTCTCAGTGACCTCGGAATTTCGACGAATTGATTCATCCACACGCTTCATTTCTTGTGCTCGAGTTTCCGCCATGAATTCTTGCTTCCAAGGATTGCTAGCTCTGATACCACTTGATAGAATCCTCACAGTAATTTCAACCCAAGTGGAATTGAACAAGAAATGGAAAATGAATCTTGTATTATGAATTCAACTGTTGCAAGTATTACAGAAGAATGGTGGTGAAAGAGAAAGAGAGACAAGAGAGAGAGAGAGAGAAATACAGAAAGTGAGAGAACAGAAACAATCCACACCCTCCCTCTCTGCGCTCACCCTTCTTATTCGTAAACTTCCCTAACCAACTTCCTAACTGAATCATAACAGATACAACAGAATCACAGAAGAAACAATACAGAATTACAGTGGTGACCCCTATGTATAGTGAAATGACATTGTAGTCCTCATGCTTATCACTATTGGCGAATATTTGCGCTTTTCGTAGGCAGATCCTTCTGAAAACGGTAGAGAAGGTCATCAAACTAGCGGCGTGTATTGCTGGTTTCCTATGAAATTTGAGGAAAAAAACTTATCAGTTTGTATTTAGATTGTATTTGGGCTATTTTATGTTGAGATGTTAAGTAAGATTTTAGAGATTAGGTTAATGGTTCTGCTGAGCTTCGTTAGAAAACAAAGGGTGTTTTGCGTTTCAGCACAAAAATTCCAGTAAAACTGTAATCACATCAATCCTGTCCCTAACCCAATTCTGGAAGACGGTTGGTTTCCAAGAAAGGCATGGGAATCTGCTCTGCCCTTATTGGAAGGTTGCTTTGTCATCTGTGTTTTTGCAATAGCTAGTGTTACGCCCTAACTTTTTTATTATGATTCTATTTATAATTGGGTGTTATGGCCGGGTCCTAATTAATTATTGTGTGCACATTATGGGTAATATTGGTACAATTGCAATTCTTGAAGTGTCGGCAAATTAGTGGTACAAAATTATTGGTAGAATTTTACGTTAAGTCAGATTATAAGATAATACACCTATTTATTTATTTAAATTTTATTTGCCTGACTAGCTATTTTTAGGGCTCGTGGCCTTATACCTACTTAGCTATTTTACTGGGGTTAAATGTCATAGTGGGTAGTTATAGAGTTTCACTTATTTATTAGAAACTGATACTTTGATTAGGGTTATCATTAAGTGGGTTTTTTTTTAGAGCCGCTGTACAGCAACAATTAAGGTTTCGGAGGTGGTCTCCTTCATCTTCAAGGTAATATTTCGTCATGAGTTTTTCCATCTTTTCTCCTTCGATTTTTTTTCTAAGTTCATCAGACTGGTTTATAGCTAGTTTCATGTATTGGGTGGAATTGTGTACTGTGAAGAAAAGGGGGGAGAGAGAGAAGTAAATGGGAAGATGGTACTGTGGATGAGGGACTGAGTATTAGGTCGTGCATGTGTGCAATTGGACCGAGTGAGGACGTGATTCTGTGCATGTGTATGGTTGGACCGAGTGAAGGCAGGGACGGAAATTACATTATAGTTAACTTTGTTCTTGTTTTCTTAATGGAGTTTGGTGTTAACTTTGTTAACTTTAGAATCACTTTACACGTATTGGCAGTGCATGAGTTTGGTGCCATTTGGTGCCATGTGCTGAGTGGTTGTAGGAAAATATAATGGGTTCTCATGGCTTAGTACTAGGATAAGATTAGACTAGGTTAATTTTGGCTTTAATAGGATATGATATTTCCTAGGCAACTCAGGTTACATTTCAATAGTTAGTTATTTTGTATTTTCTATTTTGTACAGGTTAATCTCTTTTGACGTGTTTGAGTTGCATTTTTGTCGGACCCAGGTGAGTGGTTAAGCATGTTACGTATTTTCGAACTCGCCGTGTCCCTTGATTTATTCTTTTGGGAAAATTATCATTTGGTTATTGAAAACGTGAATTGTTTATATTTGATCTTTTATTGGCATGCGAGGAAAATAATATTTTGGTGAGAACTTGGTGGATATTGATGGGAACATTTATTATTGAAAGTCCAGGGAAATTAATCCTCTGTGTGCGGGTGACTCTGGCCTTTAGGGAAGAGGCCGTGTCCTGGCCGGTGACCCTAATGCTCAACGGCTGACTTTCGCCGGATCGTTCTTAGGGAAAAGTTCCACGGGCTGCCTACTCGTGGTGACTCTAAGTTTCGATATTGGATCCAATTTTTGAGATATTTGTTCACTGGCACTTGGTACTATTTGGTATTGGTTGTGGTTCCCTATTGTTGTTGAATATCGTACTGTGATCACCAAAACACTTGTTACTGGTAAAAAGATTTATTGATATAAATTGTTGTTTTGTGATACCCCTCGTATGCCTAATTATGTTTACATATTAATATATTTTTATCCCTGTTTTAGAACTGTATTTATTATACATGTTTTGCCATTCACTGAGCTTGTCAGCTGACGGATTTTATCCACCATCATTTTCAGGGAAATTGAGCCAGTAGATAAGGACTCTGGTGGCAACTTGGGGATTATTGTGTTGACCTCCATAGGATGTTGCATTCAAGTTTTTATTATTTATTTATTCGCTTCCGCACTTATTAAACCTTTTTGATACATCGCATTTTTGTTATTATTGGTTAATAATTTTTTATTTATTGATTGGTTCATGGGATGGTGTTCCCCATGATCATGTTGAGACATATTTGAATTGATTTCGTTAATAAAAAAAAAGAATGTTTAGTGGTCTGTGGCTTATTATATTTTAGGCTTCGTGTCCACGTGTTAGCCTTGTGGTTCACGGCCGGTCATTTCCCATTTTGGGGTGTGACAGCTAGGACATTCCTCGATTAGGAAAAAAATTTCAATGCCGAGCGGTACCACGCGGTGTCCGCTCATGCACATCCGACTGTCTAAAAATGCAACCGACGATCCGGATTGCAAGTGCCGGATGAAATAAAAAAGAAAAGAAAAAAGAAAAGGAAAAGTGTGTTTTAATCCATCCGCTTTATTTTTGGACAGACAGATGTGCGCGAGCGGGTACCACGTCAGCCATACCCGCTCGGCACTGGAAAATTCCTCATCGATTAGGGTCGCTAATACCTAAAGAGATTTAGAAATCTCAACCTTTATAGGAATTGATAGGTTACCTTTTGCAGATTGCTAAGATCAACGGCTCGTGTGTCGTGCACTACAATAATCCAAAAACCGTGTCAACCAACCATCAATAAAATTAACAATAATTACACTGGACTAAAGAATATATCATTGTTTTTTCGTTATCTGACCTTAACCATCGCTCACAAGAACGGCGAGGTGAAGGCGGCGGGCGTTTGGCCCGGCGGCTGGCGGTGGACCAATAAGGAGGAGGTCGAGAAAGGTTTTTTCCTCTTTTTTCAGCGTCTGTTTGGTGCCTCTCGCGGCTGGTTTTCCCAGTCTGGCTTGTTACCGGTTTGGTCTCCCCAGATCTGGTGGGTGGTGGGTCAATAAAATATGATTTTGCGGCTGCATTTTTTGTCATTCGAGCAGTTTATGTGCCTGTTGTGGTCGCGTGGTCGGCTAACTCTATTGGTGTTTGTTTGCTGTTAATCTGATTCAAATCTAGATGACCTGTAAGGTGTTTCACTTTCCTTCCTCGTCGACTCACGCTAAACTCGACTTTGATTCGGTCTACTTGCGAATTTGATCTGCTTGCGTCTTGCAGTATATGTAAGAGAGCTTGAGGCTCATGTCGAGACGATTGAGAAAGCTCTCTTTGTGCTTTGTTGTTTCTCTTGCTTTGTTGGGTTGTCTTTACTAGATCTTTATCAATGTATTTTGGGCGGTCTCTTTGTAAATGCTGGGCTTTATTAAATGAACATTGTCTTTCGATTAAAAAAGAAAAAGAAAACTCCAAAGGCCTCGAGTTCTAGAAGAAATGGCTACTATATACATCCATTAAAGGTGTGTATCATATGCACCTATTGTATGGTCCAGATTGTGCCATCTCATTGACAATCGTAACCTTTTTTAGTTTTTTGTAACTTTTCAGCAATATGATTCGTAACATTTTGGTGTGTCTCGCAACTTTTATAAAAAAAAACCGTAACTTTCATAAAAAAAAATCGCACCTTTTGTAGGGGTGTGTATGATACATACTCAAATAAGGGGGTGTATTGTAGCCTTTTCCTACTGGCTTCTTTAAAAAAATCTAGGCCACCTTTATCAGTGTCATTTGATGTCATGAGTTATTCTTGACTTCTAAAGGCGAGAAGTTTCCTTGTGCCTTGTTATGTGACGATCGAGTTGACTGGTTTAGCTAAATCTTTGGCATTATCTGGGCAAGGAGAGTGTTGTCGATTTTAATTTATTCTACGAATCATGTAAAGAACAAATTAAAATCGACAACATGAATCAGCAGAGGAGAATTTGAAATAGAGATCTCCCAATCTGCCTTCAAGATTATATGTTTTCATTGTCTAAGTAGAACGGTTTGACAGTTGCAGTAAGCTGTTGCTTCAAAACATCAATTTCGAGATCGAACACTGCTAATATTGTTTCCTCGCAGAAGAAATTGTCCGGTAGTCATTTCGTTAAATCTCAAGTTATATAATAGTATGAGCTGTTTGTGTGTACATGTTTGATTTTGCAAGGTTTTTGTTGATTTCTCTCTGATTCTTTGGATTTGAGAAGGTGCATGGCTTAAATGAAGCTTCAATTTGATTGGAGAGTATTGGCCCTCTTATGGAACTTACATATATGTGAAAATTTGAGCAGAAATCGAATATTTCAGTCTATAATTTGATGGGTACGCGAAGAAAACAATAATCGATCGATATCCATAAATGAAAAACTGTGTTATAATGTGAATCAAAATGCCAATCGATATTTGATGACAAGCTGTGGATGGTCCTACAACCACATGCAGAGTAGTTTCACAAAGTTGTTGAAATAAAATTTGACCACTGGACAAATGTGGCTTATGCAACAGAGTCATCACTCATCAGCATATCGTCACGTACTCATCCATAAGTTCAATGTCCTCTCTGTCACTTTGATAGTATTTATTTTCGGTCCTTATATTATCAGCTCAATATGCGGACAATAAAAGTACTCTTTTTCCAGTTAGAAGGCTTTTTGACCGGTAAGAGTGCAAACACTGTTACCAAAATGGGTGGAAGAAAGCTCCCATCCAGTTTTTCACTATCCAGTTTGGGCCATTGTGGCCCCTCCGTGGTCCGAAATAAGCCGAAAAAACAAAAGCGTTTTTGGTCATTGTGGTCCATCTGGAGTAAAGTCTGGGCTTCTTTCCACTTTGTATCCTTACATGTTCCCTTCAGACACCGACTTGCTCAGGCCATTACTGGATAAGAGCTGGAGTAAAGTAATAACCTGTTTGTATATGGGTGTGTCACTAGCATAGAACAAAGACAGATCACCCAGATAGTAATGTAGTTTGTGACATTTGATTCCTAATAATGGACGATATTCACGAGATGATTCTCGATGCATGCCCAAGTTTCATATATCTGTATGCATGTATATGTATGTGTGTACCGGAATAAGCATGATATTGTGCAGAAACTGGACAGGGGTGCAATTCGATTTCTTGGTATTTTGAGCCTGAACTTGAACTTAATTCCGGTATGTCTAAGTAGATTAGGAATAGTAGAACATCTAACCCTAGGAGGTGCTTGGAAAATCAAGCTCTGGACCTGAGATTAGACTTGAGGTTGATGATGTTTTATTAATGGTACATTTTGGTAATTGTGTTTCTCTGTTCTTCTCTTTCCCTCTTGTAGTAATTTTGTTATCTTTTTCCAACCGGAAAAAGAAAATGATACGTTAATGATGCTCGACGACAACGACTGTTATTCTGGACTAAGTTTTCAAATGACTGCAAATTCACGGCATTGACCAAAAAATGGTATAATTTGATTGAAACATGGTTGCTCTGTGAATACGTACAAATTTTTATTTGATTGAAACATGGCATTTGAAACAGTACATACAGAAAATGCTCACAACCAATGAAAAGGAGGGCTTTTTATTATTTCTACTTTTGGGACTTGGTCAATTACTTGGACAAGTTGTTTTTGAAGTGGGCCGAACGTGCAAGTTGGCCGAACCCGGGCCGAACGTACATGTTGGCCAAGCCTGGGGCTGATCGTACATGTAGCCGAGCTTGAGGCCAAACGTTCATGTTGGCCGAGCTTGAGGCAGAACGTATATGTCGAGCCTGAAACCGAACATACATTTTGGTCGAGATTAAAGCCAAACGTATATGTTGGCCAAGCCTGGGCTGAACGTACATGTTGGCCGAACATGGGGCCGAACGTAGTTGTTGGCGGAGTCGAGCTGGGTGGAATGAGATCCAATCCGAGTAGAGACGGATAGTCCACGTACAAATCGGAGATTCAGTTCAGTCACGTGGCACTAGATGCGTCATGCATGACGTCACTTCAAGAAGTGGTTAAGGCATGTGCCTATCATGAGCTTACTTGGGGCCTAAGTCAAATCACTCTATATAAAGGGTGTTCTAAACCCTAGAGAGGTATGCTACTACTACTCACTCTTGAGCTTTGTATTCTTCCTCTTCTCCGATTGGGGTTGATTTAGGCATCGGAGTACCCTCCGGCCGATGGCGACTGGTAGGCACTAACGGTGTTCTCTTTTGCAAGCCTAGGTTGAGGAAGGCGGCGCTCCACGCCTCCACCTAGATCTGAAGCGGAGATCCAACGGAGAATAAGATCAAACACCTCTCCACAGTTTTCATAGCTATATTTAAGAAAAGGGGGGCTTCGGATCTTTGAAACTTAAGCGATGCCTAGTAATATAGTGGAGAGTTTGATAGAAAAACAACCAGGGAATATTGTCTATTTATTATCTCTTCTTGGTTCGATCCTGAATAGGTGCGATTATTTAGTGAGTTTTACCTATTTTTGTTATCACATGCAATACATATAGGTATAGTTATCTCTTCTATGGCCATTGTGTGTTTTAAGTATGGAAGATGTGCTTCACAAATGGAGACTAGTTCATCAGGGTAATACGCACAATTCTTACATATTTCTCTCTCTCATTCACTCACCATCAATCGTCTCCTCACATCACCCCACCACCGCTCGCCACCACTGCTTCCAAATGTAGTCTGCTTTAAAACGTAATCATATCAATTTCGAGATCGAACACGGCTAATATTGTCTCCTCGTAGAAGAAATTGTCTCGAAGTCATTTGTGAAAGAAAAGTAAACTTGAGCAAGTGGCTCATCCCCCCATAGCAAAAACGTGGAGAACTATTTAGCATCATGGGCTCGCACTAAAGAAGACTTTTTGCACTTCCGTGATATGTTTTGAGATTTGCAAAATAAATGAGAGATCATCTCATCTTTGTTTTTTCTTATTGTTCCGCCTATAAATAGACTTGTATTCTGATTGTTTAAGTATGCAAATACGAGTGATCAAAGTGTGTGGGAGAGTACGAGAAACTCATTTCTCAATGTAATACAATTGAGTGTTTGTAAAGTATAAATTGAGAGAATTAGTGTTTCATGCTCCTATGTTTGCATCAATTTGTTAACTCTCAAGTTATCTAATATGAGCTGTTTGTGTGTACATGTTTGATTTTCTCTCTGATTCTTTGGATTTGAGAAGGTGCATGGCTTGAATGAAGCTTCAATTATATTGGAGAGTATATATTGGCACTCTTATATATGGAACTTACATTTATGTGAAACCAATGAAATTTTGAGCAGAAATCGAATATTTATTTCAGTCTACAATTGTTGGGTAAGCGAAGAAAACAACAATCGATCAATATCCGTCAATGGAAAACTGTGTTATAATGTGAATCAAAATGCCAATAGATAATGGATGACAAGTTGTGGATGGTCCTACAACCACATGCAGAGTAGTTTCACAAAGTTCTTGAAAAAAATCCGACCACTGGACAAATGTGGCTTATGCAACAGAGTGATCACCAGCATATTCATCCATAGGTTCAGTGTCATCTCTCTCACTTTGATATATATATATTTTTTGGATCCACCCCGTGTGGATCAGATGCGCTTAAGCCCAAGGTTGTTTAGGGTTTCCTTAGAATAACCCTAGGATTATAAATACTCTTGTACTCTCTCATATTTTGTGTGTGGTAACATAATGTGAGTGAGGCAGGCTGAGAGTGAGAGGGGGAGCCGATTGTGGCTCCCGAGAGATATTTTTCATCTTATATCTTGTGTAAATATATTCAAGAGAGTTTTCCTCAGATTTATTGTGCGTGTTTGTGTGCGTGTGTGACCTGGAAGCACAACAACCATTTCTACTCTACCAAGTTCTCTCTCTCTCTACCACCTTCGGTAGTAGCCTAGATGGCAAGGGTGAGTGGGTTTAAGTGCTCCCTCCCTCCCGTACAAGATCCGCACAGGTTTGAGTCCTGCCAACTGAGGGACTAGCGTGAAGGGTTCTATGTCCATCTAGTACCTAGGTGGTGTTGTGGTGACAGACTCGCCTTTCCGGATAGTAGCTATGGCTTAAACTGGACATTCCGCAGCGGGTCGGGAACCTCTATGGTCACGTCCAAGGGAGGTTACTACGCTGGTTGCCCTTTCCCACCCTTTTTGCCGTTCAAAGAAAAAAAAAAGTTCTCTCTGATGAAAAAAAGGCTCTCTCCCACTTTCACGGACCAAGCTCCCATCCAGTTTTTCATGGTCCAGTTTGGACCATTGTGGTCCCTCCGTGGCCCGAAATAAGCCGAAAAAACAAAAGCTTTTTGGTCATTGTGGTCCATCTGGAGTAAAAGTCTTGGTTCTTTCCACTTTGTGTTCCCTTCAGACACCGACTTGTGCCGGAGAAAAGTAATGCTAACCTGTTTGTATATGGGTGTGTCACTAGCAAAGAACAAAGACAGATCACTTAAATAGTAATGTAGTATGTTACATTTGATTCCTATTAACGTACGGATGATGTTCACGAGATAATATCAATGCATACTCAAGTTTATAGTATTCCATATACGTATGTATGTGCATGTGTAATGGCATAAGCATATTCTACATGATATTGTGCAGAAACTGGACAGGGGTTGCAATTCGATTTCTTGGTATTTTGAGCCTTAACTTGAACGTAGTTCCGGTATGACTTGGTACATTTGGAATAGTAGAACATCAAGCTCTGGACTTTGAGATTAGACTTCAGGTTGATGAAGATTTATTATTATTATTTTTTGAATAAATTAGCTTGAAATAGAAAAGATGCTAACCAAATGTACAGTCTACAAGGGGCATACCCCAGAAGGAAAAGAAAGAAAAAGAAAAGAGAAAATCTAAAACTAAACCACAGCAAAATAAATAGCCAACAAAGCTCAAAGTACATTTCAAAGAAGAAACACCAAAATAAAAGAAAGGCCAAGCTAGCTTCAAGAACTAAACTCTTGAAGCCTTTAACATCTTGATTTTTTCTTTAAGCTTCTTTTTGTTTTGATCTCTAGTGGATGAAGGAGTTGAGGATTCACCCGAAAGCGGGGGGCCTGTAGTGAGTAACTCACTACAGGCCGTGTAGTGAGATCTCAGCCGTCCATTCTTGTTTTGGGCGGTCCGGATCTTAATTGAATTGTTCGCGCGAACAATTACATTATTCACTATTTTAAATCCGGACCGTTCAAAACACTTTTAACGGCCGAGATTCACTCACTACACGGCCTGTAGTGAGTTACTCACTACAGGCCCCCCGCTTCCGGATTCACCCACCACCTGATGAAGATTTATTAATAGTACAGTTTGGTAATTGTGTTTCTCTATTCCTCTCTTTCCTTCTTGCAGTAATTTTGTTATCGTTTTCAAACTGGGAAAAGGAAATGATATGTTAATGATGTGTGGACTATGTTTTCAGATGACTACAAATTCAAGGCATTGACCTCTAAGTGAATGGCGGAGCTATTATGCTTAAACTGGTTGAGTTATGATAGTTTAAATCAGAGAAAATAATATATTTTCATTCATATCTTTGCAACCTATACATGTACCTATTTATACAAGAGAATTACAATCTACAATCTCCAAACTAGGAAAGAATAATTACAACACAGGTAATAGTGTCGTCATAGTATCGTAATAATGAACCATAGGTAATAGTGTCGTCATATTACCGTAACAGGTAATAGTGTCGTCATAGTATCGTAATACTCCCCCTCAAGTTGGTGCATAGATGTCGCACGTGCCCAACTTGCCCAAAAATTTTGAGAACACTCAACTTGACACTGCTTTGGTGAGGATATCAGCCAACTGATCTTCCGAGCGAATCTGAGGCAACTCCACAATATTCTCATCCAATTTTTCCTTAATGAAAAATCTGTCTACCTCCACATGCTTGGTACGATCATGTTGTACCGGATTATGAGCAATATCACATGCTGCTTTATTGTCACAATAAAGTAGTATTGATTGCCTTGGCGGATAACCCAAATCCACTAAGAGAAGTCTCAACCACAATGCTTCACATATTTCAAGTGCCATACCGCGGAATTCAGCCTCTGCCCTTGAACGGACAACAACGTTCTGTTTTTTGCTTCTCCACGTAACAAGATTACCACCTACAAAGGTGAAATATCCGGAGGTAGATCGTCTGTCATTGACTGCGCCAGCCCAGTCAGCGTCAGTGTAGACGTCCACGTTCTGACAGTCAACATTTTTAGTAAAAAGTATGCCCTTGCCAGGAGCAGACTTTAGATATCTCAAAATGCGCATAACAGCACTCATATGCTGTTCGCCGGGATTATGCATAAACTGACTCACAATGCTCAACGCGTAAGCAAGATCTGGCCTTGTATGAGCTAAGTACATCAATCTTCCGACAAGTCGCTAATATCTACCTTTATCAATAGGCACCTGGTTATCCTCAACACACAACTTCAACCCTTCTTCCACTGGTGTATCAGCAGGCTGACATGCTGACATACCAGATTCTTGCAATAAATCAAGGGCATATTTTCTTTGAGATAAAAAAATGCCTTTATCAGATCGAGACACTTCAATCGCAAGAAAATATTTCAATTGACCAAGGTCTTTCATTTCAAACTCGCTTGACAAATAATTCTGAAGAGCCGCCCTCTCTTCAGGATCATTTCCTGTAACCACCATATCATCAACATATACAATAAGGGCAGTTATCTTACCATCCTGTTTCTTCAAGAACAAAGTGTGATCTGAATTACTTTGATGATACCCAAAGGCTCTCATGGATTTTGTGAACCTGCCAAAACAGGCTCTCGGAGACTGCTTCAACCCATACAAAGATTTCTTTAATTTGCACACCTTTTGACAGTGTACTTCTGGTACCGTGCAACCTGGTGGTAAATCCATGTATACTTCTTCAGACAACTCGCCATGTAGGAAGGCGTTCTTCACATCAAATTGTTGTAATGGTCAATCCAAGTTTGCAGCTAAAGACAACAAGACTCTCACCGTGTTGATCTTAGCTACTGGTGTAAATGTATCTGTATAATCTATCCCATAGGTTTGAGAGTACCCTTTTGCCACCAGCCTTGCCTTAAAGCGTTCAATCGTGCCATCTGCTTTGTGCTTCACAGTATAAACCCACCAGCATCCAACTGGTTTCTTCTCCGGTGGACGGTCAACAAGTTCCCAAGTGTCATTCTGTTGCAAGGACTGCATTTCTTCATTCATAGCCGCTTTCCACCTTGGGTCAGCTAAGGCTTTCTGCACACTGTTAGGAATAGATACAGTAGATAATTGATTTACAAATGACTTATTTGATTCTGACAAGCGATGGTTAGACACAAAATGACTCATGGGGTATTTAACTTTACTAGAAAGTTGGGGTTCATATGTAGGCTTCGGAATACCTCTGGTTTGACGTGGGGGGAATTCTTTTCTAGACGGTTCAAGCCCTAAATCGGGAATATCCTTAGCAGACGATTGATGTGGTGCCTGTGGTGTAAAAGATTCGTACTGACATATAACCTCTGGATGATGTTCCTCATGTTCCCCATTGTTGTGGTAACCTTCGTCGTGGTGTTCCATTCCGCTGTGGTGTTCAAATTCACTTACAATCCTATTTCCAGGGTCAGGCTCACTTGTATCTAACTTTTCAGGTTCAGGGATTAGAAGATCATAGTCTATACTTTGAACCTCTTCTTGGTTCCCTCCTTGGAATAGTACATAGAATCTTCATGGAAAACAACATCTAATGTCACAAACATTCGCTTGGTTGGATGATGATAGCAGCAGTATCCCTTTTGATGAGCAGCATATCCTAGAAAGACACATCGCACTGCTCGAGGTGTCAGCTTGTTGCGCTGATTTTTATGAAGATGTACGAATGCTACACAACCAAAAACATGGGGTGGCAAATTGGGGACTGCTGGAGCAGTGACTGCTTCAGTGAGAGCCTGAAATGGTGTCTTGAAATGAATGGTGCTGGAAGGAACTCGGTTGATCAAATATGCGGCAGAGGTAAGCGCATGTCCCCAATATGATAGAGGCATATGTGCTTCTATCAATGAGGCACGTACAACCTCTAGCAAGTGACGATTTTTTCTCTCTGCCACTCCATTCTGTTGGGGTGTACCAGGACAGGTAGTTTGATGAATGGTCCCATGAGCTTCCAAATACTGCTGCAATTCAGAGCTCACATATTCACCTCCGTTGTCACTCCAGAGGACTTGTACCTGGGCATTAAACTGACTACGGATCATCCTATCAAATTTTTGAAATAACAAGTTAACTTCACTTTTGGATTTCATTAAGCATACCCAAGTCATCCTGGTACAATCATCAATAAAAATAACAAACCAACCTCTACGCTTTGTTGCACATGTGGTCCTCCTTTAGATTTAAAAACCTGGAGAAATTTTGTTGGTTCACCTGCTTCTATGCTACTATTTGGTCTATTTGGGGTGGGAGAAATGATCTTGTTTTTAGGAACAAGGCTTTCATTCCGGAGGACATTGTTGACTTGTCTAAAACGAGAATGGCATTTTGGATTAAGGCCAGATTTAAAGTGGATGACTACTCAGTTGATGATTTCAAACGATGTCTGGATGTGATCCGGAAAATCAAAATCTAATGCGAGCTGTATATCCTAAGGATGGTGCTGTCGGCTTGGATTTGAAGGGGTGTTATCTGTTTAAATCTGTTGGCCTTAGTCCATTTAGGAGTTGCTAATGTTCTTAGAATTTTCGTTTTTGCTGCCTTTTCTATTTCTTTTTGTTGATTCAACTCTTGGTTGAAGTTTCATCTATATTCCCTGTTTCTTTCTCGATGTACCCATTGTCGAGCTTAATAAATTTTTGTTGCCGTTTCAAAAAAAAATAACAAACCAACGCGACCCATCCAAGGTAGTAAATTTGGATGGACCCCAAACATCAAAATGTATGATCATAAAAGGATGTGGGCTTTTATTTAAACTTAATGGAAAAGAAGTGCGATGACTCTTGGCAAGTTCACAGACATCACACTTAAAACTAGTAACATCCAATTTGTTAAATAAACTAGGAAACAACTTCTTCAAATACCCAAAAGATGCATGCCCCAGACGTCGATGCCACAACCATATCTCAGATTTATTCTTCTCCCCTTCAGAACCTCCAGTTGTCGAAGCTTGACGCAACTTGTCTGAACTCTTTGACACCAAGTCCAAATAATATAGCTTCCCTCGCCTAACACCACAACCAATCGTCTGCCGTGTTTGGATATCCTTAAACACACAAGATTCATGCCAAAAAATAACGACACAAGATAAGGCAGTGGTTATTTGAGAAACTGATAAAAGATTATAATCTAAAGAGAGAACAACCAAAACAGAGTCCAAATTCAAAGTGTCAGTGAGGGACAAGGATCATTCCCCAACAATCGGGATCGAGGTAGCATTGGCAGTAGAAACAGAACTTTGTGAGGAAGGTTTAAGAGGTGAGACTTGTCTAGAATCAAATGTCATATGGTCTGAAGCACCAGAATCAATTATCCATGTACTATTAGAAACAGCGTCAGAAATATTTAAAACATTACCACCATTACCTGTCGCTGCTGCTAATGCCAAGATGTGTCTGGCTGCAGGTTGACTAGCCCCTTCATTTTCTATTGTTGCTTTAACAACCGCGGCGGTGGAGACCTTGGAATTCTTCTTCCTTAAATCACGATTATGATCCCACCATTCTGGATACCCCACCAGTTCATAGCACCGACTTTTTGTGTGACCAACTTGATCACAATGAGTGCATTTATAGGAGGATTTGTCACCACCACTAGCACCCTTAGGATGGCTGGACTTTGGTCGATCGTGCTGGCATTGAAAGGACCAGTTTTGAGTGGTTCGGCTACGAGTTGCCATGGCAGAGGCTTCCAAATTCTCCACTTGTTCGTTCATTACTCCGCGTCGAACATCTTCGCGGCAAACTAGGGCATAACACTCTTCTAATTCAGGGATAGGATCCTTCCTCAAGATTTCACCACACACTTGCTCGAAATCACCCTCTAATCCAGCGAGGAAGATATGCACCCTTTGTCGCTGGAGTGATTTCTGATAAGATGCAACATCTGTCTCATCTACCATGACATTAGATGTTGTTTTCCATGAAGATTCTATGTACTATTCCTCTGATACCAAGTTTAAATCAGAGAAAAGAATATATTTTCATTTATATCTTTGCAACCTATATAGGTACCTATTTATACAAGAGAATTACAATCTACAATCTCCAAACTAGGAAAGAATAATTACAACATAGGTAATAGTGTCGTCATAGTATCGTAATAATGAACCATAGGTAATAGTGTCGTCATATTACCGTAACAGGTAATAGTGTCGTCATAGTATCGTAATAATGATTCCCAAAAAATGGTATAATTTGATGGAAACATGGTTGCTCTACGAATACATATAAATTTTAATCATCTGCTTTATTCTGGAGTTTGAAACAGTAGATACAGAAAATGCTCACAACCAATGAAAAGAAGGGCTTTTGTTATTCGGCTTTTGGGACTTGGTTAATTAATTGGACAAGTTGTAATATAGTGGAGAGTTTATGAGGGAAAAATGGACCCCTCATGCATTTTAATTAACATGTTTTTTTATACTTGCTGTTATAACGGTGAACCTTGTGGTGACTAATCTTGTTTGATAGAAAAACCACTAGAGAAGATTGTCTATTTGTTAGTATCTCTTCTCGGTTCGATCCTGAATAGGCGCTATCATTTAGTGAGTTTTACCTATTTTTGTTATCACATGCAATATATATAGGTATAGTACTATAGGTATCTCTTCTATGGCCATTGTGTGTTTTAAGTATGGAAGAATATGCTTCACAAATGGAGGCAAGTTCATCATGGTAATACTTGCAATTCTTCCATATCTCTCTCTCTCTCTCTCTCTCCATCAACCGTCACGCCCACCACCACCATCGCCACCACTGCTGACGCCCAAAATTCCATGCCTACCAAAACGTACGGCTGGCCAGTGCCAGCTATTGAGAGTTCAGTCCTACCCACAATGCCGTCGGCCAACTGCAGTATGCTAGCACAATTGTCACTTTGCCGTGCTGATGAGGGTTGACAAATTAAAGCAAAAAGCGTACTGATCTACGAAAACAAGACTTTCATAGGGTCAATAAAGCTAAACTTTGGGGTTATCTGCCTTATTTCAACAACCCAACAAACAACAATTTGCTAGTAAAAGGAGTGATAGATCAGTTGGGGTCCCTAGCTAATCCATTGTGGAAGGACTCAGACCTAACTGAAAAGTGACTCAAACTAATAACGACATGGATCACAGATATTTCATCAACCAATTAGCGAAGGTGATGCGACTCGCGTTGAATCTTCACCTTTATGAGTCTCTATTTTACTAGTAAAAGTAGGGTACAAACAGTGATATCATGTGACAATATTACTTATGTATATGAGAAATGTCTTATTGGGCAAGTGGGATTGCGGAATGCGATCAACTTTATTTTCTATGGATTAATTTGGTCTATTTAATAAGAGTGTGATGTGTGGGTCCCGTTAGTTGTCCTTGCCACTACATTCCAAGGCATTTTTCTTTTTCTTTTTCTTTTTCTTTTTTTGAAAATGTCATCATATCATTTCATAAACGCCATCCAGCACCGATTACATCGAAAGACAGGAATGAAGCCAAAACCACTGACAATTGAAATGAAAATGGCAAATGGCTAATAGGGCCACCAACATGTAGGCACACATGTCAAAGTAGACCCCGCACCTAATGGACAGAATGATGAATCCGATCAACTGATAGCGGTAGACCGTCCCAATGGATACTCAGCTCAAACCATTACACAAAATAGCGCAGATGTAATCTAAATCTAGGGTATGCTAACAATACAAGGACCGAAATCCATAAAACGCGTCACGCCGTCAAGCAACTGACGGTAGAGAGAACCTCCACCAAATAGCCATCCCCAATGCCGCCACAAGAGGACATAACAGCAAGAGAACCTCCACTGTCACGCGAGGCTCTGGACGCAGGTATGTCTCATCGGGCACAGGCAGCCCCACACGTCCACGACGGCCATGGATCGAGTTCCATCCCAAGGTCAAGCAACCAAAACAAGAAGATATATCTAGAGAAATCTACTACAAATCCAATCCAGACCACCAATACTACAAAATAAAACCAAAAACACTGAAACTAAACATGCTAAAATCAACAAATCAAAAACCCAATTAAACAAAGCTACCCAGAACACCCATCACTGAGTACAACCGAGTCAAACCGAGTTGCACTGGGTTAAAGATGAGTCGATTATTGCCCACCACCAAAACACACCGAATCTGGGGAAGGCAAGCGGAGCGAGAAACGCTAGCCATAAACCCCCTTAGCTCAAGCCCCTCTTTATTACTCCACTGCAAGCTCCAGCGCCAACCACCCCTCATCGCCTCCACCACTCCAAAACAGTACCAAGTACACCGGATTGACACTATCGACGGACGACGACAAGAGGATCGGATCACACCTAAAACAACAGACGACGGCTGCGAAGAAAATCCAGAGGTCAGCAAAACGTGAACACGCTAACAGGGAGAAGTTGAGGGGATATGAGAGTAAATGGATCACGCTAGAGAGAGAGAGTGCTTCTTCCACACATATCTAAGGGGATTTTCTTAATAGAAGCATATAGTTGCATTCATGAAACGCTTTTCAGAAATTGCAGATATTTTCATAAAGCGGAGACTAAGAAATTATGTCACATCCAATAGGCAAAAGATAAACAATATTGTATCGAGAAGGGAAATTTATGTCTAATATCTAGATATGAGTCTCAAACTTTCTTCACATACTACAAAGTTGCATACTAAAACAAGTCAACAATAGTGGAGTAAGAGATAAAGACACTTAAGTCCCATAGGGATCACTTAGATTCAAAGCAAAGATTACCATAAGCACCGATAGAAATCCAACCAAAAACCTAAAAAGAAAAGAATAAAAGCCGACATCATCACCAAGTAAATGTCACTACCGTAGTTATCATAAAAGACAAAAACTACAGGCAACTTGTATGTAATTCTATATATATCAAGCACCTTGCATGCACATATTGGCATCCCCTTCTCTACTCTCTTGACAAAAACCTCCTTAGCCATTAGTGTTTATTCCACTCTTGGAATGTCTGTTGTTCATATTGCTCCACTCATGTCTCCAGTCCCAGCCCAACCACCTCAGGTGGTGCCACTCAAAACCACCACCTCACCGGCCAAGGCCTCCCTTATTACCCCATTCTCCGCGGTGGCACCGCCTCGCTTCCGTTCTCTCTCTAGACTCCAAATCCACATAACCCTGGAAACAATCTATGAAGAAGAAACTGCAGAACAATTCATCAAAACCTCCTCTGATTCTTCTTCGGCAACATTTTTGTCGACAAATCAGTCATGTTTCTTAGAAGTGCCAAAGCCTTGGTCGTCATCTGATTTTAAATCGCAGTGTGCGTAGGGGTACTTCATTGCTCGAGTTGTGGGTTCGATTATGCCAAAATTTAGTTAGTATGATGTTATATTTTTAACAAGGATACTAGTGACACACTGATCACGTTCACTGGTGCAGGCAAATGAATGTGAATGTGTGCAAGTTTGTGAATTTATGTGGGTCCTTGGACTTTTTGAATTTGTAGTTCTCACTCCGTGTTTTCAGCATGGTAAGCAGTGCTAAGTACTGTGAGATTGCAGGTTCAACTTATATGGAGGGGAGTTTCATATATATTGTGATTGGTTGGGATGAGATTATATAAAAATGTGTTCTTCCATCATATGACAATAAAAATGATCTGAGTTGTGCTGTAACTTGTATGCTTTTCTTCGTGAAAATTTTGAAGACATTTATCATATTTGTGTGTGTGACCCGCTTGTGTTTCTATTTTTACTTTCTTCCTTTTTAAGGAGGGTGACCAAAATCTCACTCGTATACTACGGTTGAAAACAAACCTGCTAAGTGATTCAGATTGGTGAGGTGAGCCCAAAAATGGCTCTAAAATGAGCAAAAGCTGCACCCTTGCAGTTGAGGGGAAAAAAACTGCAGGGAAGCCATCTCCTTTTGTTTTTCACTTTAAGGAGAATTAGTGGACTACTCAACTGGGAAAAAAAAAAAGTCAGAAAGCATTATGCTTATGCATTAACAATTTTAAGCAAAGGACTCTCCAATTGACTGTTGGGAAGTAGCAAATTAGCAATCATCTCTCTCTCTCTCTCTCTCTGGGGAGATAAGACCCTTATTGCAGTTAGCAAGATGTTTGACCACAGGGCCGTCTCTAAGATTCTAAGGGCCTAAGTCGAACTCGTAAAATCGGGGCCCTAGTTCTTTTAACAAAAATAAAAATAAACCCCAAAAGGAAAACAAAGTCATATGAATAATGAAAAAATAAACTACATGGGGTGAGAATTGAACCTTAAACCTATTGGATAGTCTTAAACTTATCACTTGGCCAACTACCTTTATTGCGAATAAAAGCGCTAATCTAGTATTACATATCTATGTACCTATTTGGGGCCTTAATTTTGGGCCAAATTTCGGGGGCTTAAGCCCACCGCCTTATCGCCTTTAGCTGAGGGCCGGCCCTATTTGACCATGAACTTTAACTCTTATTTTTTTTAATAACTCAGGTGTCCCTGGGTCATTTTTTGTGCACCCCGACTAATCCTAGAGCTCAATGTCCTTTATGAATTGACCCTAAAAAATTGATAGCACATGAGAGATTTCGAACCGAAAACTTTAAGAGAGAACGAACTTGTAAGTCCCAAATTTCGACTACCAGGCAGAGTTAAACCTCTATCGGGGGTAAAAACTGGCCTAAACATTTTTACTGGCATGCATCAACTGTCCATTGACACTACTAATGGCCATTATCGAGTCCAATACAGATTGCATTCAGATGGGTCATCTATAGTCTGGCAAAACTAATGGAGTTTTTGAGTCCAACATGTGTTTGCTCTAATTGTTTTTTGGCCTCTCTCCCTCTATTTTTGGACCCGACTTTTCTGCAGCCGTAGTTTGAAGTGCAAGAAGCAGTAGCATCTTTGTCTCTCACTCAACAAAAATTTGGTTCAGGGTTTCTAAAAGATTCTTACCGTGAGATATTTTTATACCGATAAAAAATCTGTCGACAGCTCTGGGCTATTAAAAAGATTTATGGACTGTAGGATTACACAGATTTCTTATCTTTTTCTTTCTCCCATTACCCTCGCTACATCTTTTTCATGATTCAGTCAAACTTGTCCCAATCTGTGGATTAATGGCTTGGACACAGATTCAAAAATTAGAAAACCATGAGATATGGTTCAGTTCCGGGATTTTTATTTTGGAACTGTGAATTAACTGAACCCGACCATGGAATATTTATATTTATCCCTATAAGAAATTAGGGAAGTATTGTCAAATTATGTAGACACAAACTAACTTTTCGGGGCTTCCAACGGTTGGGATTGAAGTTGGATTTTGCACCAATGGCTTGTTGGTGAAAAAATCGTATAACCGATGGAAGTGGATAAAACTGGAGAATAGATGGTTGTTTCAAGTCTTGTTACAATGTCATTGTCCTTAAGACGATATTCGCCCCCACCAATACGAGTGAATTTGGTGTGCACCGGGTTACTAGCGAATTTCCAAGATACATTGAAGCTTCGTCCGGATTGACTGTTTGTCCAACTGTGCGTCATGCACAGATGAAGAAGAATTAGAACACCTTTGAATTTTACGAGCCCGCCAAAAACATATTTAGGAGGTCATTTTAAGGGAGAAAGACCAATCAGAATCATACTGAATCTATATATCTGAATTGGTAGAACCCTTGCCTTTATATAGGCATGAATCGTGACTGCTAGCCAAAGATCGCACCTCTTTGTTTAAAATAAACAGTTATGCTAGTTATGTCTAGTTACAGTAGTCATGCCTATTCATTTGTTCCTAATAGTTGCACATTTTAGTACACTCATGTCTATTCATTTAACCTGAATAAACACACGTTTTGGATTAAAACCATTCACCAATAATACCATTTAATATCCATTAAATATTTTGAAAATGTTACAACATGGCTAGCTAAGTATTCTAGGCTTCCCCCTCCAAATGTCAAATCCAGAGCCAACAAAATCCAACCCCCTTGTGTGCTGGCAAATTTTTGAATCACACGTACCCTTGCCTAGCCATTGGTGCAAAATCCTACTTCAATCTCAACCGTTGGAAGCCCCAAAAATTTTTGTTCGGTTTGGGTTTTGAGTGCGGGTTTTGGGGGTAACGAGTAGAGAGAGAGATAAGAAGAAAATTTTATTAAGAACCGTGCAGGGTGGATCTTGAGACCCAAATCGAACAAGATATATTTTTAACAACGATACTAGTGACACACTGATCACATTCACTGGTGCAGGCAAATGAATGTGAATGTGTGCAAGTTTGTGAATTTATGTGGGTCCTTGGACTTTTTGAATTTGTAGTTCTCACTCTGTGTTTTCAGCATGGTAAGCAGTGCTAAGCACTGTGAGATTACGGGTTCAAATTATATGGAGGGGAGTTTCATATATATTGTGATTGGTTGGGATGAGATTATATAAAAATGTGTTCTTCCATCATATGACAATAAAAATGATCTGAGTTGTGCTGTAACTTGTATGCTTTTCTTCGTGAAAACTTTGAAGACATTTATCATATTTGTGTGGGTGCATGACCCGCTTGTATTTCTATTTTTACTTTCTTCCTTTTTAAGGAGGGTGAATCTCACTCATATACTACAGTTGAAAACAAACCTGCAAAGTGATTCAGATTGGTGAGGTGACCCCAAAAATGGCTCTAAAATGAGTAAATGCACCCCTGCAGTTGAGAAAAAAAAAAAAAAAAAACTGCAGGAAAGCCATCTCCTTATGTTTTTCACTTTAAGGAGAATTAATGGATTACTTAACTGGAAAAAAAAAAAAAGTTCAGAAAGCATTATGCATTAACAATTTAAGCAAAGGACTCTCCAACTGGGATTATTTACCTTTTTGGTCCCCAATGTATGGGCGAGTGGTCAATTTGGTCCCTAATGTATAAAATTGTCCAATTTAATCCCCAATGTTTGAAATGTGAGTCGATTTAATCCCTGGCCCTAACTTCGTCCACCTCCTCCGTCAAAATGGAGGGCAGCTTGGGTATTTTACCCCTCACCCCCTTTACTACTCCCTAAAATCACTGCCTGCTTAGGGTGCTTTGGCAAAAAAGGAAAAAGTGATTTTTTGGTTGTTTCATTTTGTCTTTATTCAAATTTTTTTACATTTGTTAGTTTTGCGTCAAGTTTCCGTGATTTATGATGTATAATTTTTTTAATATAAAATTATGATCGAAACTATTTTTTTAATAAAGCCAAAATTAATCCAATAAATTGGTTTATTTTAGTTTATTTTCGGTTTTGTTCAAAAAAATATTAATTTTGACCATAATTTTATATTTTTTGGATTGTCTCGTCGAGATAAATCAATAAACCACGAAAAGTCGAGATAAATCAATAAACTAGAAAACTTGATGCAAAACTTATAAATGTAAAAATTATTTAAATAAAGACAAAATGAAAAAACGAAAAAAACAGTCCTTGGTTTTTTTTTGATCGGCAACAAACCAAAGAATGGATAAACACGTATTATTATTATTATTATTTTGATCGGCAAACAACCGATTATTTCACCTATACATACAAACACATCATTCCAAGAACTTCTAATTATTTTTGAGCAATGGCAGATACCAAGCAAAATTAGAACTTAGGAACCAAGCCATAACAAAAACTACAACCACTACGCACACAACCAAATTACCAGGTAGAAACCATTCCAAACCAATCAAATACTCAATCACCAACTTGTCCCCTAAACAATAACTTCAAGCAGCAGCTCTAGAACAAGCATTACAAATCAAAATGAAGCCCACAAAAATAACGAGTACAAGAAAAGGTCACAAGCTCACAGCTAACAATCATAGCAATGGATAAAAACAAGAACCGATTATTTCACCTATACATAAAATATTTTAGTTACAGAAACATAAAAACCCATGGCAGATTCAAAACGATTTCGAAACAAAATCAAGAAATCGGCAAAAAAAAAAAAAGGAGAAAGGAGCCCGATGATACCGAACGAATACACGAGGAGGATTCCATCGGAGAAAGGAGCACGCTCGGTAGATCCGAGAAACGTGATACAAAGCGGTCAATCAGAGATTTCGTAAACACACAAAGTGTGCCGATCAGCGGTATGAACTCCATATCGATCGGCGAAGCCATCGCAGAAGATGGAAGGGTTTGGAACAGACGGTAGCCCAGGCGGCGGGAACTAACAGAGAAGAGGCAAAACTAAGAAGGTAGACGGAGGGGACTCGGAGTGGGGTTTTGATTGAACACAAACCAGAAAAAGGCTAGGGGAAGAGGCGTTGCCTCCCCCCAGCGGCGGCGGCGGCTGGAGTCTTTTACTGGAAAAGATGCTTTGGGAGGAATATAGGTTAGAGTAATTACGAAAATAGTGTAAAATACTCAAGCTGCCCTCCATTTTAACGGAGGAGGTGGACGGAGTTAGGGCCGGGGATTAAATCAACTCACATTTTAAACATTGGGGATTAAATTGGACAATTTTATACATTGGGGACCAAATTGGCTACTCGCTCATACATTGGGGACCAAAAAGGTAAATAAGCCCTCCAACTGACTGTTGGTCAGTAGCAAATTAGCAATCATCTCTCTCTATCTAGATAGTTAAGACCCTTATTGCAGTTAGCAAGATGTTTGACCATAAACTTTAACTCTTGTTTTTTAATAACTCAGGTGTCTTCGGGTCAGCTTTTGTGCACCCCGACTAATCCTAGAGCCCAATGCCCCACTTGTGGGGAGTCCAAAAAAGCCGGAGCTAATGAACTGACCCCAAAAAAGTTAATAGCACTTAAAAGGTTTCGAACCTAAGACTTTAAGAGAGAAGAGACTTGTAACTCCCAAATTTTGACTACCAAGCAGAGTTAAACTTCCATTGGAGGTAAAAACTGGCCTAAAATTCTTTAATGGCATGCATCAACTGTCCATTGACACTCCTATTCTACTAATGGCCATATCTAAGTCCAATACAGATTGCATTCAGATGGGTCATCTATTGTCTGGCAAAACTAATGGTGTTTTTGAGTCCAACATGTGTATGCCCTAATTGTTTTTTGGCCTCTCTCCCTATATTTTTGGACCCGACTTTTCCGCAGCCTTAGTTTGGACTGCAAGAAGCAGTAGCATCTTTGTCTTTCAGTCAACAAACATTTGGTTCAGGGTTTCTATGACCTTGTTCGTTTTGGTTTTCAAGAACCGGTTTTCTCGAACCGGTTTTCTCAATTATTATTCAATTATTACCCCTATTTTAAATTTTTATTTTTATTTTTCTCTCTATCTCTCTCCAATCATGAATATCTATTTTTTTAATTATTATCCCTATTTCTCCCTCTAATCATTACAAAAACCAAAACTCAAAACCCAAACCAAACACAACCTACAAGATTCTTACCGTGAGATATTTTTATACCGATAAAAATCTGTCGACAACTCTGGGCCATTAAAAAGATTTATGGTCTGTAGGATTACACAGAGTTTTTATCTTTTTCTTTCTCCCGTTACCCTCGCTAGCTACATCTTTTCATGATTCAGTCAAACCTTGCAACTGAACATTTCTGTTGCATAGTGTTGGAAATTTTAATTACAATTTCAGTACGAATTAAAATGGGCAAGCGGAGGGTCTCTCGAGACAACCGATGTGTTTCATTATGTGTACATTGTATCAGGACGAATGGGAAGAAAGTCCTGTAGTACATTCCCCCTTGTGGTGAGGTTCATTGGCTTCATTAATTTGGCGACTCATTTTCCACATTCTTTACTTGCAAGCCAAGGCAAGTGACTTGGCTATTGACTTGGGTAGACTTGGCAATGACTTGGCCAAAGACTTGCCCATTGGTTGCCTATAAATAGGTCATCTCCTTCTTATTGTGACAAGTCCTTTGTACTCTATAATTCACTTCCAAAAATACATTTCTTTGAGAGAGAGAGGCAGATGCAAGTAAGTTTGTCAAGGCAGTCGACGGTGGTGTTCTGTCGGCTTGTGGTTTTAGCCGTTTTATCCTGGGACAAAGACGCCGGTGAATCCTACAACACCCACAGTAGGCGGCGAATCTTTGTTAATGAGATTGTGGTATCACACAGGACTCGGCTCGGTTTTCAACTCGTTTCTCGGCTTGTCTAATCTGTTTATTAAGTCTCTGCAATTTGTAATTTTGTTTATCATTATAATGGAAATTGTTCTTTGGAATTTCACGTTTTTGCCGAATTTTTCCCAACAAGCTTAACAAAGATTTCGATCGATAATCGGCTTCCGGGATTCCAAAAACAATTTCTGTTTGGTACTAATAGTTTGGTTCAGATTAGTTTTATTTGCAGACTAGAAAGCGTGGCTTAGAATGGAGTGTTATGCCAAAAGAGTAATCTGTTTGGATCACTCGGCACTGGCTTGGATTAACCTATTTGTTTTTGGTACATACATAGCAGTTTCTGAAACACACAGGTGATGTGTATCTTGTCTCCAATTAGGATTGGGTTCCTAAGTTGACATTTCCGTGGTACATGAGAACTACGTTGTTATGATCTCCCTTGTCTGGTTGTATTTCCTAAATTCGTTTTGGGATATTTGATGGGAAAAGACTGTACACCAATTTCATGAAAGAAAGGAAAAAAGAAGAAGCTTTTTCTTGTTCCAAGTCAGTAGACGCATATGAACCAATTTGTGGATTGGCAAACCTTTGGTTATCCCTTAGTGAATAAGCATGTGGTTATTGCCTTGGAATAATGATCAACCACTGCTATTTGGTTTTCTTTGATAAGAAAAGAGATTTGAAGAAACGTGAATTACTGGTTTTGGTATCTAACTCAACACCGGGTTAATCAATAGTACTTCACTTTGGGAAATTGGTCCCATATTCTTAGTTATTCGGCTAAAATTAGGAACAGTGGAAGTTCCATTAAAACTACCTATGGGATACTTGTTTTCAAGAAAAGTTGAATGTGAGCCATGTGTGTGCTTAACTTTTGTTTGGGCAAGCTTTCTGGTGATTGTTTCTACAGGATGGTTCCCGAATTAGTTATATAAAATGATGTGCCACAACTTTTTGGAGCGCGTTTATCATGCGCCTCAGGGATGCTCAAGTTTGTAAGGAAAATTTTCCATTTTTACTTGTTGCTAGTATTTTGCATATCCCATATTTTGAGTACTAGTATGCTTCCGTTTGTGAATAGATGCTAATATGTGGAAATTAATTTTCCTTTTCTAGCATGCTAATTGTTGTCTTGTGGCAATTTCGTTACTGGTCACATATAAGACTCTGATCATTGCATGGAACTCACTTGCAAGTTGCAGCTAGTTTGTTTCATCAATATGAAAATTTCGGGGAACAAAATTCCCATGTGGAATTTTTGTGTTAGCAGGGTTTTACCGACTTGTATATTTCTCGAATAAGAAATGATGTGTCGGTTATCTTCAATGATTTTATCCTTTGGATACACTTACATGTACACATGAGTATGAGATTTCATTCAACGGACTTTGAACCTTGCTATGATCCACGTATTTGATCAGTGTGGATTTGCATTTATGCATGAAAAAAAAATATGCAAGTGAAGAGCACAAATTACTAACCTATGTTGTCAGGTTCACATTTATCGCACTATAGGAGTGATGTGCTTGGTTTGTGCCTTGTCTGTGGATTGCTCGGCATGTGCTCAAAAAAGGAAAAAAAAAATTTGTTCGGCTTCAGCCATGGTCAATCGTGCGCGACTGGACCTCTGATCAATATTGTGGTAAGTTGGATGGCTACGGCCTTAGGTAGTCGTGCGAGGCTGGCCTTAGATTGGTGTGATGATCGGCCTCTAGAGCAGTCTACTTGGCTTAAACCTTGACACTGCTCGGCCTTGATCTTGTGAACATTAGACTAATTGGCTTTTGGGGTGATCAGCTCGGCTTATGTCGTGACACTGCTCGGCCACGGTCTTTTGTTTAGTCTGCTCATTTGATGCAGTTTATGTACTCGACCTTATGATCAAAGCAAGCGCCTAAACAATGGCATGAGAAGTTTGACAATGTGATGTTGTCTAGTGGCTTCCGGATCAACGAATGTGACAAATGTGTCTATGTTAAAGACACTAACGAAGGGTACATCATTTTGTGTCTTTACGTTGATGACATACTCATTGTTGGTAGTAATGATAGGGTCATTCGGTCTACCAAAGATATGTTAAACTCGAAGTTTGACATGAAAGATATGGGTCTTGCAGATGTGATACTAGGTGTTAAGATCACCAGAACACCTGATGGACTTGTGCTGTCTCAGACACACTATGTTGACAAAATTCTTGAGAAGTTCAACTAGTCTGATTCCCGCATCCCAAGGACCCTCGTGGACTTAAGTCTCCATTTATCTAAGAATTGGGGGGGTATCCTAATTAGAGTATTCTCGGATAATTGGGAGCCTCGTGTACTTGATGAGTTGTACAAGGCCCGATATAGCCTACTCAATTAGCAGGCTGCGCAGATACACGAGTAATCTAGGACATAATCACTGGAAGACGATAGTCAAGGTGCTACATTATTTGAGGTACACTCGTGATCTAGTGTTGCACTACACCAGATATCCGGCAGTACTAGAAGGGTACTATGATGCGAACTGGATATCAGATATGAAAGACTCGAAATCCACGAGTGGATATGTCTTTACGTTTGGTGGTGCAACTGTTGCTTTGAAATCTTCCAAACAGACGTGTATAGCACGTTCTACGATGGAATCTGAGTTCATTGATTTAGATAAAGCAACGGAATTGGCCGAGTGGCTACGCCAATTTCTGGAGGATATTCCAAGATGGTCAAAACCAGTGCCAGCGATTTCTATCCATTGTGACAGTCAAGCTGCGATTGGTAGGGCACTAAGTAGTATGTATAATGGAAAGTCGAGACATATACGTCGTAGACATAATTCCATTAGGCAACTGCTCTCAAGTGGGGTTGTCACTATTGACTATGTAAGGTCAAAGGACAATATCGCGGATCCCGCTAACCAAAGGGTTAACCCAAGAGCAAGTAGAGCAAACATCGAGAGGAATGGGGTTAAAGCCACTACGCTCATAATACCGTGAAGGTAGCCAGCCTAGCTGACTGGAGATCCCAAGATCTAGGTTCAATGAGACTACTTTTTGCGAGTATTCGAGAATGATCACTGAGGAGACGAGGTCTTCTGCCCATTCATGTGTATGATGTAGAACAGTGATGCCTGTAAAGTAGAAGAGGCTAAGCATTGCTTTTAATGACTCTTATGCGTCAGACTCTTATGCGTCAGAAATGCCGACCGGGGTATAGCAGGATACCCTTTATAAGAAGGTCACCTATTTAAGTGTGAAGTGGGGCCGCTTCTTTGAGAATCCTGACAAAATTCTCGAGAAATACTTGCAGAACCAGGAAGCGGGTGTCATGGCCAAAATGAACCCAACAGTGAGAACTATATTACGTCAAGAGAAGTACTGTGTGACGTCTATTGTCTCAGTTTACACCGGCGGCGGAACAGTTCAAAGCGGGACCGCACACTAGTCTGCCAGTAAACTCGATAGGCCATCACAAAGGAAGGTTCAAGGCCAAAAGCTATCTATCCTATGCAGGAATTATCCGCTGCCTCTCTCTCTCGAGTCAGCTCTTGTACTCTGCATCAGCTTGCCTGCCAATTTCATTCATGGGGGGGGGGGGGGGGGGGGGGGGGGGTTGTTGTAAATTTTACAATTTCGGTACGATTTAAAATGGGCACGCAGAGGGTCTTTCGAGGCAACTGATGTGTTACATTACGTGTACATTGTATCAGGACGAATGAGAAGGAATTCCTGCAATGCATTCCCCCTTGTGGTGAGGTTCATTGGCTTCATTAATTTGGCGACTCATTTTCCACATTCTTTACTTGCAAGCCAAGGCAAGTGACTTGGCTATTGACTTGGCAATGACTTGGCCAAAGACTTGCCCATTGGTTGCCTATAAATAGGTCATCTCCTTCTTGTTGTGACAAGTCCTTCGTACTCTATAATTTACTTCCAAAAATACATTTCTTTGAGAGAGAGGTAGACACATGCAAGCAAGTTCGCTAAAACAGTCGACGGTGGTGTTCTGTCGGCTTGTAGTTTTAGCCTGGGACAAAGACATCGGTGAATCCTACAACACCCACGGTATGCGGCGAATCTTTGTTAAGGAGACTGTGGTATCACACAGGGCTCAGCTCGGTTTTCAACTCGTTTCTCGACTTGTCTAATCTGTTTATTAAGTCTCTGCAATTTGTAATTTTGTTTATCATTATAATGGAAATTGTTCTTTGGAATTTCACGTTTTTGCCGAATTTTTCCCAACACATAGGACTTCTGTAGGTTCACACTTCACACTACTTTTGTTTACTATTTTTTTTTTATCAATAGGTTCATAACACTATACACAGTATTAGGGGCGGGCTGCACAAAAAATCTCGAAAACCGCAAAACTGGACCCAACTGAACATTTTGGTCTTGGTCTGTGGATTAATGATCCGGATATGGATTCAAAATAGAAAACTGTGAGATATGGTTCAGTTCCAAAAATTTTGTTTTGGAATTGTGAATTAACTGAACCGGTCTGTGAAATAGGAGTATTTATATTTAACCATGTAAGAAATTCGGGAAGTATTTTCAAATTATGTAGACACAAACTAACTTTCAAGGCTTCCAAAGGTTGGGATTGAAATTGGATTTTGCACCAATGGCTTATTGGTGCAGAAATCGTATAACCGATGGAAGTGGATAAAACTGGAGAGAATAGATGGTTGTTTCAAGGCGCGTTACAATGTCACTATCCTTAAGATAATATATATTCGCCCCCACCAATTCGATTGAATTCGGTGTACTCCGGGTTACTAGCAAATTCGACTCCAAAAAATAATGAAGCCCAGTCCTGATTGACAATTTGTCCAACTGCGTCATGCACAGAAGAAGAAGGATCAGAACACCTTTAGATTTGAGTCTGCCAAAAACATAGTTAGGAGGTAATTTCAAGGGAGAAGGGACAATCAGAATCATACTGATTCTATATAATCTTTGCCTTTATATAGGCATGAATCGTGACTGCTAGCCAAAGATCGCACCGCTTTGGTTAAAATAAGCAGTTATGTCTATTTACAATAGTCATGCCTATTTACAATAGTCATGCCTATTCATTTGTTCCTAATAGTCGCACCTTTAATTAGTATAATCATGTCTATTCATTTAACCTGAATAGACGCGTTTTGGGTTAAAACCGTCCACCAATAATACCATTCAATATCCATTAAATATTTTGAAAATTTTCCAACATGACTAGCTAAGGATGACTTCTTAGATTCTAGAGTCCCCCCTCCAAATGTCAAATCCAGAACCATCAAAATCCAACCCCCTTGTGTGCTGGCAAATTTTTGAATCACACCCTTGCCTAGCCATTGGTGCAAAATCCAACTTCAATCTCAACCGTTGGAAGCCCCGAAAAGTTAGTATGTGTCTACATAATTTGAAAACACTTCCCTAATTTGTTATATGGATGTAAATAATTTTACTTATAAATTATTAAGTTATATCAATACAACTTATTTGTTTGTGTAAATTAAAGTTAGTAAAGACTGTAAAGTGTAATTCTACTCTAAATGGGAAAAAACGTGTACACAGACTAATCGTCCTCTCTTAGGAATTTGGTTGTTGCACAATTAGGAATGTGGAATGTGATGCTTTGATTTTGGAATTTGGAATTTGGTTGATGTTTCAATCTGAAATTAGAAATTTGGTTGCTGCATTATGTAGTGTGGCTTTTTTGTTGTTGTTGTTTGTTGCACTATTAGGAATGAGAAATTGAATTTGGAATGAGTTTGCTGCAATACTAGGAAAGTGAAATTTATAAGTAATCTGTGGATTAAAAATCAGAATCAAACTGTGACTCATAGATTGGTTTTGAACTGGACCATGCGACTTTTGGTCGAGACACGAATTGCATTTTCTTAGAACCGTGACTCGCGGTTCGATTTGTGAATTAACCGTGACCTTAGGGTGAGTGAGGTGCTTACAGAAAAGTAGAGTGTTGTCCGGACACCAATTCTCCGAAGAACCCACCATTTCTCGAAACGTGGGAAGAAGTCCAACGAAGCATTTTTCCCTACCAAATTTTATCCCTCCCTACCTTCTTCTTCCTAGGACTGACGGACGCCTCACCTGCACAGGTACTAGCCCTGCAAAGGAGAAATTTTTCAGTGCCGACCGGACATGGTTACTTGGTGCGAACTGCGCATCTCGGTCGTCCAAAAGTGTTTTGGACGGCTTTGATTTCTCTCCCACTCTCTCTTCTCTCTCTCTCTCCTTTTTTTCTCTTTGAAATCTGGGCCGTCCAAAACATTTTTGTGTCTAGTAAACTTTTTTTAATCCAAAAAATAAAACGTGAACATAACAAAAATTCAAAAACGACGAACATAAATATCACAAGTCACAACCCAAAAAATACCAACAAATATAGTAGTCCATTTCAAATTGAAAGTCTTGTGGAGTCCAAGGAAATCGTAATCAAGTTTTGGACTATTTCCACCAAGGTTTACTAACCACACACATGGCCTCATTGTTTGCCGTTACTTTTTGGTCCTTGGATTTGACCACCCTAACAATTCTCCTCATTTCTCTCCCAACACTTGTATAAAGCTTTCTCCTTCTTCCACCTTTCTCATCCAAACCATTTCTCTGTCTCCTTTTAGGGTTCTAAATATCCCATTCTCTCTCTCTCTCTCTCTCGATCTCTCTCTCACACACACACACATATAGCCATGGCCAAGGAAATGAGCTCATACATGCACAACTGGGTTGAGGTTGCGCCGGCTCCTCTTATCTCTCCTCGGAAACCTTCGTCGAGATTTCCTAAACTGGAGACCATCGCCGAGGAAGAGTCCGCCCGGTTTGTCGACATTGTGCCGAACAAGGCCTTGTATCTTCTTCCTATGGTTCTTTCCATTGTGTCCTATGTATGGATCAATAAATACTATGTTGTTGCTTGAAGGGTACGTAGGCTTCTTAAGCCATGCAGTAGTATTAGCCCTTCTCTCCTACTACTATCTAAACGTATTGAAGGTTAGTCTTTCAAAGAGAGATCTCAAGGAGCAAACCTATTACATGCATAAATATATATACCCAAAAATATATATCTTTCAAAATAATCGAAGATGGATAATGTGGACCAGATTCGTTCTGAACACGGCCCGTAATTCACATCATGCACTTCAATTTATGGTTATCTTTCTGGGTATATGTTTATGGCGTTTTGTTCAATGAGACTCTCTATCCGACGAAAGAAGACATGGCAAAAGAGGTGGCCGGGATACGAATCTAAAGATATCATCCTTTTCGAGAAATCCGCAAGACAGGTGCTGCAGAGAAAATAATGGTGGTAACATGAGCAGGATCGATCATATGCCCTAACAACCAAGTTAGGGCATATGATCCGTTGTATTAGGGTCGGGTTTTTGTCAGTTATGATCGGGCGGATAATTGGGTTCGGATTGAGATTGTAGGGAATGTTTGTTTCTATGTATGGGACGGATATTTTTTGATCTCCTTTTCTTTCATTTTGTTTTTTGCCTGTACGGATTCGTGCTAGAATAAATTTGGCTTGTGGATATTCATATTTTGATCTATTGTGCACTGTTCTCAATTGTTGCTCTTGATTCTTTGGATAAATTGATAAGTTGGGCATTTCCGGCCCACCAAGCGAAACCTGTGGGTAACCAGGAAAATCCAAATTTTCAACAAAAAAAACCAAAGTAATGATTTCAAACATCACACAATGTTGTGATCGCAGTGAGTATCTAGCAATTTATTAGTCGAGAAGCCAATATTCTAGGTGCAGTATATAACCATCTATAGGTGCGCATAAGCTGGCCGGAGACCCTTGACCATCGGGAAAAAAAAAAAAAACGATCTATAGGTCCACCATAAACAACATTCTGGCCAAATTAGAACTTACATTACACCAACAATGAAGTTTTCATGCCAGTTCCTATTGAATTACACAGTTACATGGTTACATCAGGGTTTTAATTCAACCCATGTGGTATAAAATGAATCTGTTCAAGTAACCGCGCGTTAAGAGAAGCAACATCACCTTCAGCTCGAAACGCCTTTCCAGTTCCAAGATGAGTAGTTCGTGTCACCATAAGGCCTGTACAGTACACAACGGAATCAGAAAACAAAATATCAAGCCTTGAGGGAGGTTTTATAAAGCAACAATCAGATTTCAGAGAGGAAACATGTCAATCAGGGGCGGCTCCACAATGGTTTGAGGGGGTTTTAGTAAACCTCCTGGATTCAAAAAATGCACTGATTTTTTTATTTATTTATAATTTCTTACATATAAGTTGATTTTTTTCCTTAACATTGACAGCACTGGATTAGACGGAAAAAAATAATAATAATAAAATAAATGAACCAGGCCTGATAGATGTTTAACTAAAATAAATGTCTTTTGTTTGTATGGTATTCTGATAAAATAAACAGCTTAACTTAAACGTTTTTGTCACCTCTAAACGAAAATTCTACAGCCGCCCTGATCTTGGTAGTATCCAGAGAAAAGAAAAGAAAAGCTCCTGGAAAAAACTAGATCTTCGTATAAAGAAAATCTACAAACAAGATTTAGCCCACTTAAAATATTCATGCTATTTAGAAATTTTGCCACATCTTAAAATGAACAAGCTTAGGTATTTGAAATTATCTGGTGCATGCTCGGAATATTTACCTTGGATTTTTCGAATGTAGCACCAGGAAGATAAGAGAGAGCAATATAGAGGAAGAACCAACAGAAAGATAGGCCATCCCAAGGAAGTCATTCTTTCCTCCCAACCAGCTCGACGTTGAAAGAACAAGCTTTTTCTTCCCACCGAAACTGTAAGTATTGTAGTTATTTGAAACGTCTACAACTACAACATCATCCACATCCAAATCCTCTTCAATTCTTCCATATAACTTCCGGAAGCTAGGGAGTGCAGCAGTACGCATCCATACGATAAGATCTTCTTGTTCACTTAGCTGATTGAAATGATGCATCCCAAGACCAACCAAAAAAAGGAAAATGACAGGAGCTATTAGCACTCATGATTTGGCCAAGAAAGTGTGGAGAGGTTAAAGGCTAGGAGCACCATCCTTGCCTCCTCTAGAAGCAGGAAGTAAAACGCAAGGAATGTCATGTTCCATGTTCCTAGAAACATGAGCAAACAGAAAAAAGACTAGCCCATTGATCTTGGGTCTGGCTGCGATATTTGCTGTTTATTTGTTGTCACTTGTAAGTATGCACTTAAATGGTCTAAAGGAATGGTGAATTTAGTCTAGTTCCCGTGATGTGCATTTAAATAGAAGAATAATAGGTTAGTCCAAGTAGTCAGTTTTCACCCCAAGTTTGCAGTGGAACAATCAAAGCATTAATCTCTTTTTAATCAATGATGGTGATTTCCCTTATTCAGTCATTGTGCAACTAGTTCAATCGCCAAATAGGATTTAGGAGGTAATGCATATGAAAAGATCAATTTGGAAATAAAGAAAACGTCTTTGGATTTATCCATGGTTTTCGTAGCTTATTCCATCATCTGAAAAATTCAAATTCGGTCAGATCTGACATTGACAATCCTAATAACTTGATCGAATTAGCACTTTAAATATGAGAACGATCTATTGTGAGTTACTCCAAGAAGGGTGTTCAAGAAGGAGGAAATGCATGCACTCAATAATAGATTACCATAAGGCTATATAACCCCTGGGAAGGAACATTCCAGCCACTGTGCTGTAAATACTTACAGGAACATTTGGATCCAGGCTTCCACCACCAATCAAGCTTCCATTCTGGAAATTGAACGGATAGACTTGCTTTCCAAATTTGTGATCCCGGTCACTCTTCCAGGAAATGTTCTTCCTGTTGACCTTCAATGCCGCTGTCCCACGAGAAAAGCTATACGTGTCATTAAACAAACTCCATGCGATTAAACCACATGGGACAATTGGGAGACCATTGTTGTACTCTTCAGGTTTACAGGAACTCATGCTATTGTACTTCAATCCATGCAAGAGCTGCTTATCACTTCTGCTTTTGACATACCTGGAACAAAAGCACGAAACTGAATCATTATTAAAGAATAAAGAAGCTTAGGTATTTTCTGAAAGCAAACAAGAATCAAGAAGGAAAAAATCCAGTGACAAAACAGGAAGTTCAATCATTGTACTATTTAACAGTGGATTATCGCCACAGTTCCCCTTACAGTTACCAGAGATGAATGCCAGAAGCCCAATTATCGGCAAGAACATCAATTGTATTGTGATGCAAATAAAACATTACAGAAGGAATGAAAACTGTGTCTAAATATGTATGCAAAGAGGCATATTGAGACAATTAATATCACCAAATGGATAAACAAGTGAATTTACAACTGTAGTAGAGTTACACCTAGGGTCAACTCTGAATCCAACTCATTTGTCTTGTTATGGCTTAATATAGATTCAGGCCTCAGTTGTGGATAACGAAGGAGAAGTTGGAGACGTGTAATCCATAAAAATCTATCTAACATTTCATGGTAGTCGTAAACCAAAAGAATTCAAAAGAACAATTTCAAAGAACAATTTTAAGGCCAATGATGCTTTATGAGACCTTATTGTTGGGATACTTACAAGAACAAAACAATAAACAAAAGAAGCTTGGATGAGAATTCTTAAATGATGTGTTGCAAAACAAGAAGGAAATACACTTAAGATGTTTGGTCATGTACAACGTAATCTGGTACACCTAACTGTTGAAATGGGATCATTGTAATAGAAATGCAGGGTGGAAGGGAAAACTTAGTGAAATAGGAGAGCGTACAAAATTTTATATCAATTTAGTAACTTCAATGGACCATATACCACCTGATAGACTGAAATCACAACAAAGAGCTCTTGTATTAGATGCAATTGATTGGGACGCAAGACAGACTTTTATTGGTTTGGACTTGTCAGTATATTAGGTATGTGAAGAGAGAACTCACCGTCGGTGGTTCTGGTAGTAGTTATCCAGCTGATAGTAGATGTAAATTGGGGCCTTCATATGTTTGGGAACCTAGAAATGAAATTGTAAATGCCAATGCGTAAATGTGTACAAGAGTGATGTAGTATATGAGGAGTAAAAATCGAAATTAAACCAAATGTATAGGGCATATCACACAACTAACAGTCACGAGAAAGATCAACCGTAGATCATAAAAATATCAGACAACACAAGTTCCGCCCAAGGGATATCCTAGTTATCCTAGGGCAGGTTCCCGTGTCACACGTGACACGACAAGACCTTGATACTAACAGTAATAATAAGGTGTTCATACCACAATCTCCAATGTCTTAGCACCATCTTCTCAGCAAAAAAAGAAAAAGAAAACAAAAATGTGACCCAGTGCTAAGATTGATATACTCTCAAGGAGGCTCCCTCCATTATGTCTACTAAAGTTTTATCACCCACTATATAAAATTTCTTGCATTTTTTTAAAGGAAGTATGTACATCTAACAGGACACCCGTGACTTTAATAGACACGGATCAAACTCCTCTGTTCAATGAAGATAGTGACAGACAAATTACCTAGGAAAATTTTATAGTTGATACTCACTCTATTATATGCCATCTCCTTTTTTGTTTTTAAAAGTAAATAAATGCATTTAAAGGAGCATAGCCTTGTATAATTAAGAAGACAACAACATAGATATGAGAAAACAAAATTTTAGTCCTTCCTCAAAGTGCAACTTCTATCACATCTCACAAACAAAATGGAAGATTCACAAAATAAAGAATGATAAGAGATAGAATAAAGAGATAATAAGAAGAGCAAGAAGTGGAAGAGCAATCGTAATCAAATATCTCAATGTTCCAACACTCAAGACTGGAAGAAACTGTTACATGTGGCCTATTTATAAAGGCAACCCATATAAAGATCAATCTGATATGCAAATAAAAGTAAGGAATAAAGAACATTCTTAGCAAACTATTCTTCCTGAAAAACTGAAAATTCCTAAATTAGATAAGATACTAATATTTCATCAAATTCTATCTAAGCCCACATTAATCCTTCAACCAGAAATGGACAGAACAAAGAATAGTAAATTTAAGTATAAGTATTAACATGTGTACATCCTCAACAATCCTGTGAATTCTCTTTGTAAAGACTACACATTAAACAAAAGGGAGACCCTCCAGCCAAGGAAGGAAGCAGGGTTTAAATACTAGGGGGTGAAAATAAGCACATCAAAAAAGTTTGTAACGAACTGTAAACTTCAGGGGGGCGAATCTGTATTATAATGGTACATAAATAACTTGGTGGTTTTGAAACTTGGGGGTGGTTGTCACCCTTACCCCCAGAGCTTCTTCGCTTTCTTCACATGACAAGGATTCCCCACATTCCTAAGGTAAAAAAGTTAGGCTGGTATAATCTGATAAGCCCAAAATATTGACATGTAGCAATCCCTAAATTGCATATTGTTAGTTCTTTATTGCGTTTAATTAGATATAATTGTTATATTTTTTATTATTCACTATGAATTATTACTCTACAGGAAAAAGATGATAATAGTTTATATCTCAGCTATCGAATTCAAAAAGCGCAAAGTCAAATTTTACGAGTATCAAAGAAAAGCTCCTAGTCAAATTAGTTAAATTGGTGGATCCAGCTAATAATTGCATTCTTGGTAATACAATCCAAGACTAGTCTGATCAAGGAAGAAATTGACGCGCACGATGCTATCAAACTTGGGTTGGGCCTAATTAATTTGGCTCTTGTTAGGATATGAGACTTTTGGCAATTGGTTGGATTTAAATGGGCTGCCACTACCGTCAGATTAGGGTGGAAAATTAAGAAAGGAATTCTCTCCTAAGGAAAAGATATATATATATATATATGCTTTGCATCAGTAGGTTTTGGAGGGAGCACAACTTTACAAACCACGGCTGTGGTAAGATCACGGAATAGAAGAGACTTCGGCTGGGAAAAGAAAAGCACACCGCAGCTGCGGCATCCGAGAGGACAACGGCTTGGAGAAAAAGAAGAGCAAAAGAAAGTATTGTGAGCTTTATAATTTTATGGGTTTTAGTCGGATAATTGTTACGTTTTCATCTATGACAGGCTAAAATCCTCAACTAGGGTTGAGGATGAAACCCCATGAATTTTGTTGATTAATATTATTATGCGTATGATTTTTCCTACATACTTTAATTGTTTATTGTTCTTGGCTCATTAATTAATATGCATGGCATTGGATATGGGTTCAATCGGAATGGGTTTTTCTCATGATTTGATACCTGCATATTAATCGAATTGCTTGGTTTATCAAAGTTCATACTTAAGTACGGGATATCTACTGTGATTTGTTTTTACAGATACAGTTGATGATTTTGACTTAAACTTTGAAGAAGAGGAGGAAAATATTTTCGTTAAAAAGAAAAAGTGCTTATAATAATATTTTCCACGGTGATAAGATTAGCTTCTAAATCATTGTGTAGAAATCAAAGAAAAAATCATTGCATAAGATTAATTGATAAATGTTTATGGGTGTGGATTCCGAAACCTTAGTTACTTTACTCAACCGTTAATCTCCATTATTTTTGCGTGTTAGTTTAATTATTTGTTTTGTCATTATTTTATTTTATTTACAGTTTTCCAACCAAACACAACATTTTGGAACTAGGTTAGGGTTTAATCAATTTTGGATTATCTAGTTTACCTATCAAAAATTCACAAGTCCCTGTGGGTTCGACCTCGCACTTGCATAACTATACTTCGATACGATTTGTGCGCTTGCGAGTACATTAAAATTTCACAACATAATCCTTAGACCAAAAATAGTACAACATTGGGCTACCCAACTCTCTAGCTAAATGATAGTGCAGAATAAAAGGATCTAATAATGACTCCCCTTGCTTGCAAGTACAACACAGATACCAAAGAACAATCCTTGTTCTCAGATTATGTAGTTAGAATGGCATAAAAATATGCCATCAAAGAAAAGAAAAAAAAAGAAGCTACTATGGTATAGACGTCCCGACCTCCAAATAGGCTTCCAAAAAATACAAGGCTTCCCCTTACCCACATAAAGAGGAGTAGAATGCAATAACACTGAACCTTCCCAATCTCCCTTTCCGTTTGACCTCCTCGGTCACATCCCCATCAATCCTCACACTATAAGCTGCCCTCAAAGCTGGTCAAGTGAATCCAACTCCCAATCCAAAAAGGTTCTGCCAGATGAAGGTCCTAATACATCCATCAATCTGAAAACTGCGGAATAGTTTTGAAGCCTAGATCCTCATCATCAGTGCAATGGAGTAAAGGTGCGAAACAGTTTTTCTTGCTCTCGTTCTTATAACATAAGAACCAAAATAAATCTATGCTTTTGGAAAGTGAGGGAAAATTTTCTACCATTTTAGTCAGTTGGCAATCCTAATCACAAGAGCAAAAAATACAACATGAGTGCATACAAGAGTAGGTGAGATATGTCATGTGAGACAAACATCCACTGAAGGATTATACTTCCACAATGAAAAGTGAGAAAATGGAAACAGAATAACACTCACACACCAAGATAGACTATTACCTTCAAGAACCGAGAACAATTTTTGCTAATGGAGCTATCTTTGATATATGCCACCTTATTTCTTTTAAACGGCGGTGGTATGCAATCAGTATCATATCTGTCCGTGATTTCCACAACCTGCAAACAAAATCTGTTATTATTTGTTAAACCAGCTTTAAAATAGGTGCTGTTAAGGAAAATGAAAACAAAAAGCTGAATGAATAACAATAAAAGAGAAAATAATAGCAAACAAGTAGAGAAAATGTTTACACTTCGTGAAGCGTCAAGAGAAAGAAGCCCAACAGGAATACAAATGACTCCGATCAAAAAATATATTGTAATGACCTGGAATGGGGAAATTTAACCACCGTCCGTCAGTGAGTATGAATACTACATTTTAATAATGTAATTGATGCAGAAATATATATATATATATATATATATATATATATACAATCCCGATCAGCTGTGGACTCCCTCAAACAACCCATTTGCGGACTTCTAACGTAAGCCGTTGGATCTCATCCAACGGCCATGAAAGAAACTAAGGACGCGCGGGTCAGATGGCCACTGAACCGAACAATTAAGGACTGAACCGGCCGGGTCACGTGGTAACCCCTTTCCCCTCCACCCCAATTCATTTCAGACGTATATTCTCACATTTTAGAGAGAGAAAGAGAGAGAACACAGATTGAAGACGCCAAGAAGAACACATCGAACAATTGAAGACGCCAAGAACCGTAGGTGATGTTTCGATCTCTCTCTCTCTCTCTCTCTCTCTTTGTCGTTCTCTCTCTCTCTCTCTCTCTCTCTCTGATTTTCACCTTGTTTGAAACCCTAGGTCGAACAACACGCGAGGAACCGTAGGTCGAACAAGACCATCGAAGCTCACATAGATCTAATCAAAGGTCTCTCTCTCTCTCTCTGATTTTCACTCGGTTTTGAAACCCTAGGTCGAACAAGACGCGATTTGAAACCCATGGTCAAACAAGACGCGATTTTCTAGTGTTATCTTCTAGTGTCGATTTCTGTCGATTTTTGTGGAAAACCCTTTTTTGTAGGCTCGTTTCTGTCACTTTTCGTAATTTTCATAGCAATGCTCCTGTTGCAAATGGTGTTTATGGGGAATATATTATGGTCATCTGTATCAAATTTGTTGTGGGATTTCTTATGGGTGAGGACATGTGAAACTAGCTATATGATACTCGGTTTTTATTGGACTTGTTTTAGTATGATAGGAATGATGCAATGTTATAAATAGGTGGTCTAGAGTATTTTGTTTTCTGATTTGGGTTGATTTTTATACTGCAATGTGATAGGAATGATAACCCCTTTTTTTTTGGCAAGATTTCTCTGAAAATGTTTTTACTCTCTGTTGTTTGCATCTATTGTTTGTTTGCTTTTGAATGGTGTTGATTTTGCATTTGAATGGTGTTGATTTTGCATATATTTTAGGGAAAAAATCGTATTATATATGTAATTTTCAATCCTTGACTTGGCTTGTGTGTTATATGTATGAAGATAGCTACTTCGGAATGGACGAAGCCGAACATTGGACTTAGAGCATCTCCAACACTCGTCTCTATTTTGCTTATCCAAAAGGACAAAAAATAGATCTCGTCGCGTAAGTTTCAAAAATATATCTTTTTTCAACATTAGATATGAAGAATAAAAGTTACAAAAATCAGGCCCTTGGGTTCCCAACAGATTTGGAACAAAAATCATTATGGTACTGTAGTTTTAGTCATTAACTGATAAGGAGATTTTGTTGTTTTGTCTCAGAATTGCATCGTTATGGTGGGGGGCTTATTGCGTCTCTCAATTCAGCTCCTCATTCGGACAGTTATCCCATTGGAGTTCCCTCGCAGAGGTTGTCCAATGTGATCCAAAGGACAGGACAGAGACCAAGATCCACAAGATTGTTGCTGAATGTCAATGGGCATCTTTGCATGATTTAGGCTTTGAACTTTGAAGAATTTAAGAATTGTAACTCCCTTTGCATTTTTAGCCAAGACTTGTGTCTGGAATTTTTTGGGCAGTTTTGTGAAATCTGGAAATGGAATGTGAAATAGATTGTGAAATGGAATGTGTATGGCTTCAGATAATTAGAATGTGAAATCTGGAAATCGGGTTTTGATTATGATTGTACCAGATTCTATAGCCATTACCACTGCAACCCAGTTAACTCGTGATTCTGGGCATCAATTTCTGGAAAAATGTTTCTGGTGTAATCTTGCGGACGCAACACCGTATGTTGCGGACGCAATGCCTTATGTTGCGGACACAACATGAAACCTTGCGGACGCAGGGTACCTACTGAAAATTTTTTGGCATGTACTTCCTACTTTTGGTCTTAGCCCGACGTCGCGACGTCGCAATCAGCAGTCAACAATAACAGAAAACAGCAGCAAATTTTGATCCATTTTGAAAACAAGTGAGCTCAGATCCATTTTGAAAAGCAAGGCTTGGTGCTCTGGTATGAAACAGTATCAAAATAGGAAACTCATTTGGTGATTGTTCACTGGAAGCAAAACTCTTACTGTGAGCCATATTGTTCAGTACCATATAAATACCACAGCTGTACAAAGGGCATCAAGAATATAAGCCATCACAAGGAATTCATTAAAAAAATCATTGCACATTGCATTAAAAAATGAACGGATGTCTCATAAGCAAACAAATAACACCACATAGCTCACTGCCATTGCAGTTTACAGATCCACAATTTAAAAAATAATAACAACACAATTTGCATCCAAGGTCTAGTCCACATTTCCAGATTTCCAGCAAGCAACTCCAGTCCACATCCAGTCCTCTAATAAATTGTAATCACTAATCAGCTTTGTATTTGCAAGCCCTTCCCTTGCGTCTGCGTCTGAAGACAATTCCTCGACCTCCAGTAGCACCTCTCCCACTTGTAGTACTACCAGCCATTGTTTGACTGAGAATTCCAGTAGTAGTTCTTCGTGTTCCACTGGCATTATGAAAGAGGAGACATTGAGAAAAAATGGTTGTCTATGCAAAATGAACAAAAGGGAAAAACAAAAAGAAAAAGAAAGGATAAGATCAATAAACATACACATCCAGAAGGATTTCGACATCAAGAGTATTTATTTGGAGCGATTTGAAATCTTCATGTTAAGGTTTGTTGTTACGTGATGCCACTAATACAATACATGTTATCTACCTCTAATTCATCCAAGGATTAGACTAGGTTTTAACTTTGAGGGTGTGAACTCATATGATTTGGAGGTGCAAACCCACATAATTTCCTAATTATCTCATACTTTAGTTAAGTATAAGGGTTTGCAAAAAATTTGAGGGTCCATGAGGAGAAAAGTTTGAAGGACAATGTGGATATCACACACCATAAACCCTGCGGCAGGATACACTAAAGATGAACAACAGAAACACAAATTGAATTGCTATATTTTTTTGAAAGGAATTGAATTGATATCTCAAGATATACTATTTCCATGGTCCCAATGTTCTAAAAGTCGGCTGCCTAGGCCGACTAGCCCCTACCTAGGCGCTAGGCAGTGGTCCAATGCCTTGATTAGGAAGCTGACTAGTCGGCGCCTAGTCCCCGCCTAGGGTGCTTGGTGGCCAACTCCAAAACTCACTAGGCACTAGTCGAGCGGAGAAGGGGAGCCTAGGCCGCCGGACTAGTGCCTAGCGAGTTTAGAACATCGCATAGTCCATAAAGCAAAGGAATGGTATAGAAGCAAAACAAGAGCAGAGAATTACAGCATACACAAAATCCTCAAAGATAGAAAAGCATAATACTTTAAAATTTAAAACTACCAAGTGATTGAAAGAAACTAAAACAAACTCTACGAATTCAAAATCAGCATTAAGTAAAATTAGAGAGCAGCTATCAAAGGAAATATGCAAAAACAGGGGAAAATTTGTAGCAGAGAACAATTACCTCCGCCAATTTAATGACATGATAAATCCCGTAGAGAACGATTCGTCACTGATATTGCTTCAAGATCCAGAAAAATATACACTAACGTAACATCAGAAACACTAGAAGATAACACTAGAAGATAAGTGACAGAAACGAGCCTACAAAAAAGGGTTTTCCACAAAAATCGACAGAAATCGACACTAGAAGATAACACTAGAAAATCGCGTCTTGTTTGACCACGGGTTTCAAATCCCGTCTTGTTCGACCTAGGGTTTCAAAACCGAGTGAAAATCAGAGAGAGAGAGAGACCTTTGATTAGATCTATGTGAGCTTCGATGGTCTTGTTCGACCTACGGTTCCTCGCGTGTTGTTCGACCTAGGGTTTCAAACAAGGTGAAAATCAGAGAGAGAGAGAGAGAACGACAAAGAGAGAGAGAGAGAGAGAGAGAGAGAGAGAGAGAGAGAGAGAGAGAGAGATTGAAACATCACCTACGGTTCTTGGCGTCTTCAATTGTTCGATGTGTTCTTCTTGGCGTCTTCAATCTGTGTTCTCTCTCTTTCTCTCTCTAAAATGTGAGAATATACGTCTGAAATGAATTGGGGTGGAGGGGAAAGGGGTTTACCACGTGACCTGGCCGGTTCAGTCCTTAATTGTTCGGTTCAGTGGCCATCTGACCCGCGCGTCCTTAGTTTCTTTCATGGCCGTTGGATGAGATCCAACGGCTTACGTTAGAAGTCCGCAAATGGGTTGTTTGAGGGAGTCCACAGCTGATCGGGATTGTATATATATATATATATATATATATATATATTTTAGTTCACACTCTCACCCATGCTGGAGTCAGGACAGGTTTACAAGCAGGGAGACTTTGTTGGGTGAAAAGATATAGAGCTGCAAAAAAAACACAGGCTACATAAATAATAATTTACAAAAGGACAGTTCGGCCAATTTAGTTGAATTAATTCAGGAATAATCCAAACTACATTTTCCAATGATATGGCCAGTTGACCACATTTCTATGTCAAATCAAGGTAGAAGAGGACCATTCAATGTGGGAGCCTTTGCAAAATAAAAGCATGATTCGTATGCTTGTGTGATTTAAGGGGGCACGTGGTAGTCCTAATCTCCTAACAAGGCAATAATTTTAGGGAGGTTTTTTTAGTGGAGAGAGATAGATAGGGAAATGAGAGTAATAATTGGAGAGAAAATTTAGTGGGGACCGTGCGCTGAGGGAGTGGGTGGTTTTGGAAACCAAAGTGAACAAGGTATAAGTTCTCTTAGTTTAAGGCTTCCTCCTTAAGGCCTCAAGACCCCCAACCACTTATTTTCTCTCCACTAATTTATTTCTTGTGCTTGTGTGCAAGATACAGACTCCATTATCTTTTGCGCCAACCTATCAAATCAACATGAACAATCCAATTTGTGCAAAGTCTTTAATACCAATACAAATTAGTAAAGTAGATAATTAGTTACAGCTCTCCCTTGCTAGTTTGCTTTTTTAATACCAACAATCCAATCAACATGAAGCATCCTTGCTAGTTACAGATCTCCCTTTAACATCACAAGTACTCGTAATGATTAAGCAACATATACGGTAATGTTCACCAAACTAAAAAACAAACTGCTAAAAATTTGGCTACAACAACAGAAAAAAAAAAAAAGAAGAAGAAGAAGAAGAAGAATGAAGCAAGAGATTAAACTAAAAAGTTAAAAAGCAAGAAGACTTCACTATTGGATGGACGAGGCGGAATTGATTGAGCTTCTATGCCAACTGCTGATGAACTCCCTCCATCCTCATCCATCTAAATCAAAGTTTCAGCTCGACCAAAGCCACCCCAAAGCAAATCCTTCAGTAACAATTCTAATCACCCAAAGACCTGCATCAGAAGTAAACCCTTGGGCAGTGTTTGGTTGAGAGAAATGATTTTAGAAAGAAGTGGAATTTTTCAGGTCCTTAGAATGCTCTTTCTGAATGTGGCTCACTAAAAACCAGGGTGAAAGAAAAACTGTTCAAACCGAACCGAAAGTGCAAACCAGAGGGTAACCAGTTCGGTCCACTTCAATTTTTTTGAAGAAACTAAAAAAAAAAAAAAAAATCATTCAGTCCGGTTTCTCAAGTCTCTGAATAGAAATAAACCATACTGAACTGGAATTTTCTCTATACCAATAAAGTGTTAGGACTGAGTCACTGACCAAGTTACATGGGCAGGGGCGGAGCCAGGATTTTTCCTTGGGGTAGGGCAAATAAAAAATATAAAGAGTGGTCAATAACAAGTTTTTGAGGCAAATTAGTAGTACCCCTATTGGAAAACTGAGAGTGAGAGTAGTCCACTGACTACACTTGTATACACATGCCTCCGCCCCTGTACATAGGGATAGTCGACGTGTCAGATATGTTTTTTTTGTTGTTCTGACATTATATGTTGCTCGAAATCACAAGAATTTCTGAATTTTGATCCAAACCGGAAAATCGGATTAAATTGACAAACCGAACAGCTCGGTTTACAAGATATTTGGAATATGTCGGATTGAGAAAATGCATAAAAGGAACCAAACGTAAACATTTACACCCCTCCTGAAAACTGACACAATATAGACTTGTACGTTACAAATAGAAGAACCCATCACCCATTTAGGCAAATGGGTGCGCTATGAATCCAATTTAGCCAAACAGAAATTAGTGTAATGCTCACCTACTTCCAAAGAATCATCGTTTCATTCCAGCTCACCGAACACTGTCTTAATTGAAACAGACAGCCCCTCCAAACCCAAACTCAAGACGGCTTTCTACCCCTAATTTACGCAAAAACATGAAAGAAAACAAAGAAACTGAACTAAAATTGCCAAAAGAAAACAAGTCGGGATCCAATAAGGAATGAGTGTTACCTTTGGACGGAAGAGAGAGAATCGAAGATGGATTGTGAATTGGCGAACCAAGTGAGTAATTGCTTCCGTCGAAGGGAAAGAACACAAAATGTGTATGCACTTCTGGTGCAAGTATATATTCCCGCTAGAGAGAGAGAGAGAGAGAGATGCACGGTGTCGGGTGGCGGATGCGTCTACGGCGGTTAACGGAAATCCTCAGTTGGTAAAGGGGGCGCACGGTAAATACGTGCTGGGGATGAGATGCTAATCTGCGCAAGGGGCATGGCTAACACCGGGTCCGATCACTAGGATCTGATGACCCAGCCCAAACAGGGATGGCCCAAAGAAGAGCAATTTACTACTATTATCTAATTAGATTGTGAACTGTGGATACCAAAACGCACATCTCGATCGTTTGAAAGTGTTTTGAGCCATCCAAATTTTATAGAGAGAGAAGGGAGAGAGATGGAGAAATCTGGACTGTCTATACAGCCAATGTACGTGTTCAGCACCACATCAATCGTACCCTATTTGCATCCAAGTTTTATTCAGGTTGTAGGCTATAGATTTAGAAATATTAGGGGGGGTGACCAATAGGAATTCAATACTTGGAGTTCTTTTAGAGCTTATATTGAAAATGATTCCTTTTTAATAGAAAAGAGAATATCCTACGGATACAGCTGGAAAAAACAATTTTTTGTTAGTGGAACCCCCTAATTATTTCAAATTTTGAAGGTGACAGCCATTATCGATACAATTGTGAATTGACATTCCTGTCTAATTTCAAAGGATTGATTTAAAATATGCTTATAAATTAAAAAAAAAAATAGACCGTTTACAAATTAAAAAAAATAGACCGTCGACCGGAGTTGTCATTAGAGATCTCCAGACTCCACGGAATAAAAAATCCTAGGGGTGTTCGCGATAGCTTTTTCTAGATTTTAGATTGTTAATTCTGCTTTAGATTCTTACTTTTCCGATTCTAGAGAAGTTAATTAACAATGGTGAATGGTTGCCATAGCTTTAGATTTTGGATTAAATATATCTTGTTCTAATTCCTGACTTATTCTCGAAAATAAATTTATTGCGTTTGACGAGACAAGCCATTCTCTCATAATGATCATTCCAAAAGCCAGCTTAAGCCAGTTCCTAACTTAAGTCAGAAGTTGGAACAAGGAAGCTCAAAAGAGTGTTTTTTTATAAAAGCTGAGAAATAAGCTTTTTGATGTACATTACTACTCCTATATTTTGTCCTTGATCAAAGAGTAATTGTTAACCAACTGAAACTAACTCAGTAATTCCAAGAAGTTGGCAAAGTAAATATGAGAAAGCAATAAGTGCGTGATCACGAGGTCACATGTTCCACGGGAATTATGTCCTTCATGACCCCGAAATTAGTCGAGGTGCACGTAGCTAACCCAGACATCTGGTAATCAAAAAAAAAAAAAAAAACCCGGAGCTAGCTCAGTTGTCTAAGACTCTTATAAATCACTAGAAGATCAGGGGTTCAATTCTTCCCTTATGAGGGCAGTTTTATGCAACGAGAAGAAGGCCGAAAGATGCATTTCAGGGTCACTTCTAGATTTGACATTTGCCGAAGGCCTTCATGGTTCTTCGCACCGGGTTTCATTGACTGACATAAATGCTGGTGTAAACGTAGCAAAAACGAAACGGGACACAATTTTGATGCAAGCAGATATTTCTGATTTGGTTAAACGATGAACAATCAATACAAATCCATGATGGTCAAACTGACTACTTGCCGAAACAACATTTTCTACCGGAGAGCGAAAATCACTAACCTACACAAAACTATGATGGAGGATAAATAATAGATAATACTATGACAAGATGAATGATACATCTATAACCGAACGATACAGAAAATGGAAATCTGGAATGTCAAAATTGGATGGATCGGGAGGACCCAGCATTTGGATTGCATGACCAACTCACTCGTATAATACACCGATGGACTGCCTTTGAAAAAATTTATGGGGCTTTCCACATTGATGCCTCTTTCCAAATTGCTGTCGATGGATCTACGAAGCTTCTGCTGCAGCATCCTGCTCTTTGTCAACAGCACTGACCCCAAGTTTTGACCGCCTAACAGCTGATAAAAAGATGGTAAAGAAAAATGGTGAGAATAACATATTGTCATATCTAACACAACACTAATATAAATAGTAGCTAAGTCATGACAATTTCTTTTTAACACCGACCACATCCAAACAAGAGCATCAAATTATACAAGAAAACTAACTAAACCCACCAAAGCCCTGATAAAATACTTGAATGATTTTCATACTTGTAAGGTGGGATAAGTTTTTGCCCCAAAGAAGTCGATTAGTTCAGATTACTTTCGTCAGAATCTCAAACTTGATAACTAACAGTCCTCTGCAACATACTTAATTTTCTAACTCATGTGTTGTGACCTAAGAAGCATGAGAAAGGGTACTGGTACAATATGGGTACGTCGAAACCTAAAAAATGTATGTTACGGATACAGCTGGGTACAGCTATAACATATGTATTTTGAAATTTAGAGCAATGCATTACACATAATAAGTACACTTCAATATAGCTAAATGAATTGGGAATGAGAATTCCAACATCAAGGTTTAAACTTAAGGTGCACATTATAGTACAAAGCACCTACAGACCATTATCATAATGAGTCTTTCTTCGACAAGGACATGATGTAAGAGTTAATTATGGAAATAGGACACAAACTAATTCTTTAATACCAAAAGGACAAATCACCCACACATTCAAAAAATGCCCCCGCTAGCCCATGAAAGTGCCTAAACTCCCCAAACCCAATGAAAGTGCCTAAATCCCCAAACCTAATGAAAGAGCCTAAACCTAAACCCTTGGGTACCCTATGAAAATGCCTAAAACCCTAGAGTACCCTATGAAAGTGCCTACAACCATAGGGTACCCTATGAAAGTGTCTAAACCACTAAAACCCGATAATTGGAAAGTGCACCCTAAGTGCCTAAACCCACTACAACCTACTCCAAAGAGTCTAACCCCCCTAAACCCACGCATGTGTGTGTGTGTGTGTGTGTGTGTGTGTGTGAGAGAGAGAGAGAGAGAGAGAGAGAGAGAGAAACTGACGGGTAAGTAGGAAAGGAAAAGCGAATTCAGCGTCCTGTCACTTTCAATGGCTAGCCGGTCAATGGTAAAGGTAAAATAACGTGATGTACGCATGTAGCAGCTTTCGATTTGTATTTTTTTTCTCATTAAGGGTATTTTTGTCTAATATTGCCCTTGAACCCTCAAAAATTTCACATCAATGTATTAGAAACTTTAAAATAAATTAAGCTGGACTAAACAACCTTTAAAGCCCCAAACTTGGCCTTTAGACCAATTTTCTGTATCATAATTATACAATCATGCTAAGCATAGAGGAAGGAAGTATATCAACTTAGTTTCATTTTTGTTTGGGTATGGCTTGATATATAGTGGGGTATGGCAATAGTCAGAGAGAAAAAGTTCAGTACATCTTTCATGTACCCAGTATGTATTTAGAAGTGCCATGAATAGTACCGGTACCCGGTATGGTATAGGTATGAGTACAACTACACCGAGGCTTTAGAACTAGCCATGCTTCATAGGTTAGGACTTAGGACGACTACCTCTGTCCTCCAAACAGAAGACCGTCTATCGTCCAAGTAGCAGGAAGCACACTTTGTATTTAAAAACAAAAAGCAACGAGACTTTGTTCAATGTTGTGCATTACTATTCACCGATCATTCAAAGTTTCTACACACCCCAGACAAAATCAACTCTAAGGAAACACAGGGTGTGAACTAAAAGATGAAAAATAACCTTCATTATTATGACAATCAATATAATTTATTGCGACTATTATGATGTATATTCTGTTTCTTCCTGGTTTTTCTTATGCTAGATATGAACAAATTGAGATGAAAGATATGATGAGGAAAAACTAACACATCAGTTTGAAAAAGAATGTAACATACATTTCAGAGATGAACCAGCAAGACAAGTCAATCTTGACTTTGTAGCAGCTTCAGCCAAAGGTTTTGTGTCCTCCTTGTTGGCCACACGAGCATCCCAGACACGTACCACACCATCTGATGATGCAGATGCCACCATATATGGATCAGCATCACCACTATCAACATTACTCCCTGCAAGCACAACAATGCCTTTAACACGGGCTGAATGTGCATCTTCAATCGAATAAGCAACCTTCCCGCTGGCTGGGTCCCATGCCTTGATGCCCCGATCCTCTCCACCAGTAAAAAGGAGTCCATTCTGTGAAGACAGGAATCCACTTTTAGCAAAAACAGAACTTTTACATATGATATGAGACTTACATATGTGTAAATCTTTTAATTTTAAATATGTATAAACTTATTTACGGACCAAAAAAAAAATTTATTTGGAGCTCTACACCGGAAGAGCATAATATATTTATTTGGCTCATTAAGCTCATGAACAAGTTTGAGCTAGAACAGCTCAGCTCGCAAAAAATTTCATTGGCTTGGGCTCAAGTTTGCTAAAAACTTAATAAACAAACCTGAACATTCTCAAAGCTTGGCTCAATTTAGCTCGTTTGCAGCCCTACATAGAAGATATAGGTAGATAATGAATAAGAAAAAACTCACACTGCCAGGAGCTGCGCAAAGAACCCTCTTTCCACAATCCACTTCCAAAACCAACCTTGCATCCTCCGACTCATGAACCGAAACCTTCTCATCCATAACCATAAAAAACTTCTCCCCACCTGAACCAAACTCCACAATACTCGCTTCCTTACCCAACCTACAGTAAAAACTCCTCCTCCCCCTCACCAAATTCAACATCGCCAAACATGAATCCCTCCCCACCGTCAACGCCAGCTTCCCCGACGGGTGTATCGAAAGGTCATTCACTCCTTTCTTATGGGCTTTGATACTTTTCAAATGGACAAAAGGGTCGGCGTCGTAGATGCAGACGAGGCCGTCGTCGGAGGCGGAGATGAGGTTGCGTGGGAAGGAGAGGTGGGCTGGGGTGAAGAAGGAGAGGGAGGTGACGGAGGAGGTGTGGTCGGTGAAGGAGGCGATCTCGGTTGAGGTGGAGAGGTCGTAGAGCTTGATGGTGTCGTCGGCGCCGCCGGAGGCGGCAGCAGAGCCGGAGACGGCAACGGATTTGATGGGGGCGGTGTGGGAGGGGAAGGTGAAGAGATGGGTTAGAGTTAGGGTTTGAGGGGAGTGTTTTAGGGTTTTGAGTTTGAAGCCCCAGAGGAATCGCTCGTAGGAGCCTGCTATTAGACTCATCTTCACCTCTCTCTCTCTCTCTCTCTCTCTCTCTCTCTCTCTCTATGAAGCTATGCTGTTGGTGTATATACGTATTTTGTGTATGATCTTTCTTGCTCTAAAACAGTGGGATTGTCGGAGAAGAAAGCGAGGGTTAGGGTTTAAGGATGAAGACGACGAACTGCGTCCAGAAAAGAAGAAGGCCGTGATGGGCATATGGTGAATGGGCCAGCAGAGTTGAAGACGGCCCAATTTCGAGTGGGCTATTGGGCTTGATAACCTTTGCAATCTCACCATATATGGACTAGCTTTTCTAAGACCATCTCTACCCTTTCCCAAAAATTTTGGGAAACTCTCGTTATTTTTTATTTTTTGATTCTTCTCGTTGAGACGAATAAATATTCTACAAAAGTTTGACATAAAAACAAAAAACATGATTTTTTTAAATAAAAACAAAATCAAAAAATTGAAAAGCTAGTTGGTGTGAAATGACTTAAGTAAATGGTGATTGAGCCCCATCAATTGGAAATGTCATTTGAGTTCTCATGGAAACTATGGAGCAGCAAGAAACAAGAATTTTCATAGGAGTCAAATGTGATTTTTACGTGTTTATTGGATGGCTGACTTTTACGTGTGGGAAAAGCAAGCTGTTAGGAAAATGGATGGAGGGAATTTGCAGAGGGTAATTTTGGAGGGAAGTTTTAGAGGCAAAAATAGAAGGTTTATGGTTGGAGTGAAAATGTATAGTGATTCCCTCCATAATCACTTTATCAATGAAAACCTTCTACCGATGTACTAAACTTGAAATGGAGTATTGGGTTGGAGATGCCTTGTACTCCACTCATGGTAAAAATCTTCTACCGATGCACTAAACTTGAAAATCTCAAACAAAAATTAAAAAATATTCTAGTTATTTTCTTTCTCTCTCTTCTCTTTAGTATTTTGTTTTCTTGCTTTTTGGATATTTCTAATTTCTTTCTTAAGTTTGCAATCATGATTAATTTTAACAAATGAGAAACTATTTGCTAGCTAAGGGCATCCTTATCAGCCTCACCAAAAAAAATACCAAATTTAACCACAAAAACACCTTTTACAATTTAGCAAGTCACTTTATCAAAAACTAAAAAAATCAGACTCTCTATTCAAACTTTACTATATTAAACTATTCCCCTCAAATCTACAAAAAAAAAAAACTTTCCCCCTAAAAATTAGTCTCCCCGCCTGGGTAATACGTTTGGCTATTAAAATATGGGCTCAAAGTACAGTTGGTAGTACGTTTGGGTATTAAAATATTCTACCCCCTCACCCAGTTGCCGCCACGTGTTCCCATCCCTCTCTCTCTCTCCGTTCGGCTCACCTAGATACCCGGGAAACTCACCGCAAAAACAATAAATAAATAAAACAAGAAGTGCGTGAACAGTGCCGCACCAAATTTGGTATGGTACTGTAACAAAAATAATTTGAGGAGGTAAACTAGAGAGCCTGATTTTGGGGGGTTTTGGGGGTTTGGCTCCCTACTTGAACTTTTGAGTTAAAGTAGGTAGCCAAATGAGGATGCTCTAAAATCAAATTGGCGAACTCACCTAAACAAAAAAGAAATAGCTGCACTCTCCTACTCCTAAAATAGTATTCCTCACTTAGGGGTGTTTTTCAAATAATTTTATGAGATAAAATCTAGTTTTGATAAAATTCGGGATCTTCAAATGATAAAAGTAAAACTAGATTTTTATCTTTTGGAAAGAAAATGTTTATCACACCTCCATAAAAATTATATTTTAGGGGAAGTTAATTAGACACCCTATACAAATAAAATCATTATGATCCTATCCCATGAGATTTGAATGATTATGATTTCATCTTGAATTTTAAATAATACCCAAAAGGCCCTTCCATAATTTTTTGGCCAAACTTCTTACCCACACTCCCGGATTTAAGGAAAAAATGGGGTTTTTTTGTGTTGCAAATTTTTTTTGGAAAATCTGATCCGTCCAATGTGTTCAGAAGGTGTTTTCAAGGGTCCACGCGGAAAATTTTCGAAAAGAAATACCGGGAAGGGCTTGATCAAGCAGTTTTTCGCAAAAACTGTATTTATATATTTTTGCGAAAACTGCTTGGATCAAGCCCTTCCCGGTGTTTTTTTTTGAAGATTTTTCGCGAGGACCCTTGAAAACACCTTCTGAACACATTGGACGGATCGGATCGTAAAAAAAAAAATTGGATAAAAAGTCCGGAAATGAAAAGTCCGGATAGGAAGTGGAACCATATATATATATATATACAATAAGGATCTAATAAGGGTGCCCTCACAAATTTTGTGCGGGAGAAAGACTCTGGGCCGTTGGATCGGTTAAGAGGAGTGAACGGCTGAGATCTGGAGGTGTGACACGCGGGTCTCATTCCCGGTAAAAAGAGACACCCGGGTCAGGATCCGGGTTTAAACACCCATCCGGATCCTGACCCCCTCATTTCGACGATCTAACCAGAGAGAACAAGAGGGAGAGGCGATTTTGCGATTTCGAAAACCCCATCGCGATTTCGAACCAAACCACTACAGATCTTGTCGATTTCAACTCCATCCACCTCTTTTCTCTCTCTTCTCTCTCTTCCCTCGCTGTATGTCGTTCGTGACCTCGATTTCTGAAGTGGGTTTTTCAAATTTTAGGGTTTCAGAAAAATGCGATTTCGAAGAAGAAGTCGATCGAACCACTTAATTCTGGCTGTGTCGAACCAGGTTCCTCTCTCTCTCTCTCTCTCTCTCTCTCTTGTTCTCACTTCGTGGTTCTTGAAACCCTAAACTCGATTTAGGGTTTCCTGTACGTGCAATTTTTAACTCGTTTTTTATGTTTTCGATGTTTAGGGTTTCCAGAAGAAGAAGAAGAGGTACTCAGGTACATCGAACCAGGTCCTCTCTCTCTCTCTCTCTCTCTCTCTCTCTCTCTCTCTCTCTCTCTCTCTCTCTCTCTTGTTCGTTGTTAACTCGATTTAGGGATTTTTTTGGATTTTTTGGATTTTTTGAACTTCATTTAATTTTGATTTGATGATTATTCAGATAGTGTCACATACAGTAAAAGTGTCATAAACAAGAGTGCAGATTTACTAGCAAAGGATGTATTTAATTTCAGTTCATTTGAGTTTATGTATTGATCGAATATTCGGCTTTTATCTTGCAACAGTTAAGGACGATACTACAGGGGTCGAGTACATCAAAAACATTTATGTTTTTTTTATATGATAGTTCTTCTTTTCATAAACAAAACAAAAAGGTATGCATACAAAAAATTAAGCAATTTTATTTAGTAATAACTACTACATTTGAACTAGGTGGCTCAAAATTCAACTTTTATTGATGAAAATTGATAGTGGGCCATTTGCACCAACCTACAAAGGGTTGATAGGCACCCTAAACTACCACAGTAATATTAAGGTTAATGTTTGGTACGAACACCCAACTAGGCTATGTAAAAAAACATCAGGTACTTAAATGTGGCACGAACGCCATAACCTTACTGAAATTCCACAGTCCTCGCCCATCTCTCATCATAGGCATCATTTGCATTACATGGCTACAAGAAAACAACCCCGATTAGTCTTTTTCAGATAGCAATGAGAAGGAAAAGCTACGTACAACTTAGAATCGTAATGCTCAAAGTTAAAAATCACGGTGGATGATAGTTTGTGTTTGAACTTTGGAATTGAACTAGGTAAAAACTAAGATATGTTGTTCGAGTCAACTTTGGAATTGAACTAGGTAAGATTTTCCACTAAGTGTTTTATTCGCTATACCTAATGTCAACCATCGTTTAGGAATCTATTTATTGGGAATGTGGTGTTCTCATGACACAACCACAATATTTATACAAGTTGGATTTAGTTCTATTTTGGTTGTCCTTTAATTGTATCTTTCCATCCACTGGTTTTCATTTACTACTTAATTTTCAACATGTCTATTGAATCTGTTAGGGGCTTCTGTTACCTAACGTGTCCTTTTTTGTTTTTTTGTTTTTGGTTTGTTAACAGTTTGCATCATATAGAAGGGATTGAGCATGAGCGACAACCAAGAACCCCCCCCCTGTCGGCTTCCCCCCTCCCCCGCAAGGGTATCCTCAAGGATATCCTCCTCCTAATCCTCCTCCTCCTGTTCCACAGGGGTATGGGCCTCCTCCACAGGCGTATCCTCAAGGATATCCTCCTCCTCCTCCACAGGGGTATGGGCCTCCTCCACAGGTGTATCCTCAAGGATATCCTCCTCCTCCTCCACAGGGGTATGGGCCTCCTCCACAGGGGTATTCGCAAGGATATCCTCCTGCTCCACAGGGGTATTGGCCTTCTCCACAAGGGTATCCGCCACAAGGCTATCCTCCACAAGGGTATCCGCCACAAGGGTACCCAATGGGAGGGTACCCTACCCAATATGCCCCTCATATTAGGTAATCTATAAATGGTTTTCTGTTTTGAGTTTCATTTAGCATTTATGGTTCATATGTTATGGTTAAATAATTGTTTCTACATAATTGTTACTAGGATGCAAAATTTGGATGCTACTTTACAGTCACCGTCAGCATCTCAACCATGTCAACCATCTCACTCATCTGCTAATTCTTCTCAAATACTTTTCACACCCCAAGTCAATAACGACTTCATACCGAAAATTGGACAAGTGTTTGATACTTTAGATGACGTTCATAAATTTTACAACAATTATGGTAAAGAGGGTGGTTTTGGTACGCGACTCCATTCTAGCAAGAAGAATAAGGAAGGTGAAGTCGTTAGAAAAGAGTATGTTTGTTTCAAAGAAGGGGTGAGGGCCACAAAAGATAAACCACAAACTTCTCAAAACACACTACGTAGACGGGGCTTAACTAGAGAGGGTTGTGGTGCAAAATTGTCTGTTGTTAAAAATCGGGAGGGTGCGGGATATATTGTGAAGGGATTTGTCGAGGGTCATAACCACCCTCTTACGACGCCAAGTAGGGTGCATTTGTTGCGATCTCATCGTGAGATCTCAGTGGCAAAAAGGAACTTATCACAACAACTATCCGATGCAAATGTGTCCGCCTCCCAACAAATGAGTTTTTTCGAGGTCCAATCCGGAGGTCTTGATAAGGTCGGGTTTTTACAACGTGATCTTTATAATGCGGAAAGGGATAAGAGGCAGGAGTTAAAGGGACATGATGCTAATCTCATGTATGAGCATTTTCGAAGTCAACAAAAAAAGAATCCAGGTTTTACATTTAAATTTCAAGATGATGGTACGGGATTCATGAGTCATTGCTTTTGGGCCGATGAAACTTGTAAGAAGGCGTACCTACATTTTGGTGATGTGGTGGTGTTCGATACAACTTACCAAACCAACAGATATGATTTGATATTTGCACCGATTTTAGGGGTTAACCACCACGGGCAAACAACTCTATTTGGGTGTGCATTCTTAAATCATGAAAATGTGTCCTCTTTTCAGTGGCTTTTGGAGGAATGGTTGAAGGCGATGCCGGCTGGGCCGCCCAAAATGATTATTACTGATCAGGATCCAGCAATGAAACAAGTTGTTGCTAAGCTTCTTCCAAATACGCTTCATAGGTTTTGCATTTGGCACATTGTGAGTAAATTCTCTGAAAAAATAGGTGCAATAGCCTATAAGCAACATTATGACGATTTTAGTAGTTGTATATGGAATTCGTCACCAATGGATTCCTGCATATACGAGACACATTTTTTCTGCTCACATGACTAGTAGTCAAAGAGCTGAAGGTGCTCATTCATTCTTCAAGAAGTACGTGTCGAGACAAAATTCTTTGTTGGATTTTGTGACACGTTTTGATAGGGCACTTGCAAAGATACGCCATAATGAACTTGATCTAGATCATAAAGATATCAATGAGAAACCACTTCTTTCAACCAAGCGGCTCATGGAGTTGAAATTGAGTGAAGTGTACACACGGAATATTTTCTATAAGTTCCAAGAGGAACTCTTGCAAAGTGGTGCATATTTGACTAAGAGTACATTTAAAGATTACCACCGGTGTTTGTACAATGTTCAGAGAGAAACGGAGAGTGAGTCCAAGGGTCGTGAAGTCTCATTAGACAAGTCATCAAACTATGTTAAATGTACTTGTATGAAGTTTGAGTGTGATGGAATTCCATGTCGGCACATGTTGGCATACTTCACTAAAAAACTCATTACGGAAGTACCTGATCAGTACATCTTGCGAAGGTGGACCAAAGCAGCAAAAGTACGTTCAGTTGTGGGAGATTTGGATGGGACAAGGAAGGGTGACACTTCTTTGGTAGTGAGACACAATAGGCTCTCCACACTTTCTTCTTCAGTTGTTGAGCATGTTGTATTCAGTGAACATGAGAGTCAAGCTTACGAGGACTATTTGTTATCCACTCTCAAAAGGTTTGGTAACATGAGTTTAGGGAGTGGAGATGGTGGAAATGGTGAAGGGAGTGGTACTAAAACACGTGTTTCGCTTCCAACTGAACATCATTTTAAAGAACCACCTAAGGTTAGGTCTAAAGGTTGTGGTAAACGATTGAAGGGAGGAAAAGAGAAGGCGATCAAGAAAGCTAGGCGTTGTACTGGATGCGGGTTAACAGGACAGTCCCATGACAAAAGGAATTGTCCTAAACTTCGAAATATGTACGTGCAGTCATCAAATTATTAATGTGCTCATTTATAATTAATGTCGCATAAATTACAATAATAATTGTTCTATTCAATTTTTTAGGTCTTCGCAAGATGTTGTCTTGACTGACGGCGATGATGATGAGGACGACGATGGTGACAACGATTTTCACTCTGACGATGATTGTAAGTGTGTATTCACTGTTTGGTTTATTTAAGTTATGTGTGCTTTATTTTGTTCATATTATGGTCTTCATTTGTTTTAAAGGTTATCTGAATTTGAATCTCTTTCTGGTTGAATCTGTTGTGTATTAGGAATTCTGATGATGAACTTTGGAGCTATGAAGTTTGAGTGTGAGGTTCGTGTGGTCCAATTTCAAGCTGCTATTATTTTTCTGGAACATTGAATCCGTTTATGAACTAGTTTGAATTTTATTTTTCTGGAATTTGGAAGTTCATAACTAGAAGTTATGTTTCTGGAAGTTTGAATCTGTTTCTGAACTAGTTTGAATTTTTTCGTGTACGAGAATTTGGAAGTTCGTAACCGGTGTTGTACAATATTTTCTAAGTATGAAAACATGGCACAGTGGTTGAATCTGTTCTGGAATGAATCTGTTACACAACATGGCACAGTGGAATTGAATGAATCTGTTTCTGAACTTGTTTGAATCTGTTCCACAATTGAAGGAATCTGTTGAATGAATCTGTTTCATGTTTGTGCAAAGTGGTTGAATCTGTTCGTGTACTGGAAGTTTGAATCTGTTACAGAACATGGTTGCAGCGTGCTGGAACATTCAACAATTGAACTCACTCCTTCATAATCGTACCAGATTATCCATATGCCATTGTGGAATGCTGAAAATGTAGACACTGAATTGTGGACGTCAATGAAAATAGTTTCTTCTGCATCTTCTAGTTTGTCTTCACATTTTTTCATTTAAAAAATCCTGTCTTTAATTTTCAACCCATTCCATATGAGTTGGATGAGATGTTAATATTTTCTAAGTATCAAAACTAAAGCTACAAAAGGCAGCCCCATCCAGAGGATTCCTTGCTTCAAACCTATGAAATCTAGGTTGCACTTGCAGCTTGTTACCATATTGCCCCATCCATAAAGCAGTTGCAGCTTGTTACCATATTGGGATTTTATCAAAAAATGTTGTCCATTTTTAAAAACTCTCTTCGACAATCTTGTTCATTTTAAAAAATGTTAAAAAGGTTTACTAGCCTAAAAATAGTTGATCACGGAGCTCGTAATCCACTTGAATATGGTGTCACAAAAAGATTAATTATCATGTAATTGCTCAAGACAACAAGTTACTTCTTCATAGAAAACACAACAATGAACCACGTCTTAATACATATTTTCGTCACTTAAGATATGCAATCAAAGCTATTACTAAGGCAAATAAGAACATGGTTACATTAAGATTGGCCACTTTCACTTGAATGACTTGAACCCGTGCTTCATTTCGTGCAACCTCTGCATTGGGTTGGTGATATCCAATTGGATTGCACCATTCCCAATACGCGCATCTTCCTTTTTCCTTCTCCTTTGGGCACCCATAGTAGAGTCTTCCAGGATTAGCATTTGACTCCGAAATTCTCACCGCCGCTCTCAAACCACACCCACACGTCGTGTTTCAAAATCGAGGGTAATGAGTTTCATTGTTACCCATGTTGGTTGATGTAGACATCACACGGCTGCGGAGCAAGAGAAACAAAGAATGGAATGGAATGTCCAGCTACTATTGTTTTTTTTCAGCAACAAACATAATTAGCTACTATTATGGAAAATTTACGTTAGGAAAAACAAGTATATACTAAAATCTTTTGTCTGTCGACAAGCAATCAGCAGCAGTAAGTAACATTTCATGGTTTAACAGAAGTAGATTTCCTTGTCACAATCATCACAGCCAGAATTACAACAGAAATCCCACTAAATGCAAGTAAAACAATAGTAAGGCTCAGAAACAGGTCATCACAGCCAGAATTTGAACTGATTTCCCATTAAGTGCAAGTAAAACAGTAGCAAGGCTCAGAAACAAGTCATCACAGCCACAATTTCAACTGAAATCCCACTAAGTGCAAGTAAAACAGTACCAAGGCTCAGAAACAAGTCATCACTGCCAGAATTTGAACTGATTTCCCACTAAGTGCAAGTAAAACAGTAGCAAGGCTCAGAAACAAGTCATCACAGCCAGAATTTCAACTGAAATCCCACTAAATGAAAGTAAAAATAGTAGCAACGCTCAGAAACAAGTCATCACAGCTAGAATTTGAACTGATTTCCCACTAAGTGCAAGTAAAACGGTAGCAAGGCTCAGAAACAAGTCATCACAGCCACAATTTCAACTGAAATCACACTAAATGCAAGTAAAAACAGTAGCAAGGCTCAGAAACAGGTCATCACAGCCAGAATTTCAACTGTTTTCCCACTAAGTGCTTCATAAAACAGTAGCAAGGCTCAGAAACAAGTCATCACAGCCAGAATTTCAAATCAAATCCCACTAACTGCAAGTCAAACTAGTAGCAAGGGCCCACAGTATCAAGGGGGTTTAAACCCGGATCCTGACCCGGGTGTCTCTTTTAACCCGGAATGAGACCCGCGTGTCACACCTCCAGATCTCAGCCGTACACTACTCTTAAGCGATCCAACGGCCCAGAGTCATTTTCCCGCACAAATTTTGTGAGGGCACCCTTATTAGAACCTTATTGCCTTGTCACAATCATCACAACCAGAATTTCAATTGAAATCCCACTAAATGCAAGTAAAAACAGTAGCAAGCCTCAGAAACAAGTCAATACAGCCACAATTTCAACTGAAATCCCACTAAATGCAAGTAAAAACAGTAGCAAGCCTCAGAAACTGGAAGTTACAGCCAGAATTTCAACTGAAATCCCACTAAGAGCAAGTAAAACAGTAGCAAGGCTCAGAAACAAGTCATCACTGCCAGAATTTGAACTGATTTCCCACTAAGTGCAAGTAAAACAGTAGCAAGGCTCAGAAACAAGTCATCACAACCAGAATTTCAACTGAAATCCCACTAAATGGAAGTAAAAATAGTAGCAACGCTCAGAAACAAGTCATCACAGCTAGAATTTGAACTGATTTCCCACTAAGTGCAAGTAAAACAGTAGCAAGGCTCAGAAACAAGTCATCACAGCCACAATTTCAACTGAAATCCCACTAAATGCAAGTAAAAACAGTAGCAAGGCTCAGAAACAAGTCATTACGGCCAGAATGTCAACTGAAATCCCACTCACTGCAAGTCAAAACAGTAGCAAGGCTCAGAAAACAAGTCATGACAGCCAGAATTTGAACTGATTTCCCACTAAGTGCATGTAAAAATAGTAGCAAGGTTCACAAACAAGTCATCACAGCCACAATGTCAACTGAAACTGGCTAAAGGCTATATTTCTCATCTTTTTGTATAAGTCTGCCTAATGGCTTTACCATATCGTCCTACAATGCCAACACACCCTTACGTAACTACAAATAATTCTAATATAGGAAACACAAACATTTCACTGAACCAGTGTTGGTAAAGAAGTTAGTTAGGACCTTAGGTGCTGTTTGTTTCCCATCATATTTTGAAAAAAAAAAAATTAGGGTTTAAAATTTCAAAAATTCAAATTTTTACGTATTGAAAAATTAGGGTTTAAAATTTTTTTTGGCCGATATTCACTTACCTCTTCTTCTTCTTCGAAAATCAACGACTTTTCGATGTACCTGAGTACCTCTTCTTCTTCTTCTGGAAACCCTAAACATCGAAAACATAAAAAACGAGTTAAAAATTGCACGTACAGGAAACCCTAAATCGAGTTTAGGGTTTCAAGAACCACGAAGTGAGAACAAGAGAGAGAGAGAGAGAGAGAGAGAGAGAGAGAGAGAGAGAGAGAGAGAGAGGAACCTGGTTCGACACAGCCAGAATTAAGTGGTTCGATCGACTTCTTCTTCGAAATCGCGTTTTTCTGAAACCCTAAAATTTGAAAAACCCACTTCAGAAATCGAGGTCACGAACGACATACAACGAGGGAAGAGAGAGAAGAGAGAGAAAAGAGGTGGATGGAGTTGAAATCGACAAGATCTGTAGTGGTTTGGTTCGAAATCGCGATGGGGTTTTCGAAATCGCAAAATCGCCTCTCCCTCTTGTTCTCTCTGGTTCGATCGTCGAAATGAGGGGGTCAGGATCCGGATGGGTGTTTAAACCCGGATCCTGACCCGGGTGTCTCTTTTTACCCGGAATGAGACCCGCGTGTCACACCTCCAGATCTCAGCCGTTCACTCCTCTTAACCGATCCAACGGCCCAGAGTCTTTCTCCCGCACAAAATTTGTGAGGGCACCCTTATTAGATCCTTATTGTATATATATATACGAAAAACTTCCAATCCAAACTCCCGGATTTTAAAACGTCCGGACCTCCACCTTCCAATTTTTTTTTTGAAAATCCGAACCGTTAGATGTGTTTAAAACGTGATTTTAAGGTCCAACGCGAAGATTTGGCAAAAAAAAATACCCGGAAGGGCTTGATCGGGGCAGTTTTTCACAAAAATATAGCGTTTTTGTGAAAAACTGCCCCGATCAAGCCCTTCCGGGTATTTTTTTTGCCAAATCTTCGCGTTGGACCTTAAAATCACGTTTTAAACACATCTAACAGTTCGGATTTTCAAAAAAATATTGGGAAGGTGGAGGTCCGGACGTTAGGTCCGTAAAAAGGGGTTTGGATGTGAAGTGGTTCCTATATATATATATATATATCCTACAATAAATTATCCGAAAAAATAGCAGTTACAAATCATCCCAAATATCTCAGTCAGTTCAAACACTTTACTTTCCCCTCTAATATGACAGTTACGATCATCCCAAAACCCATCCCCAATTCAATCCCAACCAAAATTTCTCCCAACCCCTACTTTCACGGCCACGAAAATCATCCATAACCCATCTAAATTACATTTCTCCTCTATTTCGGGCAGTACAATCATCCCAAAACCCATCCCAAATTCCATCCCAACCAAAATCTCTCCCAATCCCTAATTTCACGGCAAAAAAATAAAAAATCATCCACAACCCAGATTAATTTCATTCCCCATCCGATTCTCAGAGATTTCCAAAACCCCACCATCCCATTACCAGTGGTGGCGTCGGTGTTGTTGACACGAGGTCCTGCGCGGCCGAAAAAAACAAAGACCATGGCAAGTTCATCACCGGATCCAACATAGAGCGTGTAACTGGTGGACGACGAAGGTGTATACCACAAAACTAAAGGACGATGAAGGCCATCCGGCCGTGGCTCATAAGTTTATTTCGCACACCCTCAACTCATGTGTTTTTTATTATGTTTCGAATCAGTGGTTTTTCCGTACAACTCATGAATGTGATGTTAATTTTTCTAGTTCATAAACCCTAGGAATCAAGAAAACATGGATTATAGATTTTCCATTTTCATGGATTTTTTTTATGGGTATAGAGATTTAGAATGCAAGTTTACTGTTTGATGTAATGCCCCTATAGACCATTTGCCGAATGTCATGGATTTTAAGATGGAAAATCAGGCATTGTTGTTTTGTTAGTATAGAAAAATGATTTATTAATATCTAATGTTTGTTGTACTGTTTTGTAGTCGTTGTGGTAAACTAATAAATCATGATCTTTTTGTTAAAAAATTCAGCATATTTTAGGTCGTAAAAGCTTTATTATAGATCTCATTGACATGGATTATTTATTCACCATGATTTAGTTGATACACCCCTGTTTCCATTGATTATTGATTTACATTTGGTTTATTGGTTGGAAATTATGATTTGTGAGGCTAATGCGCAATGCCGATTCTTTTATTGATTTACCATGGGTTAGTGTATAAATCATTATGTATATAGTTCTGATTGTCTATGTTGGCCACGTCCAATACCTGTTTGAATTGTCGAAAATATGTTGTTTTAGTGGTATCTTAATAAACAATGTTTATTTGTTTGTGATTCTGGTTGTTTGGAAAATAATGGGCCCAAGGCTTAAAGTACTTAGAGAGCATGGATCAGTGAACCATGTTGTTTGTGTATTGTAAAGTTAATAATGGTGAAATAGTGAACCATATTGGCTTTTTTAAATAGGTTTAACTACTACATATCAGTCAAACATGATAAACTAAACTACCTCCATTTGTAAATTTAGTAAGCTGTCAACATAAAATGTGATTTATTTTTATACCATGTTAAAATTGGGTTACCAACGACGGTGTACTCGAAAGTTACAACTATTTGTCCAAAGTTATAACTTTGAACATAAATCATTGAAAGAACAAAAACATGGATTATAGGTTTTTCATTTGCATGGATTATTTAACGGGTATAGAAATTTAGGCCTTAGGAATTTGGGGATGCTTGTTTACTATTTGTATTATTACCCCAATGTCCATCAAACATGATGAATCAGTAAACCATAGGTGATAGAGTTTTTGCTTATCAAATTTCATTGCTTTTAGTCATGAAATTTGGGCTTTGTTGGTTTATCAATATGCCATGTTTACTGTACTGTGGGGGCATTATCATTTAAGAAAGGTTTATAGAATGGTTTTATTAGTATCCCATTTTTATAAAGGTTTAAACATGATATCCTAATAAACCACTTTATTTACCATTGTTAATTAGTGCGAAATTATGATTTATTGATTACAAATGTTTAATGTACAATTAAGTGGTAAATGTTGTATGTCAATAAGTCATGTTAGTTGTGAAGGATAATCTCCCATTTTGTACATGAAAATTGGGGTTTGTTGTGTTGTCAACACTTTAAAATAGTTTATTACCATGCCATATTTACTGTAATGTGGGGGCATTATCATTTTACAATGGTTTATGAAATGGTTTATTAATTGGTTAACCATGCATAATATGTTTGATTTTTTGGATTTTTTTTTTTAGGATTAGGAGAAAGTTCCGGGAATGAAACTACAAGGGGCGAAGTGGTAGAGGATGATTATTTGAACAAAGATGGTGGTAAAGCAATATTGAAAAAAGGAAAACATCTTCCAAGAAATTGACAGGAGTTACCACTTCGAAGGTGGAAAGGGGTTCTCGGCTAGTGGTTGATGTTACGCCCCCCTCAAAGAAACTTTCAAAAACATGGTGAATTAGGATATCATGTTTATTGTATGAAAATGACCCTCGTGCATTAGCCGTGGTAGATGATTTATTTATTTAACCATCAAAATGCACTTGATGTTGGTTTTAGTTCTAGAAAAATTACTACGACGGATGATGAACTGTAATTGTATCACGAAAATAAACTAAAAAGAATGGTGATATAAAATACCTTTTTATACGCACGAAGTTGCTTGGTGAATTGATGAATTCCAACTTTTCGGTACCCACGAATTGCCAGATGACTTGATTGATTCCAATAGGATGATCAAACTGTGTTTAATATATGAGTAAACTACACTTGCATAGGACTAGAGTTTTTGAAATTCAAATTAATCTTAAACTATGGAAATGAAACAACTAGATTCAAAAATCAAACACCGAGGGAAAGGAAAACTGAATGTGATTTGCATACGGTAAATTGTGGACTATTAATGGCCTAATCAAAGTTTTCAAACTCTGGACGTTATACAAGATGTACATTACCCGGATTTTTTGGCAAGTAATTAGTATAGAATATATTATTAATATATAATATAAACTAATTAGATACACAATAAGGGCACAATGGTCCGAATATCATTTTACAGGATAATGGTCCCAATATTATTTCACAGAATGAAATTATAACTATTCAAATCACGCAGGATGGATTCATAACGAATCTTTTTGGAATACGATGCCTATTCCTATATTTTATCAAAACTTCTATCTCATAAAATCATCATTTGGAAATGACAACCCCTACTCACTTTCAGGGGGTGTTCCACTAAGTTGGTTTCTTGAAAAAATTGACTTTTCACGATTTTTCATGTCATGTATTACAAGAGAATGACTTATATTGGTGTTTAGAAAAAATAATTTTTTGTTAGTGGAACACCCTCTCAATCTCCTCTCTTCAAAGAGTGCCAATTTTCCAAAGACAGCGATAAAACATGTTTCAGTCCTTTCCCACGTCCACGTAGCGAAGTGGTGGAAGCCTGGGAGGTAGCAATAACAAACTCAATGGGTGAATTCCAAGAACGAGTCCCCGGATCCACTCCTCCGCCGCAGTCTACACTCGACGCCACCTCTAATGTACCGCCTCCAGCACCACGTGACAATCCTCCTCCACCACCACCACGATTCGATCCCAGCCGCAGTAACATCTCTCTCTCTCTCTCTCTCTCTCTCTCTCTCTCTCTCTCTCTCTCTCTCTCTCTCTCTCTCTCTCTCTCTTCATTAGGGTTTGCAATTGCTTCAATTGTGCCTCTAATTTTTTCCGTAATACTCATTATCAGACCCTTCACTGTATTGGTTATTGACCCAAAACAAGAAATAACAGTTTTTCTGGATTCGTTTCTTGTTATGTGTCTTACCTTTCTGTGCGTCTTTTTTTTCGTGTTTTTTCGTGTTAACTTCCTATCCAGTGTGTGTTCTCAACTGCTGCTTTAATGTTTGATATGTGTTCTCTATTATTGAATAGCTTTTATGCTTAAAAATAGGTGGAATTTCTTGGTTTACTGAAAACAGCAGATTCTGAGAGCAATTTCGTTATAACTGGGGACAATTGTTATTATAGAGAAAAGGGGTCAATTCGTGAAACTGATCCGTTGTTCTGGCTAATGCATTGAACCCGTTTGATTTTAGCTTTGGACTTGATGATAATTGATAACTAATGCAATATGCATCCGAATTGCAGAATACTCTTCTTCTATCCCATTCTAACAACATTAAATATGTATGACAGTGAAAGATATCGAATTTTCGACTTTATTTTGACAAATGAAATATGGAATTGTTCTACCGGGCATCTTTTTTTATTTGTTACACATTGTAAAGTTTTTTAGCATGGAAATCCTTGGAAGATTTCTTTTAACAATGAGCAATGACCTGACCTGTGCAATGGCCTGATCCGTGCATGAACAATCAATCACAGTAGATATATATTTTGTCGTCTGTGAAAAATCTAGAAGCCCCAGCCAACGGAAAAAAAGCTGGAAACCATTGTGTCTTTTGGAACCATACAAGTATGTTGAAATGTCTAGAATCTTTCAGTTGCTTATGTGTTCTATATTCTTTAACTAAGTTATAGCTTGGTCGATATAGAATGGATGTCTTTATCACTATGCATAGGGGCAAGGGCATGCCTGACTAGTTAGGATCCAGGGGTCGGAGTCGAGACACTTAACTCACCGGTTGTGATTTGTTTTTTTGGGAAGGCAAGGGCCGCAAGGCAAGCTTGACTTTGAGCTGGCTCGCCATTATGAACTTTGTTACTCAGGGTGATGAAAGGTCCTCTTGTTGCCGGCCTCAAGGGGAAGGCACACAACTTCGCTAATTGAGAGGAACTGGGTGGTGACAACAATGGGTTATGCTGCTTATGCAAATACCTAAGGTTATCCCCATGTTGTTAGTCTAATGGTATTTTACTTATAGCAGTACTTGGCATATGTGGGCCATATTCATATCAAGGGTAGTTAGGGGCTTAGGGCCCAATCCCAACTTATATATTCTTTTGCAAGTCCAGCAGGATTAGCACATGCCCTACTAAAGGAATAGAGGCAGACAGGTAAGGGTTCCAATCAATGTGGCTGGTGGGTCGATCATGTCTTTACAGTACAATTAATCATCGGTCTCTATATGTTGAGGTTATTCATCTATTAGTTCACCTCAAGAAGACCACCGCGACAATAGAAACTTTGGGTTCTTTGGGCACTTCTTCGGACCCAACTACTCCCTCCGTCCCATTTTGATAGTCCCACTTGGGGATTCCAACTTTTAAGGGAATACAATGATTACATCAGAAAGTGTTCAACTTTCCATTTATGCCCTCTTAAAAGGTGATTTTCGTACTTTAATTTAGATAAAAGGGTAATAATGTAGGTTTACTAAGTTTCTATGGCTTATTTTGGAAAGTGGACGTACATTTTGGGACGTCCCAAAATGGAATATAGGACTATCAAAATGGGTCGGAGGGAGTAGTTGTAACAGATTCTATATGCATTTTGGATTATTGTAGTGGAGATATCTGTAGTTTACTGCTTTTTAACGTTGGGTGACACTTGTCCAGTCTTGACTTGTCCATGTTGTGTCTTTTACATGCTGACACGTATAATGTGTCCCTCTTCAATGCATGCCCACTTAGGTACTAGGGGGATATGTGACCTGCCATCATACTGAACATATTCTATCCTTCGATGAATCATCCACGTTGATGACAAGTTTGTCCTTTTAGATGTTTAACTAATATATGTTTTGGTGATCTACTCATATGTATCCACTCGTGTTTTTCCTAGTTTTTTACTTCGTCATATTGACCCTGCTGCTCTTTGTTTGTTTGAAGTGGTTGGCATCATTAGAAGGAAGTCCTTGATAAAAGACTTGGCTGCTGTATACCATGCTGAGTGCCTTGCATACTGTCAAGAACTTTTGGAACTCCAAAGAAAGCGTGAAGAGGTTAGAAAAAAAATGCCTTTTAGTTGTGCTTTCACTTGTATAATCTTGAGCTTCATAGCAAAACTGAAAGTCTCATACTTCACTTACTCTACTCAATGCACTATCTTGTGCGGCTTTAATTATCAGTTATCACTAATCGATTTTGTCCCTTATGCTCTAGTGTAATATGAATAATCACTCATTCTGTAATTATGGAACGAATAAGGAAGCTCCTTTTTTGGTTTTGTGTGCTCTCTTAGTTTTATGTGGACCCTACAAAAAACAGGAGTTGAACGAAGTGATAGGATGCGTGTGCAACATGCCAAGGGACCTTTCCGCTGCCTACTTATTGACATATCTATCTGCTTGACACTTGTAGAGGATTAGATGATCCAAACTTTCTGTTCTGATTCTTGCTAATTATGAATTTTACCTGTTCATTATAGTTCACAATATTAGATCATTAGAACCATCTGTTCCGATTCTTCATTGCCATTGATATTTGCCAATCAAGAAACGGTACACGATTTGCATTCTTACGTGTCTGGGACAGATTTTTTTATTTTGGTTTCCGATAATGTGATTCACATATTATCTCTCTGTACTTTAATACTGAGTCTTTAAATCGCTTGCAGCCATATGCAGACATAAAAACTCCAGAAAATTCAAGGAAAGAAACGACGAGGCCAGCTAAACGTCAAAAGAAATCTCGCTAAGCATCATCTTGGATGTAAGATTTGCACCTTCTATTTGTTTCCATCTTTCCTGTAGTTAAAACTTTTGTTAAACTTACACGTGTCATCGTTTGGTTAACCTTTGATTATTTCGTTATGATGTATTGTTATGGTACTGTTTGGTTAGGCCTGCAGCAGGTTGTAGAGTGCAAAATGCAAATACAAATGAAACCTGGGAACCCAGTAATTCAGCTTTCATCTCCAGAATATTCAATGAAAGCGGAGACATCGAAATCCCTATGGCTTCACCAAGAGGCATCGAGAGAGACGTGTAGAAAGCTATAGATTATTGTTGGTTGTTAATTTTGCTATCGACAACGATACTATTGGTTGATTAATATCTTTTGTACATATGATACTGGTACAACCTGTAACTAGGGCTCAAGTGTGCAATTCAGTTCCTTTCTTTTGCTGGTATGTCGCATTGTCTGAACTGTAAGGAAATAGTTTGTTCATATTACGGGGCCAATTGTATTAGTTTTCCTTAATATTCTGCACCGGTATTCGTCGAAATATTTTCGTATTTAGTTAACAGCAATAGCCCAGTGATGTGGTGTTTAATAATTTCATAATAGCAGTCCAAATGAGTACTTGCCCAAAGATCATGATTAATCATACCAATCTATTGAATCTTATTGAGTTTTATCCAACTCAGTAGCCAAATAAGATTATGATTAATCATACCAATCCAGTGTACTAATTGCATTTTATCACAACGCAGTAGTCACCAAAATTCAGAAAGATTCTGGGGATTGTCCCTAAAATAAGGACTTCTTGAAGAATTTGTATGGCATCTCCATATGCAAATCTGGCACCTGCATTTATAATTATAAAACAGAGCATTTTCACAATGTCTGAACGTCAGATTATATTTTCATATTAAATTCTAGGGATCATTTCCATTTTAAGATATACGGAAAAAATTCTCCAAATGAATGTACTCCTCCCTCTCCTCACTTTTAAATCAATTTATTCCTATTTAAACTTTTCCTTTTATGCAAATGGTGGCTAGCTCATGCGGTATAACTTTTAGATGCCTCACACTGCATCCCGGGATTAAGTCTCATTCTCTCCTCCCCATGTAATAGATTCGGAAGGACGAGTGACAAAAAAGAAAGAAAGAAAAAAACTTTGCCTTTCATATTAAATAGGAAAATGTTTCAAAATATATGGTAATTGACATAGTAGATTACATTTGTTGGGTACAACAGTGGAGTAGAGCAGGCATCCACTAGTGAACTTATAAAAGCAAACAATCCCCATTGGATAATAGGTTTGTAAAGGGATCTAATGAAGCAAAGGGAACCACTAAGGAACTAAAAATACCACCTTTTTGGAGGGATCATCTTGATAGCAATTTTTACACCCCAAGGAACTGAAAAGTTCGATGCAAACCCAGGACGCAGGAGCAACTTATGCAACCAAAATGTAACTGTACCTTCCCAGAATTTTCTGCGTTATGCGTCTTACTAAAACAAGACACACTTCCTATGGAAATCCGACTAACAGATTTCTCGACCTATATTCTTGGAAGTTAGCCAGCCATCAGAAGCTGAGATCTTCCTAGTTACTACCAGTAAAATCTCAAGCGGGCCCCAAACCGCCTTGGGAAGAATACAGTACCAGTGTGTCACCTCTGTCCAAATACCCGTGTCCATAGCCTTTGCAACGGTCTAAGATCAGTTAGCTGAGAAATCGTTCCTCCCATTGTCCTTCTAATAGAGGGTCCCATCTCGTGGACAAATTTAATAGATTCTGAAAGCTGATTCAGTAGGTTCATCAGGGCAATCACTTCATTCCGCTGCAACTGTAGCTGTAGGCCAATACAATATAAAAAATAAGTTGGTCAGCTAAGTATGCCTCAAACATCTGATTCAACAATCACTGTATACACTCTAAAACCCTCTTCATATACTGTATAGGCAGCATGAGGTCTTTAACCCTCCTTAGGGTATTAAATTCCGATCCTGTCACACTAGAAATGTATGATGAGATGTTATATTCTGTTTGAATACTAAATTTAGCCATGAAGATCTTAGTTGTCACAGTTTAAGGTTAACAATAAAAGTCATCCATCCATAGGGTATTCCTATTTTCTTACAGGGGAAGTGGGCAGCCACTGAAGCACTGTAAAAACTAACCAAATGTTAACATTACCACGTAAAGAATAACAAAGTAATCATTTTTATGCTAATGGGCTATCCGCTTTTCTTCATCGCCTGTAGTTAGGGCCATCATAGCTTACACACTTGTTACTAACTTGATTGGTAAGGTAATTCTGGAGAGAAAGTAACACAGTTGACCCTTTCCGAACGTTTAGTTTGGAGTTGTAGTGACTTAGAGAAGTGCGTACTTGACAAGATAGTGGAAATATGCTTATGAGAAAGATATGCATTATCCATTCAACTCTCAACCAACAAACTAATTTAAAACAGCCATTAGTGAACAAAAAGTAAATGCTAAGATGAATTTTGATGCAAATTTTGGGTAGAAGTTACTCACTCTTTGAGCCAAGGTCTCTTGACCATCAACGGAGAACAGGATCTTCAATGCAGTACCAAGACCAAGAACCTGAAGCTTTCCCCAAAGACGACACTTCTCACATCCCACACAATCCATTAACGCACTGCAAAGTAGCAGAAACAAACGTGTCATTGCAAAAGGGATGATATCATGATACACCAAATAGACGCTACAAATTTTAAAGAGCATTTCATCATGCAGGGAGGCAATAAATTAGGAGTAATGCGAAAAGGCAAGTTATACATGCGACTCCACTCTCGTCTCAGTTATACACAATGACTTGATGAAAGTTGAGCCTCTTTCCATTACAATACACTTTCTCGGAAAATGACAATGAGTTGTATAACCAGAAGATTTTCTTCAAGTACCCTGGAAATTTAGAAAACATGATAGCACATATTTGAACAAAATCAAAACACGAGACTGAATACAGGAATTAATTCTATGTTTTGTAATAACAAAAAGCATTAGTACGAGATCTTAAGGGCTACCTAATGTTTCTGAATTGTCTTTGTATCTGCTGCTTCAATTCTGGTCCACCTTGGCCTTTCCATAACTTGGCTTCATCGAACGGGAGTGCGCATGCAGCTTGTATTTTGGGATTATGGAGAAGCTGCCTCATCAAGGACTGTGTTTTCAAGTCGTCCTCAGTGTTACCAGTGTCATAGTCAGCCTGCTCCAAGTAATCTGTTGCCTAGAAAGTGATGGAGAATTATCATGACAGACTTGCAGAGAAGAACCATAAGTGAAGTAGAAGTTCTAGAGTTGCTACTCACTTTTGTCACGGCTTGTAAAACAAACAGAAAAGTGAAGTACAAGTTGCTGACACGATCTGGATATCTCAAGACCCGATCATACAACAGTGTAAGATTCTGACCCCACTGGAATCAAAGCAGCAAAAAGAAAAAGAAAAAGAGACGAGTATATTGCTCATTAGTTTAATGAAGTAATTGAAGGCATCAATTCTTTGGCTTGGCTTCACTGATGGGTGGATACTTCTTGCCCCTTTGGATAGTGCGAAGAAACAAAATGGGCCAGTAAACCAAACAAGCGATAGCCTGATGGGCTTCTCATTTTTTTTCTTTTCTCACCATCCACAGGGGCTGTAACAGGTTTAGCTCTTAATTGAAACTGTTTCGATCCATCATCTCAGAAATGTGTGGTGTGATGTGGACAAGGTTCCGCATCAGTCGAGGCATCAGGGAAATGTGAAGGTATGAACCATAAAATATACCGAGTTTGTAGCCTCATCAAGTAGATATCCAGCCGCTATGTGAATGGAAATGGAAGAGTGTAGACCTGATATCAGTTTGTACAGAATCTTTCTCTCTTGGCAGAACTCTCTGGATGGATCTGCACATCATCTTTACAAATCATTATGAGTAAGTGTGTGGGGCTCATCAGGAAATTCAGATTTTTAGCACTCAGATTTTGTATTAACAAATCTCAATCACTGTCGAGATACCAGAACTATGTCTCAAGAAATTGAGTAGTTTATCAAACTAGGCAACAACCAGTAGGAATCCAGGCATAATTATCATCACGACACTCAATAGGTTTGAACATCGTTGCCGACGTTCTGTAGAACTTTCAGCTACAGGGGCCAAAATGCACCCTGATATTTCTTAGTAACGTGAATAACCGTTACTAAACTTTTCTGGGACAAGAATCTGTGGTGGTGCCTATACAGAATCGTTAGTACCTTTTCAACTCCACATCAGTGTGAAGTTTTAAATTGTCTACAGAACAGATTAACAGAAGCTACTTTATTTTTTGTGACCAATTGATGTTAAATACTGAGACAATCAAGGGTAGTAACTTCAAAATTTTACTTCAAGACAACATAAAATGAAAATATCCAACATGGATTCGAATTAATTGTGGGTGCTGTTAATATGTTTTTAACTCGATACATATACCCTAACATTTCTTTATGGTCCACAAATCATAATGATATAGCATCACCTTAACACCTACCTTCTCCCCAGCCCTAACACCCAACCCTCCTACCTCAATAATCTCAGTAAGCATTTTGATGCAATCCAACAAGACCAATTTGGTTTAGTGCAGGTTCGAGACACTAGGCTACAAAGTGGAAACTTCTCTACAAATAATAAACTTTAACGTGGCGAGATATACAATAAGCAAGAGGAAAATGTGCATTTAAATTCTGTTTAATTCCATTGTTTTACAAAAGGACAGTCCAAAATATAGCCCTTAGTACTGTCCCACATCCCACGACGAGTCTTCAATGTGTACTTCCTACCCAAATTTAATTGGACTTTCACTTATTTAACTTCACACGAGAGATTCAATGCCGACAAGACGACAATACTAAAGAAAATTAAATTTATACATAAAAATAATTTCTTTTAGTGCATTTTTTAAACCCAGGGGGTTCAAGCGAACCCCCTAAACCCATGATAAAGCAGCCCCTGCCTAGATCAACCTACAACTCACATTTATTGACTGAAGCGACATACGATTTGACTATCAACTGGGACTAGGTCAGTTGACTAGTCCGTGTTCCTCGATAGGAGGTCAAGGTTTGAGTTTGACACGGGCAAGATGGCAAGATCGCCCGCCTAGGCTACAGCTACCAAATATGTACATTTATTGGACTTGATAATACAGTTTGGCAGGTTGACATTGACTCCAAACAGACAGCCTCCAGGTCAACATTTCCTCAGCTATCGAAATATCAAGCACCCTCTTAAGGAAGGATCTTACCAACTATCACCGCTTAAGTAGCTTATTGTAGTTTAAACAGTAAGAATAAGGCTAAAACCTCCAATAGGTCTGCCATGGATAGCACGAGGAATTTAATTGAACGAAGACATAAAGAAATTAATAGAACAACATTATTGCCGTTCAACTAAATGATTCAAGCATTATCCATGGATAAGTGTAGCAAAAACAACTTACATTTAGGGCAGTTCTCTGTATAAATTGCATCCCAAATTCTTCGAGGAGATGGACCAGTGTAGCCAGTATAACGTTCAGGGTTCAATTGAAGATTTACATACGTCATCCCATCTGCACAAGAAAATAAGCAATTAATTGCTACATAATCTCCAGGCTGAAGCATATTACCAAAAACTATATGGAAACGAGGAATATGAGGAAATAAGATGGTATACAACACAGCAAATGTTTGTGAATACTAAATAATAATAATAAAAACTAAGGCAGTTTATCTACAGTTCTCGAGGGTAGAATTAGCCATTAGCAATCATTATTTGCAAACCATATGTATAAAAATGCTCCTTTTCATTTCCAAGGAAAGAAGACATGGTTCGATAAGCCCTTACAGCTATCATGAAGTATGGATTGTACAACTTCATCATTGACAGCAATACATTTTTCTTGGTCTTGCAACAGCTTGAGGCACACATAGTGTGATACGGTGAGTTTGCCGGTTGCCACTGTTACCATAGAAGCAATTACCCTGACAAAATACTTTTTACTCCATTTGCCGGTGTTTGATTGGGGGAGTAGGGGGGTAGGAGGCGGTTTAGGGTTTGCAGTTTGGAAACGGAAGTTGTGGTAGATGGAGGGGGGTGGGGGTGTTAGAAGGGTGGATCACTTTGTATCCATATTTCTCTAATAGTCAAGTACGAGCCGAGAACTTTTTACCATTGTGTGCACTTAATAGATTGGTGTCATATTTTTGTGTGAACTTAATTTTATGAGTTCCTCTATTTTCTTCTTAGCCTGGGCTAAGTTTACCGACCAATAACTTTTAGGTTGGAGCTTCATGTGAGGATGGTCTAGAACACCACACAATCGGCGGCTATAGAAAATAACTACATGATATATTGATATTTTAGGCACTTGTCCAAACAAAACTTGATAACACTTTCCATGAGCCGTGAGGGGGGTGGGGTTGTTGGGAATCTTCAAAAACTAAAAGAGTAAGAGTGCACAGTCGTTAAGGGAAGCACCATTGTCAGTCTCGTCATCATTTGTCCACGGATTGTCTTTTTCTGTCCAACCTCTGAAAGCTTTAGTATCTATTGTGCGGTCGATAGCAGCCTCTGGCTTCCCTTCTCTACAAACGAGATCATCTGACGAAAGTCCAAGACTGGAGGGCCGTTTAAGTGGTTCTGGAAACTCATTCTCTGGGCATTCACAAACACTGCAATCTCGCAAAACGCACATACCATCATCTGGCCAGAAAGGGCAGTCACACCATAACTTAACCTACCGAAAAAATAGAGCAATAAGAATTGATGAACCAGAATGAAATTCAGGGTCATTGAATGTAATATAATGAGGAAAAAAAACATGAGTAAAGTCCGATTTATAACTTATTGATTACACATTCAAGCCTTAACATACCTGAACTCAGAAGGTTGCAATATACATTTAAACGAAATAAAAGAAACACAAGCAAACAATTATTCTCATTATTTCATCACCAGAACAATAAAGTAGAGAGTCACACCGAACAACTACATACCTTGAAGTACCGGAAAAATGGAGTTTTGACCAGCTCTTGAAGCAATGGATCTAATACTTCCTCATTCAGATGGTCTACCATCTCATAGTCGCAGCAACAGTCCTCCACTAGCCCACTTTGTGCATGTGTTCCCTGCACCAATTTTGCCAAACATACCCTTACTCATATTAAGGCTTTTTGATGCCTTAGTTATGGAAAGAAAAAAAAAAGAGTCATTATATGATAGGCAAAACACAATCGAAGTATGGTTCTTTCTTTTATTCAAGCCCCACATGAAGGTTGACTTTCTATCAAAGTGAAGTTCCTGCTCTGTTACGTATCAAGTAGGGATCTTCTGTTTAGCTCATCGATCGCTTTAATCGGTCGAGCTATCATCCAGAATATGTCCTTCTTAGTTTGGTGAATCTCTTTCGTGCGTCTTCGCTAGGACAGAATGACTTAGATTAATGTGTCTGGGGGTCCTCTTCTTATAATAAATTTTCCCTATAATCATAGGATACGTACCAAATCAGGATACGTGTATATATCGTAAGATACGCGATCATATCGTAGGATTTCTATACAAAAAGGATATTGGAATACGAAAAGTTTTCCGAAAAAGACAATACGAGCTGTAGGATACGTATCCTATATCGTAGGTCTTTAACAACTATGGTTTCATCTAACATGCCCGTACTACCTCCATTCATAGAATTCTGTTGTACTTTTCATCAATTCTCCCAAACATCGCCTTACTCCTATAATCATGTGCCTTCAAAAAATAATAGTCGCTCGCACAATTCAATCATTTCATAAGTTGAAGCCAATTATTGCAAATTTGCAACCCTTCAAGCATAAGAAAGTACGAAAACCTAAGATATCATAGCAAAAATCCTATACTATGCCACTTTGTGTATGTGTTCCCTTCTCAAGTATTGCATCATTCTTACTTGCAGTATGTTGCCTACATCAATTTCGCCAAACAAGCCCTTACTCCGATTCGCATAACCTAATTCCTACTCAAGCATTTCCTACTAATCTGATCAAATTCAAGATTCACTCTTCACAATTCATAATAATTACATAATCGTCTCCCCAGTATTGCATCATACAATAACGAAAGTGAGAAACTTTTCCAACAAAACGCAAACAAACTAAAATTCATATTTTGATGAATTAATACTACTTCCACAATTCGTCGGTAACCAAACACAAGCTGAAATAAAACGTACCGGCGCACAGTGACAGCGTGTGGTTCTGAAATCGAAGAGAGAGAGTGACGGCGCACTTCTCGAGGCCAACGCGATGGCGAAGAGTATAGCGACGACTGCGGCGGCGACGGGCCACGCCCATCGGATTCGTCGCCCCTCCGAAGTGTCAACCTCTCTTCTCACCGTCGCTTCCATCGGTTTATGGTTGTCGTTTCTCGGTGAATCAAGCGGCAAGTGAAGTGTAGACGGGGGTAGTTTTTTTGGCGGTAAATTTCTCTCATATCCCTTCAACTTTCTCGCATATCCACTTCAGTCCTTATTTTTTCAATTTGGACGATAATAACCTTGCATTTTCGATTGCGTTCCAATGTGACCTCTCAATAGCCTTCTGTCCAAATTTTGAACGGAAAACATCCATGTGCCGTCACCGACTTTATGATAACTTTTCAAGGGTACATTAGTCATTCTATTCAAAACCCACCCTTTCTTTCTCTCTCTCTCCCCTCCCCAACCCATAATATAAGGCCTCGTTTGATTCGCGGACTAAAATAGGTGGGATTGATAGTCCCAGGATTGATAGTCCCAGGATTGATAGTCCTGGACTATTTGTCCTGGGACTATTTTAGTACTGAATCTCACACAATTCCTTGTTTGATTCATGCAAGGTTAACATTGGGATATCCCATGTTTTGATCAATCCCATGTTTGGTTCCCTCAACTAAATTTCAGGATTAATATTAACATTATCTCTTTCAGAGAGGATTCCAACCAATTAAAATTTTTAAAATTAAATTTAGAGAGGAATCATAGTGGTCCAAACTCAGAAAGCCCAGTAGAAACCCAGTATTTCAGAAAACCCAGTAGAAACAAAGAACAACGTGGTCCAAACTCAACTCATCGAGGTCGTCGATTATGAAGCTACCCAGTCAATTTCGAACACAAACAAAGAACGTGGTCAATTTCGAACACAAACAAAGTCAATTTCGAATACAAACAATTTCGAACACAGTAGATTATGAAGCTACCCAGTAGATTATGAAGCTACCAGTCAATTTTGAGGTCGTCGGTCACTTACCAGATGTCGTCAGTGGTCGCTAGAGGTCAACAACAGTAGGTTCAAAAATCGATCTCAGAGCAACGAGTAAACCCAGTGATTCTCCATCGTCTGGTGGGGAGGGAGAGAGAGAGAGAGAGAGAGAGAGAGGAGTACCTGCGTTATGATTAGACTATGAGAGAGACGAGTAAACCCAGTGATTCTCCAAACAAGGGATTACGCGGGATTGGATACAAATAGTCCAATCCCAGGTACTTAATACCCGAATCAAACGAGGCCTAATATTACTAATGGTAGCATATCATTCATTCAAAAAGTAGATATGATTAGACTATGAGCAAAGGCATTGAGGGGCGCAATCTCTACCATGCACAATGGTCACATACTCATAAAAGAATTCATAGTAAAATTTAACCCATATTATAAACATATGGATTTATTTTACTCTTATATTATACAAAATTTTGAGCGGTCTCTCCGCCATGGCGATTTAATTATGCGTGCCACTTGTTATTAATATATATGGTATCAACGAACTTCTTGAGATTTTTTTTTTTTATTTGGAAAATTTTAATTTCATATGAATAGTGGCATGTTTTTTTTTTTCCAGCAGTGTATTGAACGAGCACGAATTAACATTCTATTTAAGGATGAAACCATTTGAAAAAAAACATATACGCAATCAAATATTTTCTTGTAGTAGTTGTTTGTCGTTTTTCAAGTACTACTAACAGAAAAAAGAAAAAATACTCGGCATCAATTATAGAAAAGTTTAAAAGAAAAACTATGACAAAATGAATAAAGCAAAAATTTTATCCCATGAACTCTCTCCCCTCCCACGTCCCTTCAGCCTCCCCCACGTCCCATCTCCTCTCTCTCTCTCTCCCCCAACCCCCCGCCTAACTCTTATCTCTCTCTCTCTCTCTTTTAATTTTAAAAATTAAGAATTAAAATAAAATTAAAAAATATGAGAATTGGGGTTTGAAAGCACTATCTACATTGTTATAGGGTATTAATAGATAGATAGATAGATTTCCTACAAAGATAATAAAAAAAACAATTTAATCATTACAAAATAGCATTTGATCATGAGCAACACAGCCAAATCAATCGAAAAAGATAAGGGAACCGACCAAAATGCACCGACGGCGTCGGTGACGCCGTTGTGGGTCCCATACGATCGATCCGAGCCGTTCATCGTTCTCAGAATCAAATTCCGAGTGGAGTGAAATGGGGGTGATTTTGGATCGAGCTCATACAGTCGTCCGATTGCCTCGATTCCCACGTAGGCCCACTCGGAATTTGATTCTGAGAACGATGAACGGCTCGGATCGATCGTATGGGATCCACAACGGCGTCACCGACGCCGTCGGTGCATTTTGGTCGGTTCACGTAGAAGGGTTCCAAATCAATTGCTGTTACTTTTAATCTTTGTTGTTTTTCTCTTACTTTGTTGTGATGTCTTTGCTTTGGTTCCTTTTAATCTTTGTAATTTGTTTCCAAAGATTAATAAATTTTTTGCTCTTCAAAAAAAAAAACACAGCCAAATCAATTAAAAACAGTAACCCAGAATAAAAATATGAGAATTGGGGTTTGAACACATGGCGCAATGCAATCGATTTGGAGGAAACTTTTGTTTTCAGCGGCGGTGGAAATAACTTAATCTCTAAGACAAAATCTATCCGGGAGATTAGTTGAGACAAAATGTCTCGGACATTCGATAAGCAAAAAAAAAAAAAAAAGTCGCACTTTAACCAAGGTTTTTCCACAATTAATCATAAAACACATTTATTCCAATATTCTTGGCGCCTGTACATTTCCACAGAACCACAGTCACTGTTTCCCTTTTCTGGACAAACCGCCCTACGTATTCATATCAGACTTTCAGTTTCTTTTCTTCTTCCCTTTTTTTTTTTTCTTTTTCTCCTTTCAGGTCAGACTACCGTTATACCAATTTTCTCCGTTATACTCTCTAAGACAATATGGTTCGGCACGCAAAATTTTCTCTGAGTGAATGATAGTGGAATAGAGTTTTCTAAAACATTTGAAATACACCCAAATCCTCAAATCTTTTGTACCAAAAAATACATGCATGTATGTGATTTTATTCCAGTCTATTCTATTGACGAGGAATGTTAGAGGCACTAAATAACTTACAAACTATTACATTAAAAGTACACGTATCTTACCACATCAATGTATGATGCAATACATGGAAGCACTTATCCACTAAAAAAATGTCACATGTACATTTAGTACATTAATTAGTGACTCTAGCATTTCTATTAAAAGAGTCGAGTTTATATAAATGAGCCGAACCTTAACAAACCGAGCCACAAGCTCCTCGATCGCATGGCGCCCTACTTCCGGGTCAAAGGGGGACCCTCAAGTTTCAAAGATGACAAGAATGTCGGTACCCCAACAGAAAATATTACCTTTCGAGAGAGAGAAGAGAGAAGGGATCGAGTTGCGTGAGCATCGTACAGAGCATGCCTTCAATGGTAGAGCCGATTAAAACGGTATGACAATTATCCATTGCTTTTCCCTGTACAGCTAGAGAGAGAAAGTGTGATATTCTAAGTTCTCTCATCTCTGTGAGTTGCAGAGAGAGGGAACGTCTGTTTGACGGTCAGTCTGCCCATCATAATTTGATCATTAGTACTCCAAGTTTGGAAGTAATTTACTAGTACATTTCAGACGTTTGGGACAATAACGGAGTCACGGTGATAGTATCGAGCTGAAAGGGGACCAAATTGATTATTAGGGTTGTAAACGAGCCGAGCTAGACTGAAGTGTATTGTTTGAGCTTTGGTTATGTACTACACTAAGAGTAAAATTTGAGCTCTAGACTCGACTCGACTCGACTCATCCTCCTTCATTTATTAAACAAGCTAACTCTGTATAAGCGAGTCAAACTTCAAAGTGTTGAGCTTAGCCCTTTTACAACAAAGAACATAAAACTTGAACGCGAGCTTATTGGCTTGATTAATATTGAACGAGTCAAGCAAAGCTAAGCACTTAACGAGCAGCTTGGTTCATTAATTTACAGCCCCAACATCAAACTCAAAAACTTCTTCGTACATTTTAAAAAGTAGCATCATATTTGAATTTAACAATTTAAGCAAGTCAAATGAAATGGCAAAAATGTAAGTATTTGACTGCTTTCAATGGTAACTTCAACCCTTTTTATTTTCCAGCACCACTATATATGTACCTAGAAAATATACTCAGAATTTAAAAATTAGTGGCTCAAATTCACTTGAGAGTGAATCTGGGCCATTGATTTACATATTCTGGATAAATTCTGGGTCTCTTTTTCAAGTACCTAGACTTTCTGTTTCGTTTATAATTCGATGAGTGCTTTTTAGCCATAAATGAAAAGGTACTCATGTAACGTACCATCGTCAAAAAGAGAGGAATTTTTTAATGCCGAGCGGGTATGACTAACGTGGTACCCACTCATGCATTTTCAATTCAGGCCGTCTGTTACATTTTTTGAACGGCTGAATGTGCGCGAGTGGGCACCACATGGCACCCGCTCGGCATTGAAAAAAATTTCTCAAAAAGATGTGCCATTCTACTTTTATGTTGTAAGGACAATGAAATATGCCATCATTTTACTCTCTCTCTCTCTCTCTCTCTCTCTCTCTCTCTCTCTCTCTCTCTCTCTCTCTCTCTCTCTCTCTCTCTCTCTCTCTCTCTCTCTGTGCGCGCCTCATGTCATCGCCATTCATACCTGCCGGCTGCATGCCAAACCTTAACCACCCCAACCCAGAACTTTATAGTACAAACTGTAAAGAGTGGTAATCCTGCATTGTCCGTACGGTACGTCCTCGAGTCATACCATCAGTATGGACTGCCAGATTAGAGGGAACCAAACTAATCCCAACCGTTGCATGCCATATGGTTTGACTGGAACGTGACGTCCAATATTCTACTCCATGGGTCAAGCCTTTTGTATATCCAAGTTTGTTAACTTTGTTTTCTGGGGTATGCCCCTTAGCTCATGTTTCTGGGGTATGCCCCTTAGCTCATGTTTTGGTTTGGTTCTAATAAAAAAATTTACTTGCACAAAAAAAAAGTTGGAAATAAACAACCAGAAAACTAAGTTAACAAACTTGGAGATTTTAAAATGATTCTGTGATTGAAAATAGGTAGAAATTACAAATTACCAAAAAGAATAAATTTCCGCAGAACCACAGTCACTGTTTCCCTTTTCTAGACAAACCACCCTACGTACTCATGTCAGACTATCAGTTTCTTTTCTTCTTCTTTTTTCCCCCTTTCAGAATCAGACTACTGTTATAATGTACAATTTTTAGTATTCGGAAAAGATGATCAGGAGAAGTTACAATATTCCGGCGACAGAGTCGGAATAACCTTCTTTCGGTGACACAGTTAGAGCCAGAGGGCTCCGGCGTCCTTGAGGAGAGGGACTAGAGTGCCGTTGATGTGGCACGCCACCCAAGAATTTCCCGGCCATGAAGACAGCCGGAATGGGCTGCCGGCCATGTTCACGGCCGGCTAGGTGGCAGACGACGTCGAGGATCTGGTGACAGGCCTCGTCGCGGTCGAGCTTGAAGATGGTGGGGCCCACACCGAGGCCGAAGAGGAATTGCTTCACCACGTGGCACATGCAGCAGCCGCTGGCGGTGAACACCGCCACTGCGTTTCCGGCGGCAAGTCGGTCGATTCGCTCGTGTCCCGGGCCTGTTGCACCCTCTGCTGATGATTCTTCCGCTGGCAATGGCGCCATGTGATCTGATGGATTCATTTCCTGCATGATGTTGATGTGCTTCGTAGCTTTGTATGGTCTGGTGTTTATCAGTGTGATAAAGAAAGAAAGAAGAAAATGAAGCTTTAGGAGTTAGGATAAAGGAAATGAAGCTTTAATTAGGAGTTAGGATGGAGAAGAAAAAGTACTCCATGATATATATATGTAAGAGAAATTTTTTAGTGCCGAGTGGGTATTGCCCACGTGGTACTTGCTCGGTAATTTCAGCCGTCCAAAATGCAATCCAACGGTTCGGAAGAGGAGAGAGAGTAGTCGGGTGAGAGGAGAGAGAGGGAATCAATTAATCTCGGCTGTCTAAAACACTTTTGGATGGCCGAGATCGTGCTCGGCATGGCCACGTGGTACCCATTCGGTTCCCAAATTTTTTTTTATATGTAATGGCAGCTAATGGAGAAAATTTTGTGTGCGGGTACCGCCACGTGGTACTCGGCGTGCATGCAAACATGTTTTGATAAATTTTGGTGGCAAAATGACACCCTCAAATCTAGGCTGTCCAAAACATGTTTGGATGGTTCGAATGCGCCGACGGATACCACATGGCGGTACCCATCCGGCATGCAAAATTTTCTCGAGTGAATGAGAGTGGAATAGAGTTTTCTAAAACATTTGAAATAAACCCAAAACCCTCAAATCTTTTGTACCAAAAAATACATGCATGTGATTTTATTCCGGTGTATTTTATTACTACGAGTTGAATCTATATAAATGAGCAGAACCTTAACAAACCGATCCATAAGCTCCTCGCATGGCGCCCTACTTCCAGGTCAAAGGGGGCCCCTTAAGTTTCAAAGATGACAACGTCAGTACCCTCAGCAGAAAATAATTACCTTTCGAGAGAGAGAGAGAGAGAGAGGAGAGAGAAGGGATCGAGTTGCGTGAGCATCGTACAGAGCATACCTTCAATGGCAGAGCCGGTTAAAACGGTATGACAATTATCCATTGCTTTTCCATGTACATCTAGAGAGAGAAAGTGTGATATTCTCAGTTCTCTGTGAGTGGCAGAGAGAGAAATAGCGTATGTTTGACGGTCAGTCTGCCCATCATAATTTGATCATCATGTACTCCAAGTTTGGAAATAATTTAGTACATTTCAGACGTTTGGGACAGTAACGGAGTCACCGTGATAGTCTTGACCTGAAGGGGGACCAAATTGATTATTAAGGTCGTAAACGAGCCGAGCCAGACTGAAGTATATTGTTTGAGCTCTGGTTATTTACTACACTAGACTAAAATTTGAGCTCTAGATTCGACTCGTCCTCATTCATTTATTAAACAAGCTCACTCTGTATAAACGAGTCAAACTTCAAAGTGTCGAGCTTAGCCCTTTTACAACAAAGAGCATAATACTTGAACGCGAGCTTATTGGCTTGATTAATATTGAACGAGTCGAGCAAAGTTCAGCACTTAACGAGCGAGCGGAGACGAGCAGCTCGGTTCATTAATTTACAGCCCCATATACCTAGAAAATATACTCAGAATTTAAAAATTAGTGGCAAGTGAATTTGGGCCATTGATCTCATGTAACGTACCATCGTCAAAAAGAGAGAAATTTTTTAATGCCGAGCGGGTATGGCTAACGTGGTACCCACTCATGCATTTTCAATTCAGGCCGTCTGTTACATTTTTGAACGGCTGAATGTGCGCGAGTGGGCACCACATGGTACCCGCTCGGCATTGAAAAAAAAATTCTCAAAAAGATGTGCCATTCTACTTTTATGTTGTAAGGACAATGAAATATGCCATCATTTTACTCTCTCTCTCTCTCTCTCTCTCTCTCTCTCTCTCTCTCTCTCTCTCTCTCTCTCTCTCTCTCTCTCTCTCTCTCTCTCTCTCTCTCTGTGTGCCTGCATGCCTCATGTCATCGCCATTCATACCTGCCGGCTGCATGCCAAACCTTTACCACCCCCCCCCACCCAGAACTTTATAGTACAAACTGTAAAGAGTGGTAATCCTGCATTGTCCGTACGGTACGTCCTCGAGTCATACCATCAGTATGGACTGCCAGATTAGAGGGAACCAAACTAATCCCAACCGTTGCATGCCATATGGTTTGACTGGAACGTGACGTCCAATATTCTACTCCATGGGTCAAGCCTTTTGTATATCCAAGTTTGTTAACTTTGTTTTCTGGTTGTTTATTTCCAACTTTTTTTTTTTGGGTAAGTAAAAATTTTATTGAACCAAATCAAAACAGGAGTTAAATAGCATACCCTAGAAACATATAAAACAGCTGTAGTGTATGTTTAAATCCATGGTTTTGATGGCCTTTGCCTGTTTTATATTGTTCTGGGGTATGCCCCTTAGCTCATGTTTTGGTTTGGTTCTAATAAAAAAATTTACTTGCACAAAAAAAAAAGTTGGAAATAAACAACCAGAAAACAAAGTTAACAAACTTGGAGATTTTAAAATGATTCTGTGATTGAAAATAGGTAGAAATTACAAATTACCAAAAAGAATAAATTTTTAAACATATAAAATATGTTCAGGAAAAAAAAAACTGAAGGACAAGGTTTTAAACAACTGTAGTAGTAGCGGAAATATCGAATGCTACGCAGGCGAGTGTTTATGAGTTCTGAATTTGTTTTAGGCCAGAACACTTAAAGTGACTGTAGTGGTCACGTATCTCGGTCGTTATAGCAAACCGGATACAACTATATTGCGAATTGGCCAATGTGGCTGTGAATTTTCTTTTAACACCGGTACATCGATAATCCGGTATTAGAGGATTGAAAAACCGCTACATAGATGTCAATGTTTAAATCAGTGCAGAAGAACAAAAGAAACTATGAAGACACAAGAACCAAAACAAGTCACCATCATACGACATTTACAGGGAACATACTAAAAATTATGGATAAAATTAACATCAACTGATCAACCAAAACATTCTTCAACTGTATTACAAGACTAAACGGTAGTACTACTACCACTCGCGAATATATGATTAGCAACAACCATTGGAGTGGGAAAACTTAAAAACAATTACGAGAAATAACGACTTACATAGGTTTTTCTAACTATAATTGATCAGTCCTAGTATCGATATATATTTTGTTCCTTAGCCTAACATTTTCTATATAACCAAGCAACTTTCCGGTCAGATTTCAGGCTATGATTGTGATAATTCCGGTGAGGAAGTCAGAGCCAGAGAGCGCCGGAGTCTTTGAGGAGTGGGACAAGAGTGCCGTTAATGTGACTAGCCATCACAGTTTCAACCCCGCCTAAATATTTCCCAGAGACAAAGACTGCCGGAACGGGCTGCTGCCGGCCACCACGATCTCCGCCAGTACCAGCTGCGAGGCGGCAGAGGACGTCAAGGATCTCCTTACCAGCATCGTGGCGGTCGAGCTCGACGATGGTGGGTCCGACACCGAGGCCGAAGAGGAGTTGCTTCACCACGTGGCTCATGCAGCACCCGGTGACGGTGAACACCACCACGGCGTTTCCCGACGCCAGGTGGCTGAGTCGCTCGTAAATTGGTTCCGTTGTCACCACCGTTCCTTCCATTCCCATACCTGATCGCTTCACTACCTGCATTATTATGCTTGGAAATACTAAGAGACTGAGAAAGGGTAGTAGGATATATATGGAAGCTAGCTGGTCAAAATGATCAGGAAGACCAACGGTCTTCCCACGTTTTAAAGCGTCAGAAAATGAATTGAAAAATTAAAGAGATTTCAGAGGAGAGAGAGAGAGAGAGAGAGACCTGTAGGGTGTAGCTGGGTGAGAAAAGGAAGAGTTATGTCTCTCCACCTTTTAATGGCCTATTTGCCTTCTTCATGAGAGTTTATTAGACGCGCTTTTACATATAATACGTGTATCAAAAATGATAAAGGTACAACAAAAGTCTCCAACATGGCTCCAACACACTCATATGGTGTGTGGAGCCCACACACACTACACACTCAAGTGTGTGTGGGCTCCACACACCATGTGAGTGTGTTGGAGCCATGTTGGAGACTTTTGTTGTACACCTATCATTGTTGTACGTGTATATGTTGAATATAGATACAACTTACAAGTGTAATGTGTATGCACATATGGAGAGAGAGAGAGAGAGATCATGTAAGATCAGGTGGAAAAGGGAGGGGACGTACCGAAATATTCCAACAGAAAAAATTACGCAAGGCATCACTAGTGTAAGGGATATAGGAGTACATTTAGAGTAGGGTGTTTCACTCACAGGGGATCATTTCTTTTGTAATGAGTTTTTTTTTTTTTTTTTTCAGTCGATATACATTAGTAGACTTAGCTGTTAGTTGTTAGTAAACCATAAGGGTCGACCTCTTCTCCATATTAGTTAATTAGTTCTGCTATTTAAAGGGTTGTAATGTGAGCTTTCGATCATCGAGAAAACAAATGAAATGAAAACTGAGTTCATCACTCTCTCTCTCTATTTTCTCTTCTGTTATTTCAATTTGAGTTACCTGGGAAAAAAAAGTAGTTGACCCAGAGTTTCGTGAGCATTTTACAGTCACGTGGTGCTCCAGAAAAAATATCACTATAATTGAAGATCGGTGGATACATGAATATGTTGCAACTTGTTATACAAAATGGATGACAAATATATAGTCTACATTTCAACTTTACAATTTACGGAAAAAAATAAATAAATAACTTACTCACATCTATATCAATATTCGATCGTACTGAAATTTTGAATCATAGTTTTGTGTCCGAGATGTGGACAAAATATGAGAGTATAGTGGGATATGAAGAGATTAAGTATGGAGTGGAAATGATGCCACTGATCATTTACTTTTCATTACAGCCATTCTGTGTTTCCATTGCATCACCTACATCAATCTGCTGCTACAGGTAACCGAGTCACTGGGGAAAGCATAATGTGGACCATCTGAAAAAACTGATCAGGTTAAAAGGCAAGGTTAATTTAGGACGAGTTTGGAATATTGAAATTAAATTTTTTTTGGTGAGTGTGAATAGAATATGGGGGTTAAAAGAGAAATGTGGGGTTTGAGTTTATAGAGGGACGCAAAACATCTATGGAATGATGCAGAACGGTCCGAAATTCCTTTGAATATTGTTAACTAATTATTTCTTCTCTAACTCTCCTTGATGTAGGTAATGTTGGAAAATAAAATTTTGAATCTAAAAATTCCTCGAGTTTTAGTAAATTACATATTTCTAAATTATTTAAGAAAATAATTTCTACGCCCTACATATAAATAAGTGCACTTCAAATTATGCCAAAATATATTTTCGAAAACTATGTTCCCACATACAGTTGGGGACAGATCATGCTTAGAGGTCTTTGCAAGGCCCATCAATAATGATCTGAACCGTTCTTTTTGTTTGTTTTTTACTTTTACTTTTTATAGGTAAAAAAATCAACTCAATTAGAAACTGTTAAGACCTTTTGGGGAATTCATAGAGCGAACCACTTAGCTTCGCCCTATATATGAATTATAAAAATACCCTTCCTAATATCTAATCGAGCTTATTTGTGTTTTATTGAGACCCATAAAAAATATTTGAAAAAGAATGAACGATTCGAATCATCTTTGTGATGCTCGAAATGAGCCCCACAATGGCATCTATGCATGATCTGTTCCCCAACTGTAATACTCGACTTTTAAATTATGTTTGTGTTAGATTTTGTGTGTATTTATCTTAGGCCTTGTTCTCCAATAGATTTTAGGTACATTTTATGAAAATCTCATAAAATTAACATTTTATGGAAGAGTGATAAAATTGAGTTGTTTTCCCAACTGATAAAATGTAGTGGTTTTCCTATAGATTTTAGGAGGATTTTATGAAAATCTCATAAAATCACTTTTACATTTTATGTGTTGAGATTGAAGTGTCATAAAATGTGAGATTTTATGAAACAAAAATCTGTTGAAGAACAAAGCCTTAATTGTACACGTTACTCGCGTTAATTGGCATTAATTGAAAGTATGCGAAACGGAATGTTTTCATTGGCCGGAGCATCGAAACCTTGAGGGAGCTGTAGCGTGGAATAATTTTCCTTAGGAAGCCCATATGACTTCCACGTTTTCTTGTTTCCTGCTGAGTCAGAAACACACATTCACACAGAGAGAGAGAGTACTGCCGAGAGAGGGAGAAGAAGAAGAGGATTCAAGAGGGTTCTCTTATTTAGAGGTTATTGAGAAAAACCCAGGTAAGCACATGAGTTAGACGAATTCCATGTTTTCTTAAACTTTGATTTCCTGTGACAACTTGATTCACTAGTTTTTGAGTTGAATTGATTTGGGGTTTGTGTGATAAACTTCTGGAAACCCATTTTGGTGGAAGCTTTGAGGTTTTCTTGCTTATTCATGTTAGATATGGAGTTTATTTCATAAAATTCGTATAGGTTGTGATTGAGCAAGTTGGGGTCAAATAAAGTCGGGTCTGCCATGAATTTCGACGAATTTTTAGACATGGCTCCTCTATTCGTAATTTTCTGAAATTTTTACTGTGGCTACCCATGGATGTCTTCTGTGTTGTGTTAAATTTTCGTGATTTTATTCGAAACACAGAAAATATGAAAATTCGTGCACTAATCTGCTGTCGGATTCGTGTCTGTGCAAACAGCACAGACACATCCTGGGGAAACAGTCATAACTCCTAGTGTGAGTATCCGATTCGCACACCGTCTTTTGATTCTGAAACTAGACTCGAATACCTTCGAAAGTGTGTGAGGGTTGTGCTTTAATTTGTTCTAGAGAATAGCAGTTTTTGGCTTGAAGCTGATCATGAACCTGTTTGGGCAGATTCTGTTATGGACTATTAGTTCAACTGTTAATTGATTAGACATAGTTACATAGCTCCGAAAATTCTGAGGTTTTAGTATGGTGTTCCTGTATGTGTCTAGGGGGTGTGGTGAATATATTGGGACATTTGGATGAATAGGTTAATTCTATAAAAGTTGTAGATTGCAAGGGTGTCGGATTGTCTCAAACGTGTTTAAGCATTTCTTTTGCGTTTGAGCTTGAAATATTTGCTATCTTTGGTCTTAATTGATGATTCCGCTATAAAATATGAATGCTGGTTGTGCTAATTAAGGATACATATTACAGAGACTGGAACAGGCACGTCCGAGGTGCCGAAACCATAGTCGTGTCTTTCTTTTTGAAGATCAAGGTGAGTGGTTGACTCATAAGTGCGTTTCATTCTGAATTAAACTTGTTTAAATGCGAGTATGGACTTTGTGTCGTGATGGGGCTTTATGCCTAGTAGACTTTGTGTCGTGATTGGGCTTTATGCCTAGCGGACTTCGTGTCGTGATGGGGCCTCGTGCCTAGTAGACTTCGTGTCGTGTTGAGGCTTTATGTCGTGTGGACAATTGAGTCCTGATAATGGCCTTGTGCCTAGTAGACTTCGTGTCGTGTTGTGTTACAAGCTGTGCGTATGAGATTTAAGTTGAAAGTTATAGATTCAATTTATTTACTTGATGTTATAGTGAAATACAAGAATGGCTATTCTTTGTTCAATACCTATGACTTACCCACTCTTGGAACCACTGTGAGGCGTCCGTGTGTTGTATCCTTGCTGAGGGCTCTTAGACCGGAGCATCACGCTAGTAGTTGACATGGAGGTTTAGCATAGTTTGTACATGGTCTTGTAAAATGGTTTGTCTAGTTGTATTGTTATTAAATTTTCAAAAGTCTTCCGCTGTTCTGTCATAAAATAGTAAATTCTGAAGTTGCTAAGGAAGTGAGTTTGTTATATTAGTTGAACTAATTTACTAGCATCGTGAGCTGTTGGTTGTGGGGATTATAGTCGCTTGTTTGGACTCGTTAGGGCGTAGCTCCGGGCCGGGTCGTCACACCAACTATCTGTGCAAATAACAAATTTGTGACTTTGTTATGCGCACAGATCGTTCTGTAGGGTCTGCATTGAGTCCTACACAAATAGTCCGAGTCGTTCAGTAATTTTATAGTTTTTTTAATGCATTGTATACAATCAGCTCAATCAGATAACTCCAGCTACGTTATCCAAACATTTTATTTTTGATTCAATGTTTAGAATTATAAAAAATTAGAAGATTAGATCAAGTACTTAGAATTGTCTGATTGAGCTGGTTTTTTAAGGGGCCACTCTAAAACTTATTTTAAAATTAATCAACGGTTCAAATTATTTGTTTGGGATGTCAAAGTGGATACTTTCAAAAGTACTAGAAGACTTCTGAAGTCCAATCTAAAGAAGTGTAAAAATGGTTCCTTAGGTGAAATGTTGAGAGTTTTGGGGGTTGGTTTGGAAAATAGGGAAAGAAAAAGGAAATGTTTGCCAATTCTGAGATGAATCCCTAGACACACTCGTTAAGTCGTTAGACCAGATTGAATTTTCGCTCCTGACAAAAAAGAGGAGGAAGAAGGAAGAGCGAGGGGCCGAAGCACCGGTTGGGTGATCTCTCTCTCTCTCCCTCTCTCTATCTCTCTCTCCCTCTCGTTCTCATCGCTGTCCCAGCCCACTGTAATTTGGTTTCTCGTTCTCATCGCAGAAGCACAGTTGAAGTGTTTTTTTTGCTTAAACTAGCGGTAGCAGTAGCTTTTGAATCCGTTGAGGTAACTACCCACTCTTTCCTTTTGTTTTCTTCTTCTTCTTCTTTGCCGAATATGCCCTCTTTATATTTAGGCAGAAATTAAAAGTTTTTGTTTTTGGATGGAAGGGTCCACTTTCCCATTCGGTTTCGTTTGTTGTACTAATCGAGTATATGTGGATTATTGGATATAATTGCGGTACCGAAAAGCCAAAATATGCATATAATGAAATTATTATGACCTATGTTGAAAGTAGGAACTGATCAGTGCTAAGCACAGGGTAAAAACCATGTTTTTGAATAAACTACTTTTTTTTAAATGGACATTTGTGAATCATGTGCAAAGAGATGTTAGTAAGTTGAGATTGATACTTGCGATACGTTTGAGAAATAGCACAATGTGGGAAGCAAATATTGATAAAGAGCAAACACAAATGCCAGGAATGGGGTCCATAGGTGCAAGTAAGATGGCATGAACACCCTGAATCATTTAACAAATTAGAGTTAGAAACACCAGATATGTCCCATCTCATTAAATTTGAAGTTTTTGTAGGGCTGTTATACTGTTGCACTGTGAGGAACTTACTAGAATTTAGAACCTTCAGCTCTACTACTGTCTAACCTAAGCCTGTGCTCAAGTCTGGAGAGTGAGCTTTTGAATGGGTGAACATTGGCAATGTACATGAGTGCATCTCCTGAACATGAAAACTAGGGCCAAAATTTATTCGCCTTTTGCATTACTAATTGGGATATTATCTATGTTGCTAGGGGATGGAGGGGATGGTAAAGAAGTATCAGCAAAAATTCAGGAAAGTGAAAGACGAAATGACTCAATGGGATGAACTTCAATCTAGGTTGCTTTCCCAGTTCCGAAATGCATCATCAATCATTGAGAGGTTGCAGGTCCTTCTAATGCACAACATGCTTATGCCACTCATTCTTGTGAAGAAGCTTTTGAGTTATTCATCGTATTTTAGTATCTGTTGTGTTTTCTTCTGTCATAGCTTATCCAAAATCCCAAGAACTATGGAGCATTGAAATGTGTTGGTGGCATAGAAGATGCGGTCTTAAGAAAGCAGATGGAATCTTTGGAAAATATCTTGGTGTCAATGAATAATACTATGTGAGTATTGTGTTTCCATGTTCATCTTTGTTCAATATGGAATAAATCTTGGCCAACAATATAAAATCCGATGTTTAAAACTTATCATTATTTTGTTCCTTTTAGTTAACTGGCATTGATGTTAGAAAAATGCTGGCAATAAAAACTTCTATGTGACACTTTCCTCAGTTCTGTGAATGCTTGCGGAAGGCTTTGTAAACTGGAAACAACTCAATGTTCTTTTGTTTCTTAATCAAATTATCCTTTTTGGAGAGTATAGAGTTTTCCTGATGCTTCTCATTTGTCGTGTGTACCTTCGATTGTAGTATTATTGGTACTCGTATTGTTTCACTACCTAGACTAACCAAGTTTATTGGTTCTTTGATGATTGTCTAAAAGTAATTTTTTGTGGCGAACAAATTCAGGAAAGAGTTTCACAGTATCGTTTTCTTTCTTGAGAAAACTCTTCGTGATGGTAGGCAGCTAGTTAAAGGGGGATCAATTCAAGCTACACAGAAACAGCTACAGCAACGAATTGGCATAAAACCGTGTCTTGCAGATTGTCTTGATGCGCTAAGCAATGTTTATGAGATGCACCATTCAGAGTATGGCATATGTACTACATCCATTTTTGTTCACTTCCTAATGATATGTTGAGTATATGGTTCGACCAAGGAAAAGGACCCCTGAATTATTGTCGGCATAAATAACCCATAAATTGAAGGAGTTTGCTATATCATTCATCACATGCTTCGCTATCTCATACTCCCTCCGTCCCATATTGTTTATCCCCTTTTTGACTTTTCTATGCCTCAAATCATTTGTCCAATTTGGAAAATCTAACGGATTTCTATGATTTTCCTCCTTTACCCTTCTTTCAAAAGTTGAAATAACAAGTCTAAAATGGAGGGAAGGGCATTCTTTCGAAAGTTCAAAATTTTGGAGCGTAATGATTGTGCTGCCTTATTACGTCGGATTCCCTAAAATGGACAAAGCAAACAAATTGGGAAGGAATGATTAGTTTGCAAACTCTATTTGTCATGCCAGCGGAAAACTGAATTTTCTTATATCTCATTCCACCATCTACTATTGTGGTAGTAAATTATGTTAGTTTCTGTTCTGGAGCACTTATTTTTTTTCTTTTGAGTTGGTCTTGATGAAAAGTCAATACTTTGGGAAAATTCTTAGTCGTGATAACTATGCGATAAGGTCACACTCACAGTGCCATACTTATGCTTGTTTTCTTTTGAATTCCCGATAAACTCACTCATTTCCTTTTTTTCAGGTACCTTCTTAAATCATCAATTGTATCAGCGCTTCCAGCTCTAGCCTTGAAGCCCAGGTATGTAAAGAGTTTAGGGTTCTTCGTTAATATAAGCCTTCTCTATTGGAAAATCTCATTTAAAATCAGTTTAAATGTTTGACTTTTGAATTTCTTTAATGTTATTGCGTGCATGTAATTTTGTCTTTGATTGATGACTAATTGTAATTTTTTCTCACTACAGTGGCAGTGATCTAGGTGCTCTACAGCAACTCTTGGTTGATCAACCTAATATTCCTAGGGATGAAGGTATGTTCAGGATATCCATAGGTTAGATTAGAATGTCAGTAGACAAAATTTGCGCAATTCCGTGTGCTATACAATTCAGAAAGAACCATAGGGTGAATTCAGGGTAGAGTAATGTATTGCTACTTTTTCACGATCCACTGGTGGCACTCTTGATTTCACAACGAGTCTTTTGAGTTTACTTCGGTCCTCAAGTTATATGAGAATAAAATCAGTTAAATTCAGGATTTTGAGTGCGTATGAGTTGAAACGAATGGCTTTTTCTTCACTCACTTTCTGGTCTTCTTAATGTTCTTGAATGGTATTCAGCAATTTATTTGATTGAAGAAATCATTTTATTAACTTTTTTTTGTTGCACAATGCTGAGTACTTTATTAGTATGTTGGGTATGGTTATATTCAAGACCTATTAAACAGCTAGTTCCGATCATGAAGTATGTACCACCTTAGCTTGGCTCAGGTGAAATTTATCATTAACTTCAGCAACCTAGTTCTTTCTGGAAATAAGTAACTATCTATCTTCAGCATTGTCTTATCTTAACTCTTACTTTTAGTTTTTTGGTAACTAACTCTTACTTTTAGTTTATTTTCCCACAAGTCAACATAATGCATATCTGAGTCGCTACATTTCCGTGCAGTGCAATTAATATTCGACATCATTTTTGCTGAAGAACTATGTTGACATAGCGAGGAGTACAGCATGCGTCTTCTTCTCCTTCCCCTTTAGAGGATCTATGACCTGTCATTTTTAGAGGATCTATGACCTGTCATTTTTAGCAGCTTCAAAGACGAGTTTGCTTCAAAGACAACAGACATCAAACATGAAAGCTGAGAGGCTGAATTGACATTCTTTCATTGATCTGAGAGTGAGAAGTTGTATTTAGGAGAAGATTTTGTTTAAAACTATCTGCGATCTGTTTCACCCTTCCTCGTAGTAGTTGTTTTTCGGAGTAGATTTTGGTGCAGCTTGTGTCTAAAGTCCAATGCATATGGTGGAGACATGAATATTTCTTGCGGGTTTTTTTTATTGTAAAATTTTCTTATCTTTCTGTGTAAACAATTTCCATTGCCGCATTGATACATTTCGTACTCGTGCTAGTTCTTGGAAGAGTAGAGCAATACAAATAGTAGATTTTCTTGAGGTGGGTCATTTGCAATTTCCTTTTCATTTACCTTGTAAAAGCACATGGTCTCAGAGCATCTTCAACCCAACTCAGTTCTTCATTTCTATCTCTATAAATTTCCCTCCAACTTCAAGTTCTTTTCTACAATTTTTTTATTGGATATTGTCTCATGTTAAAAGGTACTATTATCAATATCTTTTCATATCTTTTCATTGATACCTTATTCATAAAAATTGGTTCAAGAATTTAAATGATACTACACATTTTATGAAACTAAAACAATAGTTCAAAGATATGGTTGGCAATAAAGGACAAAGTTTTTAGATGAAATGCACAGTATAAATCACATTTGAAGAATGTTCTTTATTTTTGAAGTGGTTCTCCAACAACAGTTCTTCATTTTGAAGGAGTAAAATGAAGGCATGGTTCGAGATGCTCTGAGATAAAGAATTTTGCTTTTCAATCCAATTATCACACGATTTCGTTACAATAAACAGCCATACAGTCCAGCACAATGCATGCATCCCACTTCAAAATCTGTTCACAGTTCATGAAATCCAAACTAGTTTACTGCGTACTATAAGAGAGATTGTATAGCAGAAGTTATAGAGAAGGATTTTGTATAGAACATCCCACAACAAAAAAGGCATTTCCCGGTACGGGATTCATTTTGTAGCTACAATTCGGCTGAAACCCATGTCAGAAAATTTGCTTATTTCAACAACCGTAACAAAATACTTGTAATCTGCATTATGGAAAAGAACAAGAGATTGCTATCTCACATTCCTTGGCTAGATTTAGAGAACTGCTTCAAAGCAGTTGCGATTTCATCGGCCTTCGCTTCTGCATTGGTGTAGGTCACCAGTGGGCTGCCTTCGGGGACAATATCGTCTTTGAGAAAGCTTCCAGCTGTTCTAAGCAGCTCTTCGGAACCTTTCTCCACCACCCCTTTCATGATGAGGGTCTTATGGGTTCCGGATATCAGTTCTTCATAATCAGTGTCTCCGGTCTCACCGAGAATTACATACATATTAGCAACGTTTAATCTCCAACGAACAAAAAGGTACCTAATGACACCAGAATATGACTCGGGTCAAAAATCGAGTAACGCAGAACCATAATATAGGAGTCACTAGACAATTCAATCATTAGGAATTGCTCTGTTATGTCATCACCAATCTGTGTAATAAAGACCGATAATGTTATCATTTACAAAATCCTAAGATGAGAACAATTTGACTAGAACAAAGGATTATGCGGGATTAATTTTGTTTCCACTCCAACACATGAAGAAAAAAGTTGAAAGCACAAGAAACAAGTATGATGTAGAAACTTGAATGTGACCCTCTTCCAATTTCATGTTCCTTAAAAAGCACGAACATTGATGCTCGACACAACATGGGGACGACACAAACAAGCTGATACACCAAAAAAGAAGCAGGACACAATAGTGGGAGACCCACAAATAATGTAAATTTGGAAATACACCAATTCCTCAACTATAAAGTAGGCGGGACAGGTAGGATACAAACTCATGGGTAGAACTCACCCTTGAAAACCGGCTTACAAGGAGAGGGTGCCCAAGAGCTTATATGCACAAGACCAATCCCATACTAAGTCAATGTGGGACATTAGGATCGTAACATACCACCACGCTCCGCAAGCGACGTCCACGGCGGCCCACTCTATCGACACTGACCCAATGGTAGCCCTTTCTCTTTTTTTTGGCGGCTCCACTCACCTATCAGTATTCAATACATTTTAGGTATTTTAATCCAGCCTATAGGTCGCCCCCTCCGTGGGTCAAATTGCAACGTGGTGGCTAGCTCTGATACCAATGATACAAACTCATGGGTAGAACTCACCCTTGAAAACCGGCTTACAAGGAGAGGGTGCCCAAGAGCTTATATTGGACATGTTTTTTCCTCGCAGCCAAGTTCGGATGGGTTGTCAAATCTTAAACTATGAGATATTACCTCAATGCTTGCGCCCGGGATGCAAGAAGAGGGATAACTTGCATTCTTGTTGAGTTTCTGCAGTACATCAGATGGCAACGTAGACCCCGCATCCTCAGCTTCTGCCTCATATCATCCACTTTCCTTGCCTAAGAAAAGCCAACCCCCATGAACACGCCATAACCAATATAGACGATAACTTAGGACTCTGCTTGGTTTGCTTGCTTATTTACTTATCCCATCAGAATAAAAAGCTTGTTTGGTGAAAGTTGGATTGCTTAGTTGTTTATACAAGAAAATCAAAATTTTATCTTCTAAATAAGCAATTAGTTCCAAGAAATTAGCAAATAAGCCAGGAGAACCAAACGGACCCTTATGCAGTTCGAAATGCTTCAATCAAGAACTTTTTTCCTCACCTTACTAATATCGTTTATCAAGTAGGAGACACAATGAGAATTGCTAGATTTGGTGTCCTCTTCTATGGGGCTTGAAGAATGAGGAGATCCACCTTCATGTGTATTCATCAGCTTCCAAATAGTTTTTTTCAATCCATCACAACCCCAACGGTAATCAATATGCGTTGCATAGTCCCGGTCAGGACAAAGATTTCCATCTTCTGAATAAATTCCCGGATAGTAGACTTCACTTCCGCTGCTACAAATCAAAGCATCAAACTCATTCACTTGAATATTCCCCGATTTCAAGAAGGCTGTTAGCTCAGACATTGACATGGCTGTCGATATAGCGAAGCCAGAGAACCTAGCAGTTTGAGAGACTAGATTGACGGCCCTGAATATTTCTTGTACTATTTGGATCATCTTTTTTTCAGGGGCTCCACTTGTGTCATAGCAATCTAGTGCTATGACAATCAAGCGCCTCCGCCTCCGTAACATGGGATATTTGCTCGCAACCTTATCGAGCAGTTTTCCGCTCCCTTCAGAATCTTTTGAGCTTGTTGCTGGCTTCCTTATCCTGCTTAGTACCTGTTCAAGGACAGACACGAGATTGAAATTTAGGGGTTGCAAATATCACATACAAATAACACCAATAATTTCAAGATATATATCATTAGGGTGGCAGCGAGGAACAAAGTTTCATATGTGTGCATCGAAATGGCTGAAGCACTATAGTGGACTCACTGAATTCCAATGTTTCCACCGCGACATAGCAAAACTTACAAAACATGTTGCGATTCTATGGAACATACGGAAACATTTAGTTGCTAAGACACATTATATAGATATCTAATAATACCATTTCCAAATTTTCTAAATTCTTCCAAAATCTCCGTAGTATTCAAAGCTACTCTTTCAAAATGTTTCCACACCTTTCTAAAAAGTTTTTGAAATGTTCTTTTCCCAGATAACCGATACAAGCACAGAAATCATTTATGATGTGAACCTACATACAAAAACTTTTGATGTGAACGTACATAACTTAAAATCATTTACTACTTATACAATATCGTATGTCACTCTTTCCAAAATATCGGGTGTCAAATCTCCCCACCGGCCCTGGGTGGGTGCAACGGTGTACCTGTTTCACTTGATCTTGCAGCTCAGGGTCTCCACCAATTGCAGCAGCATGGTCTAGTGATTCATTGAGTGATGTTCTTTCCCCATCAACAGACAACCTAAGGGACATATCTTGCACATCCATCAGCGAATCATTTAGGGACTCTTCAGCGGCTAAGTCATCGGCAGTAGGGGTGTCAGTTTGCCATTGTGGGTGCCGCATCCGGCAGGCCGCCACCCTTGTTAAGTACGTGCGGCAGTGTTCTGGCCATGAAAATAGGTGTATGTTCTTCCAACCGTTCTTTCTGCAATCGTTCCATAAGTTCTTCTCTGATACTAGTTTTAGCAGCGCATTAGCAATTGCTTCTTGATCGTGAGGGTCGACAAGTAGGCCATTATTCAAAGCCTGAAATGGCAAAAGAAATACCGAGTCCACCGTCAAGAATCAATCGTTGAGAGTTTACTCAAAGTTCTGTTTTTTTCTTGGCAGGCAACCAGAGTGAAATAAAATTGCAAGTTCAAAACTAGGCATTATACAAGATGCTGCAGATGGAGTTAGATCTTTCTTACCCTATGAATGTCAACTGGACCACCATTTTTAGTGGCCACCATTGGAAGTCCATGGGCTGCAGCCTACATGATTCCAAAACCAACAAAGTGCAAATCTCCTTTCTCAAGACTCGGTTAAGGTAAGATCATAAAAGATGATTGCGAAAATTCAAACCAACCTCAATTAGGGTAAGTCCAAAAGGCTCAACCAAAGCTGGATTTACGAAAACCCCCTGTCATCATAGATGGAGGATTAAGTAAATAACAATGAAATCATGTAAAGCAAGTTTGAAAACCGTGACTTTGACGAACCTTGGTTTTTCCGGCGAGACGGTAGATTTCTGGAACATCACTTTGCTTGTGATGCTTTGGGAAAGCCACTTGCCCGTACAGATCATACTTATCAACCAGTTTCAATACTGTCGTGAGGACACCAGCACTGCCAGCTGACATCTCATCAATATCATCCCTATTTCCCATTATAAGGGTCTGCACATAATGCAAATTTTTTATGAGGCAATTAGTTTTATTTAGGGCCAAGCAGAGTAAAGCGAGAAATAAGCTACGTCAAGTAACTAGTTACTCGATCTTGGTATCAAAACTTCATGAGTTTGAAAATGTGTTCAAGCTTGGCAAGTACAGTAGTGCTTGAGGAGCATCATTTGTTACACAATTTATATTGTTTAGTGGTCCAAATCGAAACTGTCACATTATCTTGTTCAGAAGGAATGAACTAGCATCAATATCCCAACTCCAATCCAAATATGGACATGATTAGAAATCCTTCTTATCAATTAAAAAAATGTGCAAAAGCTCTGTTACTTACAAGATTAGCAAGTTCTCTCAATGGACGGCATTCTCCAAAGGCTTTCAAAAGAGTGGTGATGTTCTTTTTCGGGTCAGGTCTAGACAATGCCAAGATCATTGGCTTATGTGGATTTGCCAGAAAACGCATCACCTGCAAAGACAGTTCAATCACACCTAACATGTAAGTAGCGAAAAAAGTGTATGCATAGCAACTCAGATACTCACTTCTGACCACATTGGTGGGAACACTTTTGGAGAAGACCCATCCGTATTAGCTAGTGCTATCAACTCCCCGTCAGCATCTTCTTCTTGAACCTCAACGTTGCTAAAGTCCATTCCAGGAGGAATTACCTGCAAAAAAAATTGAATGATGTACAAAAATCAATATAACTCAATCAAGATTATCCACAACAAGCATTTTCTCAAATTAACACTGTCATGATTGTCCATGATAAGCATTTTTTGCAAACACATTGCTCAACTTCAGCACCATATGTGGTTATGGAAATATTTATCGTAGTCACTAGTCAGAGGTCACAAAGAGAAAATGAGGGGAGGGTAGTAAAAGGTGGAGGCAGGGTTTTACAATATGTTATAAGGTTTGTGCCAAAGGAAATTAAAGTGAAGTTCGAAAATAACAATATGCACAATTTATTCAATCAACATCCCTACCATGCCTTGAGGTTAGGACTTTTCCACGTGAGTTGGAGGCATCAAGGGTTCAAGTCCTACAATAGGTATATAATATATACAAAATTGATATCGTACAACTAACTCTTCAAAAAGGCTGGCAGGCTGCACTGGCCAAAAATTTGTTAAAAAACAGCCTCTTACCGCCATCCTTGGCATGTATCGTCCATGGCAATTGACTCCTCGTCTAGCACGAGCCCTCAAAACTTTTTCAAGCTTGACGTCAAACCCATCATATAAACCCCATTGCTCATCAATCTCTTGTTTGGTGCTTGTGATAACAAGTTCGGCAACATCAAGTGAAAGCTCTTCCGCTTCTATCCTCCTCATAATCTTATATGTAGAATTGATGTCCTCTTTTGACTGCCTTCCTTGCTTTAGAAGCTGTTCTAACTTGTTCCTCCCAAGTGAATGTCCCGTTAGAACCATCGGAACATTTAAAGCACCCGAAAGAAGAGCAGCACTATCCCCCGCATCCGCATAGTGGCCATGAATTACGTAGGGCCAAACTGGCTGGCCCCCACCGATTTGTTCACACAAAACCTTTGACATGTTAACGATATGTGCCAAGGCTCCATCGACAAATTCTTGAATATACGGCCACAACACTTCTTTTCTAAGATACTTGTCGCGTGGACCAAAGGGTATCCTTATAATGTAGGCCCCACTGCTTTCTCCAACATCTTCGGCATCGTCAGCACCTGCAGTGAGCATCTCGGTGGGCTCGCCATAGCTCCAATCAACTTCGGGTGAAGAAATTTGGCGGGTGAAGAGATCTACTCTGTACACCCCCGGCATCTTTGCTAGAGCTCGAGCAAGCTCTACCACATATTTGATCTGGTAAATTGGAATGAAAGCAGGAGACCAGAGTGAAAACAGAAATCATATTTAAAAGGATCGCAGTTAAAAGGAAATTGCAATATTTACCTGGCCACCAGTATCAGAATCACGACCAAGCTCCATGTTTTCCCCACGGACCAAACCATGTAAACTGGTGAAGAAGAGCACTTCTGGTTGTGAATACTACACTTCTTCCTACTGAATTCTATAACCATACTAAACAAGAGGTTTAAAAAGATGTATTTTGAAACAACTCTTTATAAAAGATTTGGCTTCAAAAACGTTTATATAAACGAGACATCTCAAGTAGAAGTAAGAACAATGCTATAAACACAACAATTTTTACATGTAACATGTTAATATGACATTGCTTTATTGGGAATTGAAAAATATTAATCTACTCAATCACCAACGAAATAGTGTCAAGTTACTATGTTGTGTAAATTGTTGTATTTTTAGACTTTCTCTAAAAGTAAATTACTGTTCTACGAAACAAAGCATATTACCATCTTAGTGACTGGTTACTTTACAAAGTTAAAAGTAAATTACTGTTCTACGAAACAAAGCATATTACCATCTTAGTGACTGGTTACTTTACGGAGTTACTTTCTCCACCACTTAAGAAGTAAATAGGATTTACGATGCCAAATAAAATAGGAAAAACTCGCAAAATAGCTTTCTACGCTTGACTAAAATTTTAGCACAATGTTATACTACCACTTAGTAACATTAATAGAGCAATGAGCCAAAATGTCAAAGAGTGGCTCACTCTGTTATGTTGATGAACATGCTATAATAGAGTGGTTTAAACTTTAAAAGAACTGTACCTGATAAGAACAATGTAAAGTTTCTTCTCCTTGTTGCTATCAGACCATACTTCCAAGTTGGAATAGTTTCGCTGAAACTTTTTCCTTGGGCTCTCACTTACCATCGCTTCCCCCAACACATCTCCCTTCTCACCTTCAGACAAGTCTTCAGACATGTCTTCGGTCGCATCCCTGCGTCCTTGTTCCCTTTCCCACCTACGTTGGGCAATCCGGTGGACATCGTCCCATTCCAACTACCAGAAAACAAAAAAGACGCTTATTTCATCTGCACATAATCTCTTTTTTGGAATCTATACGTTGGTAGGATTTCATTTTAGAAGCACGTATTTGAATTTCCTGAAGAAACAAAATTCTAAGCAGCATTTTCTCTTAGAATAGACACTTTTTCAGATAAACTCAAGGAACAAAATTTTGATGTTTCCATTGAATTGGGCAAAATAGTTTTGTTCCCGAGAAAATCAGAAAGAAACATCAGTCATATCCGAAATTTTAAGTTACCAACAAAATGCATAGAACCACACCGAAATGCTATGTAACATCCCTAAAAATTGACTTGCTTCAACACCTGCGATAAAATTTCAACAATTAAGTTCTCAATATTTTCGAATTCATCATATCTCTCTTGCATTTCTAAAGTGTTTCTGTTTCCTAGCTGACCTAAAACAACATATATAGGAAAGAAAGTTTGATCTTTCGATCATATGCCCAAAATCAATACAAGTTTTTGTTTCTTGTGGCATCTGAGAAAAGGACCATCTACAAGTTGATTTATAAATCGATAAATACAGGATGAAAGGTGTGGCAGATGCTTGTCGCGGGGTGGCCCTTCATAGTTGCATAGGAAGAAGATCTTAGTGTCAGTCACTCAGATTCCACAGGCAACACATCAAACTTCATACATGAGATAAGGAGATTGCCAAAACATAAAATTGAAGAGAGTAGTGTTCTAATTCTGTCCACCTCCAAAGAAATGAAACTTCCAAAATAAACCATGACATGTAATCTCAAATCTGTATCAACGAATTATTGATGTTGACAGCACCATTCCTAAGGCATAATTGCACGAACAATGTTTTTTGACAACTTCAAAATATACCTACAGAGAAACATGGCCCCCCAGGGTACATGGTTTTATACCGTTGTTCTGATAAGAATACCCTGGTACTAATTCAAGCTTCCACATTAAATAAACAGAGATGTTCTTCTTTGGATTTCCCTTCTTCTCAAATTCATCGAAATCATCATAAACTCCAAAAACAGTTAATGGCACAAGGAAAATAATATCTGTCACCATTTTTTTTTTTTTTAATGGCTGTCATGTAACCCCACCTACTTGAATACTCGTGATTTGTTCTTTGATTGGAAATAAATGTTGAGAAAGACAATTAATATTTGTCCATTTAATCTGGTAATAAAAAAAATGATGTCTTGCAACGTGATATAAAACGGGGAAGAAAAACCACTTATATGTCTCATTCATCATCATTTAAATATGAACAAACACGCGAACTCACTCGTAGTCAAACCTAATAGAGAACTGAGAGTATTATCAATTGAAAACGCCCTTTCAAACCCAATCTTGTTAGTTTAAAAAAAATAACTCAATTTTGTCCTTTTTATATTTTAGTGAGCTTGTCCATTAGACATGAAGTTAATGATTGGACAAACCTCCAATAGCCCAAGGATTTTTCGCTGATGATGGTAATAAAATTTTAAATTTAAAGAGTAAACTCCTTACTTATTCTCATGCTCAGATAAGAAACCGTACACATAAACAAGGTCTATTTTTTTGCTCTCTAATTTTCACAAAAAAAAAAAAAAAAAAAAGTGAAGGGATTCATTCAAAAACCATTATCCCTCCTTTCTCATCAAACCCCTCCCCTCGGCCACCAAGAATTCTGTTTGGAACTTGTAGTAGAAAATGAGAGAACTGAAAGGAAAATAAAGAAGAAGAAAAGTGTGAGGAAATTAAGGAGAAAATTTCGCTATTCTTAACACTCTATTTACTCATTTTCTCTTCTTTTTCCTCTCAAACCAAACAAAGGAGAGGAAATTTTTTAAACTTTCCCTTCTTTTCCTTTCTTTTCTCTAAGTTCCAAACAAAGCCTAGTCCAGTGTGATACTGATTACTTACCATTCTTGAATTACGTACACTCTAATTATTAGTTCGACCAATCAAAATCTGCCTATCAAGAAAGGACAGAGGAACGGACTAGCTAGCCCGGGCGACCACCCTACCCAAGTTTTTTCGCCCGATAAACATTTTCTTGAAGAATTTCTGCTAAAAATTTCTTGAAGAATTCAGCATGCACGCCCAACCAAGAATCCCGGGATAAAAAACAATAGAGTGATCATTAAACACAAATTGATCCAATACGTATGTTTATAACTATATTTGTCCTTAATTGAGCACACGCATTGCATGTGCCCAACCTCTAGTGTTTATAACTATGGGTAGGTTTGGTAGTATATTTTATCTATCATTCTAAATATTGGCAAAAATAACTATTATATTGCCTTTATTTAATACGTTACATTTTCTTAACGTTCGCCCATCCAACCTTGAAATCCTGCGTCCGTCCTTGGCCGCCTATATATACATAAGTATGTGTGTGTGAGAGAGAGAGAGAGTTAATTGAATGAAATGAATGAACCTGCTTCTTCTTGCGAGTGAGATGCCAAATACGCCAGCACATATTCTCGAGCCTGGAGCTCCTCTCCCTCGTATTCCTGGTGGCGACCACCTTGATCCATGTCCGATGCAAATCGGTCTCATCGACACCCGTCACCACTTCCTCCACGAAATACTTTATCGGGTTGAAATCCCCTCTCTCCCTCAAACTCAAACTCACCGCCGCCGCCGACTTGCTCTGATCCTCTATCGCCGACGCCCCGCTGTCCAGAATCGCCTCCAAGTACCCATTTATCCACTCGTTACCCGCCATTGTCACTAAATTTTTTCACAAGAAAACTAAATAATTACTGTAGTTATGTGTGGTGTTTCATTTTCATTTTCATTTTTTATTTTTTTGGGTTTTTGTGAGTGATGAGATGATGATAGAGTTTTGGTAGGAGAGGGAGAGTTTTGTGAGAGAGAGAGAGGGAAGGAGAGAGAACCACATGGCGGTTAGAAGTGGGGCCAGAGCGGGTGACACGTGTGGCGAAGGGATTGGGGAGGTTTTAACGGGTCTGTCATGGGAACAGGTGTGATGGCGGGAGTGTTAGTAGAGTGAGGTGCATGGGTAAAATTATTCAGTGCACTTCTTAGCGCGGCACCGTCCCGTGGTGTTTCAGGCTCTCTACACTATCACCACCCATTCACGCTCTTTAATCTTCGTTTTGCTTTCCTTTGAGATATTGATGAAAAACAATTTTAAATATTTGCTCTCGATCACACATAGAGGTACACACGCATGTTACGTGACTTGGTTCACGACTAAGTATAGGAATCCCACGCTAGTATGTAGTGGTGGAGAGAAGACGATGATAGGGAGACGTGAGGAAGTAGTTAACGGTGGTGGATGATCAAGCACTGAAAAATTACTCCCGAGGCCGTGGGTTTAGTGATTGTCGTTACACTTTCTTCGAGGGGGGTCCGGTTCCCAATGCTATATGGGCGGGGGATTCTTTTGCTGTGTTGGGCCGTATTTGAGGTGGATAGGGTGCTCCGTTTGGGTTTTTAGAAGTATTTTTTTTGTTAGTTACAAAGATTACAAATATCAAAATTACATTAAATGAGAAACAAGTCTAAAATCACTATGAGTCCAACCAAATTAATAGTTTCATCAAGGGGAGAATTATCCCAACAACTACAAAGGGAATACCACCGCGACATACACGTGGAGAGATTCGAACTGCAAACTACGGTGCCAACATTTTTTGGGTGCTTGAACCATGGTGCCAACTGCGGAAATTTTTATGGTCGGAAACTTGAACTTGGTTAGACAATGCCCGGTTCAAGTCTCCATAATCCATATAACCTTTTATTAGAGCTAAAATACTCATAACACCACTCACATGTGGTGGGACCTTAAATTTGATTGGCATGTGTGGTTGGATTCTCTCTACACTTGTATCTTTTTTAATATAAGAGAATAGTCATTTTTTATGGAGTTAGTCATTTAAATTGAATTTGAAGGTGTCGATCGGATTTGCCTTTGAGCTAAAACACTTAAAGTCACCGCAATCCATATAGTAATTACTAATTACAACTATATAAAAATTGAATTATTGCAAGGCTTATCGATTTTGGGTACTTATATATACTCTCAAATAATTGTAATGACTGCATATGAAATTTCTTTTTTCAAGTATTTTTAACTATGTAAAGTAGATTAAAAGTCTCATTTTAAAAAGTTTGTTTTATGCCTCATGAACATCAGAGCTGGCTCTGGTGTCGGTCACATCCTTCCAAGCTCATAAGCTACTACAAAGTGTGTCATGGTCTGGTGGTGCAAGGGGCAAGTGAAAAGAGAACAATCATTTTCATAAAAAGATGCAAGTAACTCGATTCAGTCTAAATTAACTTTATGTTAAAGAGAGTTTGTTAAAAGTGATATTTAGTGATCGTTGTTTCGCTTTTTGTCTATATTTTTGGGACTAATCGTTCATCTCGATGATATCAAAAATACAAAAAAAATAGATTAAAGTTGAAAAAAAATTCGTTTAAGACGACGCTAAACTGCTTTCAATTTTTTTTTTTTTCATCTCAAGTGAACTTTTTGCGACTTTTTGTCATACTAATTTTTTGCCTTTATAATTCCAATCGTAATGACAATGACGAACGATTAATCTAAAAAATCTTACCTGAATCCAATAAAGATTAAGAGAAAACAACTAAGAAGACAATAAAAAATACTCCGTACTGGCAAAATCTAATTAGCCAAAGTGCAACTTAATTTTGGCCGGGTGCCAGTCAAATACTCTTGCAAAAAAGAGGATGAGTAAATAAAGATGCGTTGCATGTTTCCTTAACACTCCTAGGAGTATATTCGCTATGAGTACCAAGTAGTAATGTCGATCGTTGTTGACATGGTCATCTGATCCTCCCAAGTTTTGCGATATAGAGGCGTCGGCAGCAACTCTCCACTCGTTTCGCGCGTAAAGCCTTAATAGCTTGGAACTTCCCGTGTTTTCTCTCCCGATACATGTACGTGTATGGCGTAGAGCACCTGTGTGGTAGCAATGTAGTGGAGTGGTTGAGGTTGAGTGAGGGGGAGCCAGAGTTGCTCCCCCGCGGAGAGTTTTTTTTTGTAACTTAATTTGTCTATGTGATTTATATAGCTTGAAATCTTTTTCTTAAATTGATACGTGTGTTTTGTGTGTCAATGGAATATAAACGAGGACTAATATAACTCATACATATTCATTTTCTAAAACAAGGATTAAACACTTGCCATACACATTACACATCAACTATGGTTGTCCAACTCCAAGGGCTTTTGGCCAAGTGATTATGTGAAAGTAATAAGTGTTTTTTCATGAGGTCACGTGTTTTATTCCCACGAAGGACAAATATCTCAAACCTTGAAGCCACTGGAGGTTTTCCTGGTCGTTAACTTCAAGGCCCTGGAATTAGTTGAGGTATGCGCAAAACTAGCCCGAACATCCAATTATAAGGAGAAAAAAAAAAAAGCCTATTGTAATCCTTGTAGGCTTGTACATGCATGAGAGGATATGAGATGGGGTGAGTCTCTCTCTCTCTCTCTCTCAAGTTGACACCAAAGTATGTGTGGCAGCAAAATCATTATCCCAAATGGTAGAAACCAGCATCAAGCAAACTTTATCTTCTTTGTCATCTATGCCTTAAATATAACAAACTTTTTTCACACAAGTAGCTTTCCCATAGGGCTTGAATGAGCTAGAAGTTGAGAATTGTTTTGATATTTCATCCACACATTAGTGCCTCAAGCATGCAAACAAATTCAAGTGGGGGAGCCACTTTTAGACAAGCAATGCAACTGTGGCCTTTTGGCTTCCATCAACTCATTCACTACATTACAAACTCACAATATGGGTATATATCAGTTTGGAGAAAACTAAAACTAGCCTTTCAAAGAGAATATTTATTTTGCAGGGAACCATTTTTCTCTTATAGGATTCTTCCATTCACATTTGGCTCTCCTTCTCATGGGAAATTATATGTTATGCACTATTAAAAGGGTAAATTAATCGTGCACCTACCCTCCATTTGTTGTTGCTAGTTTTTCACTATTATCGAAATTCATGAGTTGGGTTTAATTTAATTATGTAGGATAACATGGACAAGTACCCATAATTATTTGTAACTTTTAAGTAGAACTGGCGAAAACATGCTTGATCGCCTTTAAGATGTAAGAGTTACAAACATGTGTGAACCTATTATAATAGAACTGACTTTCTTTCCCACCCCTTGTAAACCACGATGTGCATGCACATAGCATGTGCATTTTTCGTGGTTTAGGACTATATATCATGAACGGGTCATGTTATAAATTCGGCAATATGGTGAACCCAATAAGGTTAGTACCCGCTTTGTACTACACAACATATTGTCAGGTCAAATGGGGAAAGCTTGAACCCGATTCCTACAGATAATCACAACTTATCCCTAGAAAAAATAACATGGTCAATATTCTAATTAATGATTGAGCTCCTCAAGTTTTTCCCTATTTTTCTCTTCTTCATGTGAATATCTCAACAAAATGTTCATCTCTACACAAATGACAGGTTATTATTAATTTCATTCCCTTACCATTATAATAAGAGTACATTTTTTTTTTGTCATTCGTTATTCCTAATCTATTACATTGGGGGGATGGGACTCGATCCCGGGATGCAGTGTGGGGCATCCAAGAGCTCTACCGCATGAGCTAGCCATCACTTGCTGAGAGTACATCGGAATTGGAGTATATTTGTCTGCTTAAAAATTTACTCCATGAGAATTTTGGGGTTTGGGCCTTTAAGAGGTACACAATGGGCCTTGGAGGAGGGTAAACTTTTCTCATTTGGGCCATTCAGTGTCGAATAATGAAGCCTTTTAGGAAGGCAAATTGCTAAAGTGAATATAACATTGATCGTAGTCGACTAAAGCAGTATCCTAGCCCTAAGGTTTGATCAAGGCCCAAACATGACAATTATGCCCAAAAAAAAGGTCATGGGCCTCGACTGAAAAGAATTACTTTCATACTAAATCTGGAGTTTGGACAATTGTGTGTAATAAAAAGAAATGATGTTGTCACTCCAATTTTTGATAATCACACTCCGAAATTTATTTTTAGTGCCTTTCAAATGTTATGTTGTAGGCATCTTTAGCACCGAAAGATAAATTTCAGAGTGCGATTATCAAAAAGTCGAATGCCAAGATCATTTTCCAAAAGAAAAAAAATAACGATAATAATATACGGATTTCTATAACTCCTGGAATTATATTCTTAATTCTTATTTCCTTCCTCTTTTTATTTTAACATAATTTCATTAGTAGGTCCTTCGTTTCTATCCTCTAACCTACTTTTTGCCTCCTTTCCCTTTCCCTTCCCCTTCCCCTTTCCTTCCCAAATAAATCCAACCAGATTCTCATTCTTTTTCCCTTTCTAGATCCCACCTTTTCCACCTTTCAACTTTCCATCCTACTTATGAAAACATTATAAAAATTCACTTAGAACCTTTTTTTTTTAACTCAGAAAAAAAAATTATTTTAGATGGCTAAGATAGTAAGATATAATTATTCTTCCACCGGAAGGACACTAATATTATTTTAGATTTTGTAGGCACCAAAATAACATCTTTTAAAATTTACACCTAAAAGTATATGGCATGCTTCGTAATTTGTTAAAACTTCGCAGCCTCTGCCCACCCTTCGCTGTCTACATGGAACTATGGAAGTAGGTATTAAATTTTTAAACCATTCTAAAAGCTAGTGAAACCAAAGTTAATTCGTAAATACCGCCTTACGTAATTTTTTTTCTACCAAATTGGCATGCCTCAACTGCAAATTCTAGCTCCGCCCCTCTCCGTCTCCAGCCCCACTGCAACTTTTGGAGGACATTTTTCCACAATAATTGGTCCATGAAAAGGAACGTGCATAAGAAAAGAAGAAAGCAGCTTTATTCAAGGGACATCTTCCTCTTTATCAAAATGGAGGTCTAGCTCATTGCCAATCAGTTACTCCTATATCACATGTGAGCGGGGCCCTGTTGTGGTCACTACAGAGGTGTAATGAGCTTATTTGACTGTTTATCTCGATAATGAATGTTCGGACTTTAATGACAATGGACAGCTCAAATCATTTAGAGCTCGAATTAAATCCGAGTCGTCGGTGTAAAGATGAACGATCGAATGAGACTTACTACACCCTTCTAGTGAGATGCCTCACTACAAGACTCCCGCTTCCGTATCGCATTCATTTTGTCCTTGATTCAATCTATCACAATCATTTGTTAACTTTGGAAAAAGGAAATGGGGGGCATGTGACAATGCACAAGAAAGACACGATTCCCCTTTGTCAAGACTATTCCATAGCAAGAATAATCCAGAATCATCATGAGATCCTATTTGACTTGTTATTTTCAATTGGAATTCACATGAGATAAAAAATAATAAATAATAAAATAAAATAAATATATATATATACAAAATTGGAACTTACAGCTAGCAAAAAGTTGTAGTCTCTAATTATTATTTTCCAAAAATAAATATCATCAGAGTTGATTTTCTTCTCTCCCGCAGGATAAATGCACATCTAATTCGATGGATATTTCCTTTTATGAAAGGGTAAAGTTGGTTGAATTGCATTTCTATTGACCTTTTTCATGAAAAATCTATAAAATCAATGCTACTAATAAACTAAAAGCAAGAAAAAGAGGAATTTGTCACTCATTACTACGAGTCGCTTAATTCTGCTAGGAATTTTCCAATGATTTAAGATATTAGGTTGCTCTCTAACAAAAAGTATAAATTCAAATGCTTCAATAGACATATATTTGATCAAATTGGGAAGAAATATCTTGTCGCATGTCCAACCTATTAAAATAGTTTTGGACACGGAAGTTTTCACATGCACAGACCTAATAGTCTTTCGATGCGTGGTTTTTATGAGCATCGGAAGGTGCCAGACGAATATGTGTCCGACTCATATCTTTTGCCTTCACATGAATACAAGAGCTTCAAT